>WBMQ01000007.1:1200000-1636857 GCA_016630905.1 Capillidium heterosporum
TCTCTGTTAATAGGATTTATAACATATTTTGAAACTAGTAGTATCCATAAATTTGTATATTACAGTTTTGTAATACTATCTTGTATTGTATAGGATCCCTTTATATAGCTTAACTATATACTTATTAAAGATACTAGTAATTAAAAATGATCTTTACGAACTTGAATAGCATAGCCAGGAAGGTCTAATTTACCAACTGGCAAGGCTTTAAAGCTTTTATTGTTAGAGTTGTATATATATGTAATTTAAAAGCAATAGAAATAATGGGCTTTTGATTTACGAAATAGAACTTGTAGTTTAAATAGTTTGGGCTTAACTATTTGAAATTTCAAGAGATCTTTTGTTGGAAAGGCTCTAATATCATATAGTAAAATGTTTACTATAGATTTGATGAGTTGATTCGAAGGTCAAGTAGACTACAATGTATATCCTCTTCAATGTAAATTGAAACTGGTATTTAAATTAACTAAAGGTATATTAAATGTTTGAAAAAGTAATTTAAAGTGGTTTCCAAGCTGGTAATTATCGATTTCAAAACTAAAAGTTCAAGGATATCTTTATATTGATGTATACATAGATATTTTCAAGAATAAAGCTAAGGCGTCATATTAGAAACCTATAGCCATTCTGAAAAGACAAAAACCAGTAATAAAACTATATTTACTCATCTAAAACCCAGAAAGGAACCTATTATAGCTTTATTTCTTCTTACCATCCTTTTTAGCAATAGTCTCATCTCCCACGAAGATACCCTTCAAGTTGTAAGGTTCAGGCTCCCTCCATTTCCTGATGATAGCGGCAAACTGATGGACCTTTTGCTTGTCAATCCCAGTTAAAATAATCTTAGTAGGCTGGGGGATGTTGACCTTGATGCCTTCAGGAACTTCAATTTCAATAGGGTGGGAGTATCCTAACTTCAATCCTACCTTGTTGTTCTCTAAGGAAGCTCTGTAACCTACACCAACTAGTCTAATGGGCAATACATAGCCATCAGTCACTCCAACGATGGCGTTGTTGATGAGGGCACGTGTAGTACCCCACATAGCCTTCTGTACTTTTTCCGACTTGTCGTTGATAGTCACTTTCAAGATGGAGTTCCCGGCTTCCGTCTTGGTGGGGTCGACCTCCAAGTTGATAAACTTGTGTAAATTTACCTGCTGCTCACCTAGTGGCCCGGTAACTGATAGTTGCACATTTTGGGTTGGCGAAGTGAAGTTGGAACCTAGAGTAAGGACTTGGCTGTTTACCTTCAAGTTGACATCGGAGGGGAAGTAGATGGGAGCTTTACCGATGTGGCTGAGAATTGAGGTAGTTTGGCTGAACTGCCTGGATAGTTGGTAGGTGAACTTTTGAAGGGGTTGGTATCTATGCATAACTTTCTATTTCTCTTTGCTTTTCTCTAGTTGGGTTGAAAGGTGATCTTTGCTGATTAGAAAACTTTTTTCTGGGTTCTAAAGTAAGCTTTGATCAAATTTTGCAGAACTACAAATGTACCTTTTCATACGAGCCTATGTCCAATTATATACCTTTATTTATATTAATTATTGGTTCAGCTCCATAAATTAAAATTTGTCTGTAAAGTTTTGCAGTTGTATACAACTTTTTGTATCCACATTACTTACAACTTGTCCTTCGACTTGGCTATAGAATACGATGAAACCAGCCCTAACCCTAGACCTAATAAAGAACTGCAAGTCTACCAAAGCACGAGTATGTGACCTTACTCTCCCCAACGGTAAGTGCCACCTACCCATGTTTATGCCAGTTGGTACCCAAGGAACTTTGAAGGGGATGACTCCCTTCCAACTCGAGCAAGCTCAGTGTCAACTTATCTTGGCCAACACCTATCATTTGGTAACTTTTTAACTTTATATTTGTATTTATTTGTTGAATTTCTATTTTATATTATAGGGACATAGACCAGTAAGATTTTTTGGCTAAAGAACTACTGAAATAACCATTTTAAATTGAATTAAAAGGGACCCGAGCTGTTGATAAAGGCTGGTGGACTACACAACTTTATGAAGTGGAAACATCCCATACTAACTGTAAATATTTATTTTATTTCGGCTTTGCTCAGTTTTTAACCAAAAATAGGATTCAGGAGGTTTCCAGATGGTTTCGTTGTTGAAATTGGCCAAGATAACCGAGGTAATACCTTTATCTATAAATATTTAATTTTGAAATGGTATACTATAGTCGGGCGTAGAATTCCAATCCCCTCATGATGAGAGCATGATGCTATTGACCCCCGAACATTCCATGTCTATCCAGAATGCTATAGGTGCCGATATTATAATGCAATTGGACGACGTCATTAGCTCGACCACCACTGGAGACCGAGTGGAGGAGGCTATGTATCGATCTATTCGATGGTAATATTTAATTACTATTTAAAAAGATTTCGGCTAATTTCAATGTTTTGTTTTCTGAAATAGGTTGGATAGATGTATAGTTGGTAACAAGAATCCGGAGAAGCAGAACCTGTTTGCAATCATTCAAGGAGGATTGGACCCTAAGCTTCGTAAGATATGTATTGAAGGTAAAAAATAAGTGGCTATCTGTTTATTGAGATATTTGTATTGCAGAGATGGTTAAAAGGGATACTCCAGGATACGCTATAGGAGGACTATCTGGTGGAGAGAGTAAGGAGGACTTTTGGAGAATGTAATTTTAAAAAGCTTGTAAACTTTCTAAATGGTATGTAGTGTCAGCCTATGCACCGACCTCCTCCCCAAAAACAAACCGAATCTACTGTATGGGGGTTGGGTAAGTTTCAGTTTAAAATTTTAATGCAAGTGAATGGCACTTATATGACCTTTAACTCCAACAGGTACCCTGAAGATCTAGTTGTGTGTACTGCGTTGGGTGTCGATATGTTTGATTGTGGTATGTCTTTTTAAAATTTAGATAGGTTAAAGCATATACTAACTCATCGGCATTGGTTTATTTTATGTCAAATAGTGTATCCTACCCGTACCGCTGTAAGTCCCAACTATATATTTGAAATTGCAAGGTTACTAATCCAGCGTAGAGGTTCGGTAACGGGTTGACTTTTAATGGTATCATCGCCCTAAAACAAGAAAAGTACAAATTCGACCCTTCGCCTCTGGAACCAGGATGTGACTGTAGTACCTGTTTAAAGTATTCGAGAGCAACCCTTCATACCATAGTTAACAAGGATACCAACGGGTGCCATTTGGTAACGGTTCACAATCTACGATTTATGATGCGGCTGATGGAGGGTATTAGGAAAGCGGTTTTGGAAGACCAATTACCTAGCTTTGTCAAAAAGTTCTTTAAGGATTACTATGGGGAAGTAGAGAAGTATCCAGAGTGGGCTATTAATGCGCTGAAGTCGGTAGGAATTGAATTGGTGGAAGTAGTAATGGATAGAATTTTAGAATAAAATTGAGGTTGAAATGTATTTCCATTTGCTTGATCTTTTGTAACTTTTAATTATATATGAAGTATATTTAGCTTGGTTTTAGCTAAATACAATGAGAAAAAGTGCCTATTAAATCTAACTAAAGCTTATAATTCCATTATAGGTACTTCAATTTACCAAATTTTTGTCTTTAGAAGAAAGCTCGATAGTGAGTGTTGTCAGTTCAACAACTTCATCTTATCTAATAGTATCAATTTATTATACTATAAAAGCAAGCAGTATTTAATATCAAGAATTAAGACGAATAAGCTATTTACTTTATCTTTTCGAAAGCAACTGTACCAAGCTAAACTGCCATCGTCCTTTAATGTAAAACTTCAAGTAGCATTTGTAAAGTTTACTTGAGTTCATTTAATACTACGAAACAAAACTATAAAACTCAAAAGTGGAAAACTTGAACAATTTGATAAAACGTCAAAGACTCTACATCCAAAGATCAAACTACCAATTTCGTGTTGAAAAATAGTACTTTTACTCTTACTCATCCCTTTAAGCGTTCAAATATCTATTTCTGACTCTACCATCAGGGCCAACTCTAGGGTTGACTTCCGGTACTTGACCGTATACGGGCTCAGGAAGTTCTAAATAAATACAAATCAATTAAAGAAATTATTGGAAATTATTACTTAGGATATCTCTGTAGATCTCACTGACTGTCTCATCATATTTAGATCTAAAGAAGTGCATAGCGTAGGGTGCCAGCTTATATTTAGCAGCCAAACTAGCTAGGCTACAATCTTTAATCTCTTGGTCAGCTAATTCAAATTTGATAGGCTCTGATTGTTGTAGGAGAACAGTACAGTAACGGTGTAATCCAGTGTTCAACTGAGGGTGGGGGACTAAATAAGGTACAACTGACATCTCCACTAGCTGAGACAGAAGTGTTGGTCAAGCTGAGTTTGACATTGGATCTATTTAAATAACTTTATTACTATGGATGTCTTAAATTTAAAAAATTACTTCAAATAATGGACTTTGCTGTTGAATTTCTGTTGTTCCTGGTTGGGACTATCGACGTCAACTAACATAACGGTATACAGCTTCTCTTCTTCTTCAAAAGTTTGAGCTACAAAAGTAGGCTCCTTTAAAGTATCAGCAACTTTCAAGGGACTACCCACTTCTACTTCCTTATCGGTAAATTTTACATTCAACTCACCTTTCAAGTTGGTAGAAGGAGGTAGTAAATCAGGAAAGACAAACATCTGAGTTAGACGTTGGGTTAAAGTGGGAAGCTTTTGAGTTTGGAAGTGGTGCTGTAACTTAAACTTGAAAACTGGCTCCGTCAAGTCGAACTTGCCAGATTTGAACTTGGCTTCAGTTTCAGGCAAGTGCAGGTAGGCTTCAACTTGCAAGTTGAACTTTTGGGTTTCGAGGGCAAATTTAGCAGCTTCGTCCTCTAAATTTTAAAAAAAGAAGAGATAAATATAACTTTTTAAAAACGAATATAAAGATGTTTACTTGTAGTCTGTAACTTGGCATCGATAGCTTTGACTTGGTCCAATTTCTCTTGCTTGTAACTGTTTAGGAATTGGGTAGCTTCCACATAAGCCAAATCTAGGTTCTTATCGACGACGGTGGAATACTTTTTGAAGCTTTGGAGGTTGATACGTCGCAATGGTAAAAGGCTTTTGGTTAACATCATGTATATTTAGTAATCTATTTATTTGCTACTCTTGTCTATTTTCGTGGGCTACTGTTGGAAGCTCGATAAGAAACTTTTTTTCCTGATGAATTTGGCTTTGGTTCGTAAGGATAATTGGATTTGATTGGTTGTTCTTGCAAAGTTAAAGCTTGGGGGATTTAAACTTTGGGGTAAATTTTTATCTAATGCTTGAAGAGTATTGCAGGCGAAAGTAAAGATTTGTTCAATTTACATGAAGGTGCAAAATGTTCAAGTACTGATACAATACTCAAATAAACTTTAATGCACTTATATATATACTTTTCACATAGTATACGATATACTATACCAATATAATCTTGGATATCAGTTTAATTTAAACGAATTATGTATAGTATAATAGATTTCTAAAACCATGTAAAAAACTACATCTGCTAGTTCTCTAATAATCTAAATAATTAGGTTGCTAAACCGTATAAAAGTAATATTTTCAACATCTATACTCTTTATCTAAGTGAAATCAAAATCTTTATTACCTACAATAGTATCAAACCTCCAATATATGTATATATATTCTAGTTTATTGAATCTATGGCAAATAGTACAGGACTTTTAACATAGCTCAAAAACTCTACCTTGTTTGTATTGATCTCCATATCTGAATCAAAGGCCAGGCTGAACGTCAGATTCGAGGTAAGAAAGTCGGATGCTGGAAATCTTTTTCACTTCCATACTTTATATTGAAGATGTAGCCGACTGAAGTCAATTCATATACTATCAACTTGACAAGCGTATATTTGGATATTGTTTTTGGAAAAGGTAGTAATCCAATTCCAAGAGAATGAATTTGCGGTGATAGAGGTCATCTATAGGTAGAACTACTTTGTGGATCAATTCAGTTACATCTTTTGGTAGATTATTACACCTAGTTCGGTTATTTATTTTAGTTAAAGCGGATTGTATGTATTATCTATGCACTTTGATATTGATAGATATGGCAAAGAAATTGAAATGGTCGTTGAGTATTTTTATGTGTGAATCGGCAGCAGGTATCTTTTGTGAGGCATTTGCTGAGCTTGGCAAGTCTGGGAGAGTGCTTAAACTAATTGTAGAGTTATAATCGAGTAACTGAGGATAGTGAGCGAGGTAGGAATTGATTTAATGCTAAAATAATCGGCAGCAGAAACTTCTTTCAATGTATTCGTTAAACTCGATAGACTTGGTAGGCCAATATAATACCCATTGAAATTCTGACTGATTGAATATAAATAAGTGATGGTGGTGATGTTGAAGCCGTTGGCATGTATAAAGTTATTGGGGTGCTAATCAGGTTTTCGATAAATAAATTGAAAATAGTGTACAGAAAGAGGTTGATGGCAGTAGGATCTTTGGTGGGCGTATCTGAAGTTAAAGATGTTATAGGCTTAGCATAAATATCTCTAAAGAAGTCCAAGCATCGGTTGTTGAAGTATTCTAAGTGGAAAGCTTCGAGTAGATTATAAACAGTACTATAAAAATGTTTTTTGTCAGACTAACTAGCTTTGGCTTTTGAGGCTATTGGCACTGACTCCATTTTGACTTTGCTATTTCGGTCATCACCAGGTAGGTCAAAATGGACAACCATTTCGTCTTGAGTCGGCAGTAAACTGGAAGTCTTTAAGGATTTGAAATCTAACTGCAGTACCCACCTCTTGGTAGTCCTATCGAAAGTATACTTGAAGTTCCTCTTCTGGGAGTATTTGTATCGATCCTAACCTTTAGCACATTTAACTCAGCATTGTCTATAGTTGTCATAGACTTGATTTACACTAGACCTAGTTTTGCTGCACATTCTATTTAAATCCAAAAATTGTGGTAGCTATATCTAAACTTTGTTTTTTATACTGCTAGATAATTGGATTGTATTCAAACTAGAGTTGTTTTTCACGCTACGTCCATAATTTTTGGGGATGTTGATATGTAAGTAGGTTCCAATAGACTTAACTCATATATTGTCTCCATTTTGACTATTAGTATGTTAAAGGTACTCTTTATGGTAACTAAGTCAAGACTTCTTTGAAGAGGTCTACCTTGCGACACAAATTTGCTGTTAAAAGGATGCATGCACCCACTTCTATTTTGATTCTAAACTTCCTTAAAGTATCCTCTTCAATAAACCAATCGACACAATAGACTGCAAGTATCGAATATATATATATTAATTTGCAATGAAGTTGTGTAGTTTATTTAAACCTACATTCTTTTAATCGAAGTTGTAGCTATGTGAACAGCTAGAAACTCAAATTATCAAAGTTTGTGTTTTAATTCCTCAACAAAACTCGGATACTGCTAACTTTAAAAATAAAGTGATGTTGCTTGGTCTCAAAACTTTCATTAATTGAAGTTCTTACAATAGGGTATCAAAATATAATCTTTCTCACTGCTTTCTATTGGAAATTAGCAGTTTAGTCTCATTACTTCAATTATCTATCAAAACGCGTAAGTTCCCACAAAAGGATTTCAAATGATTAGGAACTTTAAATAAAATTGTTGCTATAGAATCCAGTCAGGGCTACACCTATTACTAATAAAAGGTAGTTTGGGTCAACAGGCCAACATTTAGTTACTAAAGTTATGGGGTACCTTTTATATCAAGTTATCTAGCAAATAACTCAAGCATAACTGCCAAATTATATCTGGTTTACCTTTCAAATTCAAAAAATGACTTTTTTATAGATTCCAAGTGTAGTATTTTGCCTTTCATTACAAAATATCAGTAACTAAAACATTTATTTTGGACTTTTATTTGAAGATATGTTGGGATTAAGTCAGCTTTTAATAGAATTCTCAGGCTGTGGATTTTGCCATATTTAAAAAGTAACTGTGACCATATATATTTGAAGTATAATTATTTCGTATTTAGGCAACTATATACACAGTAGTAGCACTTTAGATAAGTTTTTCGCTCAAACTCTATTCCTAAATTCGAAAAATTTTACTGTTCAATTTCTGTACAAGCTATATACAATATATTTTGGATGTACAAGTCAGTAATCGATTGAAAACCCATTATATTAGTAATAAATTCAGCGCTGTTGTATAGTTAAAGGTTGACTAGTGACCAGTTATTTACATTTATAGACTTGCTTTTGTATTTTATAGAATAAGTAAATTTATGAAAATCAATTTGAAAACTTAAAGAAATAGACTAAATTTCTAGGCCAACTTCCAAACTATCCTATAGGTAGTTGAGTATACAATGACAACATATCCTTTATCTAATATTAAAAAGTTCAAACATTTGTCATACAATGTGTTGCATATAAACTTTGTCGAGCAAAAACATAACCATTTCGTTATAGGCTCCAATATTTAATTTGTGATGCTTTCCCAAAAGTTTAAGCTTTTAACTTTGAAAGTTCCAAAAAGAAAATGTTTGTCAAATTCCAATCCCAAGCTATAAATCCCAAATAGGAAACTATTTTTGCCACGGGTAAATTGTAACAAATTTGGGTTGGAGTACTAAGCGGATAAAACCTGCCCAAAAAGTCCTGATCCGCAGACCTAAAAGCCGTTCCAATTCTATAAAATGTAAGAAGAGTATAGGCACTCATGATAATAATCTGAGAGTTTAGATTTTGTGAATGAAATTGCCTTTTGTTCTGTTCATCTAAGTTGAAAATTGTAATTAGTAGGATTTACTGTTAGCTTAAGAGACTGAGGATGACGAAGGATTCAAATCTATACTTTTAGTTTGGTCTAGATGATATATGTATATTTAATATATCACTAATTATAACTAAGCTACCGTATTCCTTATTTACACTACATGGCTAGAAGAAAAACTTACAGCTCGATTAGAATGTATATTTCTTAATAGTTTCAAATTAGTTGAGGAAGCGAAGCTGGGCTAGAGCCATAGTTTAAAATGAGATAATTTTTATACAGCCAAAAGGTTTTGAATTCCACCACAAGTATACATAATGTTTTAAATATAGATCTTTTCTCTATAAATCTAAATATGGCGGATAGGTTAAAAGTATTGATGTAAAAATTCTTATAGCTTTGTAACCCTGCTTTCATGAAAATAATAAGAGTATACTATATCCTTTTACTATACTTTATAACTTGTCAGCTTTATCCCAAGTCTACATTCATATATCGGATTCTTCTTCCGCTTTGTATTTAAAGTTCAGTGAAGCGGACAGGTCCACTTTCCGAAAGTTAATCACTTGGTCGGTATAAAAAGAAACTTTCAACAGTAGAACTTGTCCACTGCCTATTATTAATGCATATTTTATATGATGACAACTGTGGATACGATGATACTCTGTACTAAATCTTAAAGTTTCGATAGGCTGATGTTTCAGTAATATTTTCTCAAAATTTTATTCCAATATCCAAGTATATTTGGCATAAAGCCGTCAATAAATATTTGCTTATACTTATAATTTAGCTTAGCAGAAATAAATTCGAATATATTTTCAAATTTAAATTAACATGGCTATTTGATAACTCTACTCATCTTTACTGAGCTAGTAGTTGCATATAACACCAGGTTAGAAGCTTCTTCTAGATTGATTTTATCTCTATTACGGTGAATATAGTTTAGTAGAGTGTGCTATTTACTATACTTGGGTTCGTAAGATGAAGCCTTTGGTTAAATATAAGAAATTTAAAAGTATGTAACAGTACCTACACCTTTAGAGATTACCAGGCTAGTAAAGTTTTGCTAAAGTTTGTGGTGATAGAACTCATGATACATTAAAGTACTAGTGTTATAAAAGTAGCAAAGTTAAAAGTAATGAGGTCGGAAAGATATTTTTATCATAATCTTCATTTATACTATAAAACTTGTTTTGATAAACATGGAGATTGAGTATCCAAATGTTAAGCACCATATCTGTTTACAGATATAAGCCTTTATACCTACTTGGTTCAAGTGTTTTTGCTTTGGACAACGTGTTAAAGAAGATTGAATTCACATAAACCTAAAATTCATTTCCTATTTAGGATTTTGGAACCTTGGAATTGGAAGAGATTTCTCCGATTGGATGGGCTTTTCCAATCTAATTTTCTACTGAAACCTACATCACATCTAGAACTTTCATTGAGATGAATAATCAATTTACTCAACGGACCTCTATATATGTATGCTTTACGGTGGATACTTAGCCGCCTAGTATATCTTAGGGAGCTTGCTATAGCTGTATAGCCAATTGGCTATAGATATTTCAACAAACGATCTAGAACGCTGATCTCTAATCCAAATAGTTTAAATCCAAAAAGAGTTCGGTAAATTGGCTCATTTAATCAAAATTTCAAGGCAAACTTACAAATCTTAACATCCCTTGACTAATCGACTTTTAAATTCACTAGAGATGCTATCCCTATTACTAATGGATGTTGAAATTCCAATTGATAATAACTTGTATATCTGAAGTCTGCTATAGCAATCTCATAAGAAGATTAAAATTTAGGAATCAAGTTGAGACATGAAAAGCTACTAATTGCTACAAAACCTACCTATATGTGGAGCTGAACTAATACGGATGTAGGCGATTACTTGGTTTTCAAACTTTGTCATAAAATTAAAGTGAGGAACAGTGTATTTTATCCTAAAACTCTACATATAAATAAAATTATACAAGTGTAGATAATTATATATATATACTAAATTTGAAGCAAAGTGTAGTTAAAAATCTAGTTCAAACTTGGTATATGCTTAACTAGAGGTGCCTAAAATGTTTATTTTGACTACTGGATTTTAAAATGGAAGATGGAAATAGTGTATAGAGCATATAAAAAGTATACTTTTGGATTTAAGGTGCAAACTAGGCCTCTCTTCAATAATATATAGGTAGTAGAGTAAATGGCTTAAGAATAACCATGCTTTGTATCTTATACAAACTAAGGATCATTCTGATAATCCAGATATTGTATTATTAGAAACAGTATAGTTTTTGTAATGAAATCTCAGAATGTTTCTCTAGAGAATCAGCTTGATAATCCCCCTAGCTGTTCGAACTCTAGTTCTAAAGCCATTTCGACCTTGCAATAAATTAAATTTCAATTGCATAAGAAGCAATCGTAGAAAGACAGGCTCTTAGCACAAATGTAGAACCTTCAAACTAAACTAACTAACTGACCTTACAGTGAACACCAACTATTTTTTGTAATCCGTAACACGTCACAAATGGATTATCCTGGCTTGTCTTCAAGGTACGATGGGTATAAATTATATTTCTAATGAAGTACTGGTTATCGGCATCTTCACCTTTCTGTCTACCTCTATTCCTATTCCTATATAAATCTCTTGACTTGTGCAGCTTTTTGACAAGTGATTATTTCATAGTAAACATTTCTATTTCTTGTATTATAATCACTACATGTCTTTAGTACTGACTTCCTGTAACCTTCAAATTAACCAGGATTAGAACTATAATACTATCAACTTAAAGAACTTAGAATTAAGATAAAGATTAATGTTGGATTAGCAAAATTAGCACTAAATTAGAATCACTCAGAACTAGGATTGGAGCCGATTAGACAAGATTAAGAACTAGAACCCCGATAGATACTACCGCTCTCCTTGGCATCATTTGTCTTCATGAGCCAACTTTGGGTTCAGATCACAACTAAAGTATCAGTTGCTAAAGCAATGGTACTGAGTTCCTTTAGTTTTATTGGTATGATCACCACTATGTTGGTTTACTTCAAACCTAGTCTAGCACCCCTTAAGAGACTTCCTTACAGTAGGTTGACTTGTTCAATAAAAATATAAATAGGCTTACAAATCCCAATACCCATTGCCTAATAACTTTCCAAACATATTGTATATTCTAAAAATTACCTATGTAAATTAAATTTGCTATTGATTGCCAACTTATGCACTCAATTTTTGATATATAGACCTACAAAAGTCCATAATATTGCAAAGTTTTTAAATTTAGAAACAAAGCTGAAGTGAAAGAATTATTTATAACTATAAACGCCTTTCTATATATAGTTGAACTAGTTTGGATGTAGATAGTTACTTGGTTTTCAAATTTAGTCATCAAATTGGACCGATTAGCCAAATCCATTATTCATAAATCCGCCTATACAAGGAACCATAACATATAAGTGAAGCTGATTACTTATCCTTCAAATGAGGCAAGATTTGAAGCAAGAGGGTATAGCAAAGAAGCTAGCTAGAATTTACAGAGAACTTTAATACACCTTAACAGAAAACATCGAAACTATTTCTTTAATTATTGAATTTTTGGATGGAAGATGAAATATCCTGCATGATGTGTATCGAAAGTTTATCTCTGGATTTAAAGTATGAGCTAGGTTTTCTTTAACGATGCATTTGAGTCGCACAGTAGGTAATTTGATATAAAACTATCCCAAGCCTTCTATCGGAACTAAATAGTGATCTGTTGACTCAATTTATGCAGCTATTAGTAATAAGAGCAATCCTGCTAAACTTCCATAACTGCAATTCCATCTAAAACGCTTAATTATTTGAAATGGTTTATGATAGCGCGATGTTTTGGTAGAAATTGTTAGGTTGGTGAGGTTAAATGACAAATAGGCCACCCTTGCTGCTGAATGAATTCCCTTCTTTGTGTTGAAACTTATTATAAAAGGCATACCAGAAATGCTTATTCCAATTACTAAATGATCTGAGATCAAGTAAAATTGCCTTTTCATCCAAAATGCCGAGAAATCGCTTCTTTAGGAAATACAACAAAAAGCTGGATAGTTTGAGTAAAATGGCAGGCCACATGATCACAGCAATAATAAAAGATGTAGGTTTAAATGAATTACGGATATTCATTACAAACTAGAAGAATAGAATATGATACTTGCGGTCTTGACCCAACGACCTTGCAACTTTACTCCATTTTAAATAAACTTACATTACAAAGCCTTTTCCAATATATTTGTAGCTTAACCTTCTTAATTGATGGTCTAGAAGGAATTAGTTAAATTTAGAGCTGATAGATGGGTTTAAAATAAGATTTTGAAATTCATATCCATCCCTGCATCACTCTAAAAGGTTATGTGATGTGTGAAGACATTTCTAGTTTGAATATAATGTAATCACTTGATGGTATAAAAGGAGGGGCAACGAACTTTAGATGTAACCATCGCAATTCGATTTGAGTTTATTTAAATGGACAATAAAACTAGGGTTAGAGGGAATCAGGCTTGCGACAACTGTAGGCTGTACCGAATCAGATGTGTAAAGAAAGAAGATCGATGCAAGCACTGCCAAGAAAGGGATTTCGAGTGTATCTTCAATAAGATAGCCAAAAAGCGCGGACCCAAGATAGGCTTTAAACTCTCGAAGACTCCAATTTCCTTGCCAACTCAGGAAAAAAAGTTTGTTCATTACGATCTGTCTGATACTAACCGAAAAGACGAAGTAGAGGCGGAATTAGCCTCACCAGCTTCAGAATCCGATAGTAACCAAGACGATAAAGAAAGACCATTCGAAAAAATCCATTTAAGTCTACTTAGCTCCTTCCACTCTAAATACATCAACAACCAGTATTTGAATTTTATGACAGGTATCTTCACTAAATCTACCTCGCTCTCAACCCCAGTTACTCCTACCAAAGATCTAACCACTATCAACCTCTTCCCATGCACTACTTTCGACTTACCTATCGAAAGTCCGATTAGTATTCCCAACAACTTTACACATGCCAGCAGTTTCAATACTACATCTACTTACTCACACCCAGTTGACCACCAGTTCACTAAGGATTCTATTGATCTACCAGACCTACCACGTTCAACAAGCACGTCAAAAAAGTTTTTCATTGCCGATTATTTTAACACCAAACCAACCCCTACTTCACCAATAAAACCGCATTCACCTGCTTACCACCCTAATAAAGATTTTGTTATCTTGCCCAACATATCGAGCCCAGCAAGTATCACAAAAGCAATATCTGCTACCAGTAATTATAGCAAAGAGCCAAAGTCTACCTCTCCTATCGACCCAAAATTTCAAACGCTCACAATCGACAAATACTTCATACATTTCAACTTCACTGGCATATCCGACGATATTAAAGTACATAGGGAGTCCATACAGCCCATTTTAACTAAAATAACTAGTTGGACTAGGCGCAACAATCTACCAAAAGATATGACTGAGCTGATCCGCCAAGTGCTTTTAGCTATAGATAGCCCCTATCACCTCAAATTCATTCTCTTGAAATTGGATTACTACCTGTTTCAAGAATTGATATCCAAGTGTATGCTTACCAGATTGATAATGTGTGAGTTGGCTTCAATCGGTTACTTCCTTAACATCAAGTATGGGAAGCAAACCCTTTGCCCGGTGACTGGTTTTTCTATATCGAGCTTGACATCCGGTTTGCCTTTCGATTCGAATGTGGAGGCTGATAGTGACAAAGCAGAGTTTCTGAGCTATGTCAGCAACTTATACTATCTGTTGTAGATTAAATAAATTTGTAAATTCTGATTGGAGGTTATACATGCTCATAGCTGATATAAATTATTTGTAGGTTGTATGTCAGAGTGTTAAGTAGGCATCAACCTTATAGTGTCGACATCGTGAGAAGTCAAAGTTCATACTTGTATAGTTTAATATTTTTATCATTCATAGGCCATTCTTTCGAATTTACTGGGTTTTTAGATTTGACTGAAAGTAACTTAGCTATGAAAGCTACTTATACATGCTGATGATGATGATAAGCTTAAGATGTACGAAAGTTCCAATTAGGTATTTTGAAAAAGTAATGGAATATATTTTAATACCTGGCTAAGTTATAAAGCTTAAATAGCTAGTAAATTAACCTTTTACATCAGTTTGACTCCTATACAAGAGTATCTTGAAGGCGGTACAAAAGGATCACCAAACTATTAATATACTAAAAATTTTACCATTATAAGCCTTTCATTCAAAGGCTATTATAAAGTACACATCGCTGTTCAGTAATTCCAATATTTGAATGTAATATGAAGTTGCTCTAATTCGGTAGTCTTTAACCCTGTAGGCTCGATTCACATAAATGTACAAAATATTTACTAAAACTCATCAAGGTATGCTGATAGTTCAAATTTTTTCATGTAGAGATGGAAAAATCAAAAAGATTAAACATCGCTGTTCTAGTTGATATGTCAAATAGATTTATATATACCAGATTACTGAGGTAAAATTTGTAGGTTCGAGCATCAAAATCTATGAATATTTGAGGCTAGTTCCCATATGTATAATAAATAGAACGAATTGAATTTGTTAGTTTATAGATAATAGCATCCTTAGAACGATTTTCAAATGATTTAAAGTAGATTAGATGGTGATGGAGCTGCTGTTACAAGTAGAGTTCTTAGTGTTAGCTAAATTTTGCAAAACTGGACTTGAAGTGCTATATGGGAGTAGATTGTTATTAGTTGTACCTTTATTAAACCTATCTAAAGTTAAGGATCCCGAAAACTTTTTAGATACATCTGTAGTAAAATTCAAGTGTTAGTTGTCATTGTATTCCAAATAGGAAACAATAAGTTTAAAGTGATAATTTTCAAGGGCTGCAATTCAGTGATCTTATTTGTGAAATATTCTGAATCGACTGGTGCCAACTTTGCTTTGGCCTTGCCATCTTTATTTGCATCAGCTCTATAATAACTGGGCTTTTCGTTTTGAATCGTTGGAGATTTTGAGTTGCCCAAAGAGTAAACTTACTTTCAACCCCACTCATCCTGACGTCGTATTGGAAGTATATCTGGAATTCTTGAATTGGTAGTTGCTGCACCTAGTTTGGTATCTTCTACAAGTGTTACAGGCCCGGTTCACTTGAACTTTAACTTACTCATCTTGAATAAGCTCTTGAAATTTTACTAGCTACATCTAAACTTTGTTGTTGCTCCTTATACACTATTTTGAGATTAGGCTGAGCTTGATTGTATGCTACTAATTGGGCTGTTTCATTTTATTTTTTGAGAGATGTTCACTTGTAGGACTTATATATATTGTAATGAATTGATTATTAGTTTTTAATTTTGGAAACACTTTCTTAAAGACACCCTTTTACATACGCTAGACTTTTTGATATGGGTTTAGCTAAAACGGATTGGGACTACAATATCGCTTTTAATACATTTTGGTGCTGCAACTATTTTAATGGGTTCCATGAAGTAAAAACAGGTCTATAATCTCTTAAAATATAATAGGTGCCATATGTTTTATTAGTTTCCATGAGCAGTGTAAAGGCTTTGTTATACCTTCCTAGAAAAATTGGCTCATCAAATGTTTAGGAAATGAACTACTGATGTTCAAACTTTAAACTTATAAGTTCTGAAATACCAGCATCTAATGGAATTTGTAGAGCTTGACCGGATATATGAGCTTAATATTCTTTGTAAATAGTGTTGATAAAACAATAGTTTAACTGTTTAAGCCCAAGCTACTAATACTCTTAAAGCATATAAAGTGTTGTATACTTTCAGCACAATCTTAAAAACAATAGGTACTCATTAATTGAAATTCGTTGAGTAAATAATATCATTACTACTGAACTAATACTATTGTAAGTTGGTTCAATAGGTTGAAGGTAGAGCTTGTGTGTGACATGGGGGATTCCTTATTTAGTTTTACCTATTCATTAACTTGTGAATTTCGATAAAGAACCTTCATTATTCCTTTAATTCCGTAACAAAAAATTCTGCCACAATACCTTTTCTATTTGTAAAAAATAGTAATATAGTTTTAGCGCTCTTGAATCTTCTACTTAAAGGTATATAGAAATTCATTACAAATTCAAAAGAACTATAAATAATTCTCCCCACTATTTAGCCATTCTCTCTACACCGAACACTTTCTATAAATGAGAGACAAGTAATCACCCACCTTTTTTATCTCAACTTCAATTATTTAGCATAGAAGGCTTTTTATAAAGGTATATCGCTTTAAATCAATACCAATTTTAAAAGGTTTCAATGTTTAGCCTAAGAATAAACTATCAATATATTTAACTCATCCTCGAGCTTTATATATCTAAAAAGTATTCTAGAATCAACTTCGAAACATTCAATTTCCAAACTAATGCCTGAGTAATAAATAGTTTTTACCATCTGTAAATCCACTTTGATGCACCAATTGAATAAGTAATTTATCAGACATCACCTTATATATAAATGGCTGGAATACTAGTTGAAAATCGGTATCAAATCGAATACAAGTCAGCAGTAAAGCAATTCAAGTATCCCGAACCATTAAATATATATTGGAAAAGATACATATAAGTTAGTTGATGAATTGGTAAATTAGATTGAATGCCAAACTTTAGCTAATTATAAGATCTTTTATGGAAACTTTGCAATGTTGACAACCTCCAAAACTTGAAAGTTGACTAATAAGAAGATCACTATGTCCAAAAAAGGAAATTATTAGTAAACATTAATAAACTGAAACTTTAAATTCAAAGCCATAGATTAAATATTTGGAAAGTTTAGTCAGCCTTTAACAATTTTTTGTAAAAGTTTATTGTTGGATATGCAGGATTCCTCTGAAAACTGGCAAGTTTACTTTACATTCATCCTCTTAAAAGGCTGTTTTATAAGATCCAAAGCTCTTTTATACTGTTGTCCACGAAAGCACTACTTTTATGAAAAACACATTTAAAGTTATTAATGAAGCTGTAGATATGGTTAAATAGGAGTATCGTAGCAAAAAAGTAAAGGATACTCAAACCATTTATACATTTAGAAGGTCTTTAATAGTATTATATATACATATTGTTTTATGAAATTTTATGATTTTAGGCTAAAACCAAAATATTTAGTACGGAAAATGTCTATTTCTATTAATTCATTTACAAAAACGAATTTAACTTAGTAAAGTGGCACTCATCCATTTTAAATGATATAGTGGAGCTCTATATATTCTTTAGAACTCTATCATATTTGTTTCACAAATATGTAGATATTTTATTAACTAACTTAAAGGGCTGATCCCATTCAATAAACAGGACTGGAGGGAAATCGAGCTAAATATCTGACCTCTGCATATTGAAGACGTCTAATTTTACTATTTTTATAGTGTTTTATGAAGCTATATTATACCTTTACATTATAAATCTAAGTGCGGTGTATGTTCAAAGATTCCAACCAAAAGTTCCTAGAACTCACCCATACTAACTTTACAGAAGTTGTAGGGGTATAAGAATATCTCCCTTTCGCTTTTGTCTTAAATCTAGTAGAAAAGTCAGTAAGTATATTTACCAAAAGTTATTTCCCTGAGTATTTAGAGTAATAAAGATCTTGAATCAAATTTAACAAAAGTTGACGACTAATAGTTTCCTATCAATTTATGAAATAGATATAGCAGTACTCTTTGACTGAAATCACTAGTCCTCAGTTGTATTAGTATCCAACTTGGTTCATAGAGGATTTTGGTCGATTATAAACTGGCATGGATCTCTAATTACAGCTAGTTTATTTCTATAGATTTTCGAGGCGAAGTTTTACAAATCTACTTGGTATTAGTAAATCCGATGAAAGTGCTGTTTACATGATTGGACTCAATAAGTTTTAGAATGCAATATTTATACTCTGTTACCTTCTATAAATAATGAGAACTTTTTCAAAGCATGCACATATTCTTAATCCTTTTATTAAGTAGCTTAGAAATTGCTGTATAGCTGTAAGCAAAGCAAATTTCGGATGAAGGCTTAAGTTTGATATCAAAAGAGTGGTAATACTGCCATTTCAAAACAAATTAAATTCTATACTATATAGAAATCTAAAGCTTAATAAAGAAGTTCAATTTAATCATTCTCACCTTCAAAAAATTCACTTGCGTAACTTATCAATACAAGCCAATTGCTTCTCCTTCAAACTAGTATGAATCGGGTCATAAACTTTAGGAGCTGAGTTCCAACTCTGATCAAGTCTATTACGTACTTCATCAAAACTTTCAATACTATAGGTAAAGCTTGGATCATAACCGTCGTAAACAATTTCCATAAGATCTTCTCCTTCCACCTTCACTTCCATCGGATATGCGGAAGGTAGCTATTTTAAACAAGTACATTATTTTAAAGATGAGATATGAAGATAAAGTAGGCATTGATATTGTAGAAAAAAATTTTACCCCAGTTTCAGGATCCTTGATAACTTTGATCTGACCCGGCAAAGAAACCTTCAAGATATCGGTTTTGGGTGCCTTCATCAAATCTCTCCAATTTCTATCAGTTTGCATAGCACTGATTTTTAATGCAAAGGACATGGTATCACGATCCAATTTCTAATCAAAGCAAATAAGATAAGATAAATATATACTATACTTGTAAAAGTCCACCACCCATACCGAATGCAACGTTGGAAGTGGCAAACTGGTTCAACTTGACGGCTTCCAAGATTTGAACTAGGCTATCAGCATCAATGCCATCTCCCTGGATGACCCCACACTTGTTCAAAACCTAAAGTACTTTGTTTAAATGTCGATAAGGAAGGATAACTTTACTTTATAACCTTTAGAATTGATAGTGGCACCGAACAACTTTTCACCAGCCCTGATATAAAGCGCAATATAGGTTAGCTAGCCTACAAGTAGCTTAAAACATACTTCAAAGCCAATAGCACTGCCTCAACTGGATCGCCAGAGTCAGGTCTTAACACCAAAAGACTGTTTGAACCAAGTTGAACCTTGTCCAAAACTTCCGGTAAAACTACGTTCAAAGCTCGGTCGTAGTCGTAAGAATCCATAACGCAGGCACATACCCCTGACCCATAGTTCTGAAGGAAGGATTTTATAGCATCCTATAGGAAAAGCATTAGCTTATATCTAGTTTACAGTTTTTTACATATTCATCTATATGAGCCATCATAACTGAATGCTCGGTAGCCGGTATGGAGGTAGCTACTGGCTTTCCAAAGTTCCAGTTGTACTGGCAGTAATAAGCTGCTGGTAAGGTATCGGAGCCTTGGAAGCTCAACTAAAATAGATTAGCTGGCTGTTTACAGTAATAAATGATGTAGTACAAGATGGGCGGAACCACCAATAATAGCCTGTTCCACTGAAGTACAGGCCCTGAACCCAAAGTCATGTAGCCTGGAATCGATCAAGAAACGTTGGTCGTTATCGACTGTCACATCAAAATACTCTTCAAGTATAGTTTTGATCCTACGTGACAAGGTAGCTACAGTACTTGGATACTATTTAAAAACATAAATAACAACAAATAAAATAAAGCATCCTTACCCAAATCAAAGTCAACAGAGTTTCGAGGTAAGTGATCAACCCAGCAAATTCCTGCTCCGCTTCCAAAATGAAGATAGGGCAGTTGGGGTAAATAACACTTCCCTCCTTCAAACTTCTAATTCGAATTGGGAACTTACCTCCAAATTTCTGCAAAGCTCTTTCAAAGAGCTCTGATGGCATAGGAAACTTGGAAAAGTTGATGTTGTGCGTCGCGCTGAATTTTTGGCTAGCATTTAAATTTTCTTGAGTAAAATTTTGATGTAAATAGGTTTCTAATATGTAACGTAGTCCATAGAAGACGATCCGTTGATCAGCTGGGTCCTTTTTGAAAGATTGGCGAAAGGTTGCATAAGCTACCATCTACAAAGTTTTAAAGTGGTTAAAGTTAACTTTGCAATTGAAGGAGTTACTTTATCGGCCCTGGGGAAGAGAATAGGGTGGGATAGTTTGTAGCTATCGGTGAGAAGGTGGAGTGGGATATCGCTAGGTCCTACCATCGTTTATATATATACCAGACGTATATGTAACTAAAGGTGTAATATTCAAGAATTTAAAATTTTAAAGTTCAAGCTTCTGTTGAAATTGAAGGTTTAACTTTGACTTTTGAGTATAGTTATAACCGGTTTCACCTTCAGTGCCTTTTATACCCTTGACAGAGCTGATATCGGTAACTCGACCTGTGAGAAAGTACCGTTGATTTGGGCCAATAAATACTTTGCGCAGCTTCATACTACTTCCACCCCAATCTAAACAGCTATAAATAGACATCTAATTTGAAAGTTGCCTAATTTGCTATAGCCAATAAAATTGGCAATGATAAAAGAATTGGATATCCATTGGTTTTTTTCAGATTAGGAAACTTTCAAATATGTTTTTAATTCCCAAACTTCCATAACTGCAAAGCGAAGTAAATACATCGCCTTTTCAAAAGGTTGGCATTATATTAGAAATTTGATTGCGCCTTACTTTTGAAAATACTTTTCAATTTTCCTATAGCATGGAAAAAATAGCTTTATTAATTAAATTTGAAATTATCAAAACTATGAAAGGATATAAGCGATAACTGCTAGGTGGGGATATTTTTTCAATTAGATAAGGTTGGCGTGAGTGGAGGTACTATTATTTCAAGTAGAACGTATTTTTGATGTCCTTTGTATTATTACAACCAGCAGTATCTTATCAACATAAACCAGGGCTTTTTACGATACCATTTTTGATGGCGATCATATACTTTGATGAAAAAATATTTCACTATTAAAGTATAACTTTATGATGTTGAAAAAGAAGTATTGGAAGCATTATTTGATTTAAATATTAGCTTGAATATCTAGGAAGTAGGTCTTATCAAAAATTTATTAGAGGCTATTTTTCTATATTATTGAATCAAGCTTACAATATATTTAAAACCATACCAACATTGTAAATCATAAGGTATCTTTTAAGATATTTATGGTAAACACATCTATAACCTATTGCTATATATATTTGAAATTAAATCCTTTGAATTGTAAGTCTATATACGCCTTTTTCGAATATGAATTACCAGCATCCACTTTTCAAAAGAAGGGCCTACTTATAACTTACATTTAAATTTGATCTCATATATCTCCTTTGCTAAATATTTATTTTAAACCAAGTATAGATCCTTTACTTGATCCCAGATTTATAAGTATATTTGTGCTAATTTGTTTAGTAGAGCTCTTCTATCAATTGTGATTCACTCTTTAAAAGTAAGTTCCACCTATCACTTTCCAAACAGAGCATCTAGCTAAATAATTTTTGGTATACAGGCTTGTACACCTCAACAAACTATAACAAAGACGCTAATCAATAAAGCTACAAATTTAAACTGCCATCAAAAACGATAGTTCCAAGTGATGTGCTTATAACCTTAATCCTTTAGGTTAGTTTAACTAAACATCAGAATCTTAATTATATCTTGCCAACCATATATTTTCTGAATTTATAGCGTAAGTATATAATCGATTCCCTCTTTTAATAATGTAGAATGGCACCGTTTCTCTAACAAATAAAGGATCATAGAACTTTCTATTACCATGCTTCGGATCCTCCGTTACCTTCAGGCATTGTCTACTTTGGTCAACTAGAATTAGGCTTAAATTTTAATTGGTAGATATACACCTTTCTATATTTAAACACCATATTTTAGGTTTCAGTTGCTTTTCGGCCATATGACCAAAATAGAACCAACAATATTACTCCATGTAGGTCAATAGTTGGCTATTATGTTATAGATGTTCCGATTTAAATACCTTCTTTTAGAAGCTTCCGATACCATAAGTATTGGGTAAGTGGTGCTACTATGGAATCTATCGTCAATTTATATATATATATACATATGTATAGTAGAAATTAGTGTATATTTTATAAGGCTTTCACTAATATTCTTTGGCTCAATATGTTCCTACCAGGCCTTACAACAGCTGCTATTAGATTGAATATAAAATCCTGACTATATATCCAAGATTTTATATTCAAAAACTAAAAGATTAGACGCAAAATGGCTTTTGATACATTTTCCAGTTTACCTACTACAAAAGAATATGCTACATAAATCATAAAAATTAGTGTTGCATCAACTTGTAAATAGATTACCATAGTATACTTAAAATCGATTTTGAATCTAAATATCCAAATCTTTGGTTCTACTTACATATTTCAGTCTAGGATACTTTTATTGAAAGAGCCAACAAAACTGCTAGCTTTATTAAACTGAGAACAGAGAAAGTGTTAGAGCAACTAGCAGAGGTAATATATTGTCGGTTTATATTGATATTAAATAACACAAATTATTCAAGTTTTGTAAGCGAAACGAAGCAAGGAGATGAGACTGAAAGTTTATTGGAGCGCCATATATACTTAAATAGAAATATATATTACTTTAAAGCTGATAGTTTATCTTTGAATTAAACTCATAGGAATGAATTATTTCTTGAAATCTAATTATAAATGAGTATTGAGTATTTGTCCAAGTTTTTTGATGATGTAGTTATCTTAAATTATATATATTTCTATGTAAAATTATTACCCATGGCTTATATATATATATGTATTTTGAAAGGAATTAGTGCGACTTTTTATATATGATTTATAGCTATACTACTGAAAGTATGTATTTTAGCTAAACAATTTGTATTTAGAAAAAGCTCATTAATCAAGTATTTCAGTAAAAGACTTAGGGATATCAACTAATCTCACTTTTACTAATAAGTTACTGCCATAGTAACAAGTATACTACACGTTGAGGAAACACTGCTAAATCTGCCCATGACTATATACCGCTTCTATCTTGGGTAACCATCGATGCTTGTAAAAGAACTATCACTCTTATTTCGAATAAAGATATAATCTATACAACAGGAAGCGCAATTTTAAACTATAATGGATTTAGAGCTCAAATAGTGTCACCTTTATTCTTATAGTGATGAATGGGATAACCTAGTTCTGGATAGATATTAGGATTTTTATAGAGTTCAGATAAGTTAACGGACCTTATGACTACTACTCTATAGAAAGTTATTATTAGTTGTTTTCATTATCGGTTTTACTGACAAGTAGACAGGTCATATCTATCCCTTTGGCCTCGAGTTGCCTTTAATAGTTAGTTTTATGATGTTTTACAACGTATATTAAGCTAAATTCTAGGTATTTCCTGGGAATATTTCGTGATCTTGATATAAAAATTTTGAAAACTTTGCTACTTTTCCCAAATAATAGAGTAAAACGAAGTTTACAAGCAAATCTGTCTTGAGTGGAAGGAGAAATACCAAAAATTTGGATAGACAATCTCATTGAAAATCTACTCATCTCATCTAACTTTACACTATGTAATTAACGCTTTGCTAGTAAAGATTATGGTACAATAGGAAAGATATGTTATCATAGGTGGGAGTTACTCAAATTGACGACTAATAAATGAGTCCGAAGCAGGTTTAGATTTGCGCTTATATTTTCAAAGGAATAAGGTAACCACCAGCATCAGCTTGGAATTTGCTTTATCCCAAACCAGAAGTTTTGCTGGTTGGTCGAATAAGATAAGTTGTAATATAAAAATAATACAACTTCAGCAAAAATACCGATTTAAATACGAATCCACTGAATATCGTATAAAATGAGCAGGGCTGAAGTTTTGGGTCGCCATTATGTATAATAGTTTTTAAATGGATAGGGATTGTAGAGTTAGAGTAAACCAGGCTTGTGATACTTGTAGACTGTATCGAGTCAAATGCACTAAAGTGAGGGACCGATGTAAGCACTGTTTAGCAAAGAACTTTGAGTGTACGTTCGATACGATGCCGAAGAAACGGGGGCCAAAGGCAGGCTGTAAGGTTTCGAAATCTTTAAAGCCTTCAGCTGTTCAAGACAGAAAATTTATAATCTGTGGTGTAGATGAGGAGGACAAGGGTAGCAAAGGTAACGAGGCATATTTAACAGATACTTTGAAATACGATATCAACTTGATAGACAATATAAACATCCCTAAAAAGGCCTGCTTAAACCTACCCAACACCTTGAATTTTGATACTACCATCAAGCCATTGAATTCAATCACAGATACTCGGGAGATGTTCAACTTGTTTCCAGCTTCAACAATTCTTAGCCGAGATACAGATGTTACTAATCTTCCCCCATGTGATAGCTTCACTTTAACTTCAGAAAGTTTAATCAGCACTCCCAGCAACTTTATTTACAACTATAATCGCGACTTTAGCGATACTTTCAACAAAACTAACCTTTCTGATCGCCTTTACAATGGAAATTTTATGGATGTGTACGACTTATCTACTTTGACAAATATGCTGCAGCATATAGAAACTACTATAAACTTTGATACAAATCCACTACATAGTTTTACTATTAATAGCAATCCCCAATCGATTAAACTTGACGACTATTTTATCCACTTCAACAGTTACGACGTATGTATCGATACGCAAGTCCATAGCGAATCCAT
Source organism: Capillidium heterosporum (assembly GCA_016630905.1). Lineage (NCBI taxonomy): Eukaryota > Fungi > Entomophthoromycota > Entomophthoromycetes > Entomophthorales > Capillidiaceae > Capillidium > Capillidium heterosporum. The sequence goes on from WBMQ01000007.1 coordinate 1,225,250, forward strand.
CCAATACATCGTAAATAAGGTCGCAAGGTGGGCCAAGTACAATAGCTTGCCGCAGGACATGTGCAAACTAATAGAGCAGGTCCTTCTAGCTACTCAAGATCCCCACCACCTCAAACTTCTACTTCTGAAGTTAGATTACTACTTGTTTAAAGAGCTTGAATCGAAATGCACGTTCGTTAAGTTGATATTATGTGAGTTGGCTTCGATAGGGTACTACCTAAGTGTAAAGTACGATAAGCAGATTCTGGACTCGATGACTGCTTTTCCCATCCTGAAGGTGAAGTCTGAACTAAAGTTTGAGGCAAGTATGGAGTTCGACAGTGATAAGGTGGAGTTTCTAAACTACATTAGGAATTTATACTCTCTTCTATAAGATTAATAAAATTTATATAGTTTCATATATGTTATTTTTCATAGATATTACCAAATGATAGGATATATATATGCTTCATTAATTCTAAATAATGATGGATTGATAGACCGAGGCTCTACCATCAGCTTCCAAACACAGAAAAATAGTATAGGTGGAAATGATATATTGCTTCACTTTAGCTAAAGCAGAAATATGCAGAATAGTCCGCTTGAGTTCTCTTATAAAAATTATTTAAAAGTTTTATAGCGATGTAGGTTGCGATATATCGAAAGATAGTAGCCTGTAAACACGATACTGAATCTACCGAACTGTGCAGCTAGCGAAGGTGTTGACTCAAGTATTTTACACCAAGCGGGACTTCAATACTGAAAGGAAAGAGGGTAGCTGGATAATTCATATTTTCAGAAAATTGTTGAAGTGAGAAGCATTATTAAGCCAGAAATCCTTGTAAATTAATATACCAATAAACAGTGAAAGGTAGTCAATCTCTTATTTATATGGCACTTAAAGGGAATCGATACCAATCTGACATTTAAACAGCTGGTGTAGGTCATAACATTGCTGTTGTACAACTACTGCATACTAATACATAGCTTAGTAATAAAATAGCAGAGGTGGACATTTTTGATTACTATTGAAAGGAGTATTTATTAGTGATCGAAAGAGATAGGTTGGAATATATCAAGATACAGTCAATTTTTAAAAAATGCGCCTTACTTTGCTTCGATAAATATGGGATCAGTATACTAGATATGGTGCAGAATTTATTCAAAAACATATAGAATTTTTTATAGGTCAAAATTTTTGTTGATAAAGTTGTAAAGGATTACATGATAGCTTGAATGTGATCTTGGTAAATCATGAAATCGAAATCGTATTGGAGCGCAAGCAGACAAGCAATAGAAACTTTCAAATATATTTAGGACTTTAAGTAGGCTCAAAAACTGGTAAAATAAATGTATGGCAGGCTTCAGCTAGATAGAAAAACCTAAACAGTTGGCTTATATGGCCTTTTGACAACAAAATTTTAGTAATGAAAGCTAAACACAGGGTTCAGCACCAAAATTTCCAAATTACATGTGCCAAAATATAAAGTCAGCTTTCTATTACAGGACAATTGATTTGGAATTTATACTTCAATCTTTACATTCAAGAATATGATGTCTGTGATCGAACTGGCATGCAGATAAAATATTTGAAAGCTTCATGTTATATGCATATATATTTTAATTAGCTTTTTATCTTTTTATTCGGAGTATAGCATAACTTCAATTGGTGATTTAGGGATATTGGATTATAAATTATGGGATAAACGTGAAAATCAATGCCTTGTATCTTTCGTAAAGTGAGAAAAAGGTCTATTTTAACCCATTGGGTATCATGGAAAGGTCAAAAATGAGTGTAAGCAAAGATAGAAACGTGGTTTGGTTAGTAGTAATTAATAGCTTCGGACCGACATATATGCCCTTGAGCCAGAAATCCTATTTTCAGCCCGAAGCCAGTTGAGTATACTTTACTCTTTGTATAGTGATTTCACTGTACTTTCTAGATATATAGCTCATAATAAATACTCATATATTTACCATGGCTCCAAACTAAAAGCTTCTATTGGTCTCTAATACTTGACACGAGCTGGATACTATACAAACTAGGTTGAAAAGTCGGCTAGTAAAGCATAGGGTTCGGATAGCCCTTCTACCGAGTAACTTTTAATAGTATTGAATATATGTGTTTTGAAAAATGATACTGTTAAATATTGCTTGGGATTTATACTCTTATCTAATCCCCCCGTTCGGATTTACTCTATATCTTTATCCAATATAATCGTAAAAAAAAGTGTATAGTAAAAGTGAACAGAGACGGTAGGACCTAACAAGAACTTTCGCTATTCGAAGATGTTTAAACTAGCTATTAGTTGGCACATGGATCTGGTTTTCATATTTGTATGGTGGAACGAAGAATTTCTGGATTTATAATTACCGGTATTATTCAGTCCATGTGATCATATTATATTTCGCACCCCTTCAATAGATAATTAGAAGTGAAAGCCGTTTCGGAGCGGATGTGTAACCTCCACTTACCTCCCCAGGCACCTGCTTGCAAGATGTAGCGTAACAAATATAAAGATATGCATACAACTAGTTTGTCAAAGCTAGCATGACTTTAAAATATTTTGCAAACAAGTTTAGGTTTAAATATAACAGTGGTAAAAACAGGTTTATTTACTTATCTTTCCAAATCATATTGAGCGTGCACATTATCCCTAGACGTACATATGTTTCTTGGCAATATACTAACTTTCTAGACCAATGAAAGGGCTTTAAATTCTTTAGAAATGAATTCAATATATACATATAGGGAATCTAGTGAAATTGAAACAAAGGGCTAGCATAGGTATCGTGTTCTTAATGCAGCAAAACCAGCTAGGTAAGTGAGCTAAAGACCAGGTATATGTCGATCAAAGAGTTGATTTCAGCAAGTTAAAGGGGTACAGAGTACCACATGGTTAACGAAATAGCAATATCTGCAGTATATAAGAGATTGAGTAGGAGTTTAAAACATTAACTCGAAAACATATTCGGTCACTTCAAAATGCTCTACAAGAACTTACTTTTCGCCTTTGGTATCCTCGCCTCCGCCATCTCCAGCCAGGAAGTTGACTTCAACTCTCCCAACATCCCCATCCAGGATGATCCATTCTATGGCAAAATGGTCGGTAATTTGGAGGAGTACGGCAAGCAGATCAACGGCACCGAAGGGAAAGCTGAACCTTATCAGCCAAACTCAAGGTCGGGATCCCGTACCTCAGTTGCAAGTGTAAGTAAGTCGGTCTACTACGCCTCGTTGTCGGGAGCTACTTACTGCTCGGATCAAAGCTTAAAGCTATGGAACTGCCGACACTGCGCCAAGCTAGGTAAGGATGTCGTCCTCCAGAATATCTTGTTCAATCCTACCCACCAGACCCGCGGTATCGTAACTACCAACGATAAACGTGGCGAGATCGTAATTTCTTTCCGTGGTGCTGTCAATTTCGAGAACTGGGCCGAAAGTCTGAAGTTTGACAAGACGAACTTCCCAGTCACTCGTGGAGCCCAGGTCCACCACGGTTTCAAGAACGTTGCCGACGGCCTTCAACCCCAGTTCAACGGAGCCTTGAAGAAGTTGTTAGATAACCCCAAATACAAGAACTACAACGTCGTACTTTCAGGTCACTCCCTAGGTGGAGCCATCGCCCTTATCGCCGCTGTCTACATAAAGCAAGTCCATACCTCCTTACCTTGGAGCCGTATCCAAGTCTACACCTACGGTCAGCCTCGAGTTGGTAACGCTGAATTTGCCTACTGGTACAACCAATTGCCTACTACCGTCACTAGAGTTGTCAACGAAAATGACTTGGTTCCACATGTACCCCCAATGCTCTCAGGTTACCGACACGTTTTCACAGAGATGTATATCCTTGATGGTAGAACTCGTATCTGTAGTACCAACTACATTGAAGACCCTGACTGCTCGAACGCACACGTCCCATTCTTGTCACCCCGCCCCCACAGAAACGTTTGGGATGTTTCCCTTGGTTCCAACGCTTGTTGAAAATATCAAAGCTCACTATGTGATTTAATTTCAGATTAAACAGAGTATATTAGTCACCAGAATACAATTATTTTTCCATACAATTGTTTACAATGCCATGTTTCAAGGCCCAGCATATCGCTTTTTCAGAATTAGTAAGGAAGCTATGATAGCTGAATATATGAGAGAAATTTTAGTATACTTGAAAGAATGATAAGTTAGTCCATTAGTAAAAAGAAAATTTGAGATGACTAAACAGAATAAAAGAAACATGGAATTCAATAGAATATGAGCAAAGCAAAAACATGATTATGTAAATAATAGCAACAGTATTACAAAGAAAGTCAGATTGTATCGTTGAAAATATGGGTATATAAGGGTGCATCTTGATATATTTTCCAAAAGTAAGATTTCACTTCTATCAAAGTTTTTATTATGGTCAAAAAGCAAAGTGCATGGACCAACAGCAAACCGATCAACTGCTTCCTGTGAATACTTGGTCGAAATACCAGTCCTAATACCATATAGTTTCAACTGTAGAGTTAATGTCGCCATATATATATTTTCAAAGCAAAAGAAGTCCTTTAAGCTAGAATCCATCTACTGCTAACGTACTTCTAGTGAAAGCTCTCCCTAATGAGCCTTGTCTTCAACAAATACCGTTGCCTTCTACATACTCTAGCTCTAGTACCCTCGACTGGTACTTTCTATCTCAGATCAGCACCTTATCCAAGAAAGCAAAGCTATCAACAAACTGCTTGAAATGACTCTAAACCACAAGTTAAACTAACTAAAACAACAGTTCTCAAATCGAATAGTGACTTTATCAACTAGATGAAAGGCAATGAAGGTGGCCTTCCTAGGAAAATCTAGACCAAAGTTTTAAACCAGTTGACCTCACAGCTCTAGATAAGAAGGATTTAAACTACATGATCCTTTTGTAAAGTGGAGGATATGTGTTAGCAATTGCCATAGTAATGATTAACTTTCATCCTACGGTGATTAATAGCCCAAAGCCTACTTAGCGCTATATAGTAAACTAGAACGTTAAACGTTACCTATGATAGCTTGCAACTAATTTAGGAGACCAACGTTCTGAAAATTGACCGTTCTAGATCTACATATACTTATCTTTGCAGAATAGAGCTTTTAAGTATACTCCTTTTATGAGGAGGATTACTAAAAACTGCTAATTTTCGGCTAAATAGGTATCTCATGGCTATCATTTTCCGAATAAAAAACACAAGTTAATATGTATGATGTTAATTTTGACTTAAGTTCTCGAAATTGGAGATACTAGATATCTAAAAGTATTTTTAAATCTAAATGAAAATTCCCTAAAGTAGAAATACTAGACCGGCTGGTCTTCAGTCTTGTTGATATGAAGCAAATTTAGTTCACAAATTGGCACTCTTTTAAATGTTATTCGAAAGAGTTGTGCCGTCACTCTTCAAGTATAAAATATACTAAACTAAATTTAATTTAGTTTGAGATTATTAGATGGGACTAGATGGTTTCAAAAGGACACACTTGTACCGATCAAATGCCTTTCCATATACGTGTACCCACTTATCCCAATAGAAGAATTGCAAGCCACATCAAGAGCCTAGAATTATTATTAGTGAGCTTGAAATACAACTTCAAGACTCTAGACTTGTCAATAACGACATCTAAGGACACTCTAATTGAGTACATTATAAAAGGAACGAAGGTCAAGTTCAAAGATAAATGTCTGAATTTTATTTGGAATGGATAAGGAAAATAAACAAAACTTCAGCCATGCCTGCAATATCTGTGGATCGCGCCGGACTAAGTATACTAAGGAAGAAGGCAGATGTAGACACTGTAGGACCACCAAATTTGTATATGCCTTCAGCACCATGTCTAAAGAGCGAGAGTCGGATTTGAATCATAAACCTTTGAGATCGCTAAATCCACCAACACGGCAACCTAAAATGGACTTTCAATTATCCTACAGCCGATACCGACCATGATAACGAGGCCAATCCAAAGCACTCACTAATTACCACAGGATCCAGCACCAGTTTAATCGATAGACCGCAATCCGAAATTATCGACCCAGATCAACTCAGTGTTCTAAATCTAAAAGCCACCAACAACGATCATTCCGATTACATCGACAGTACTTTAGCGAAGCCTAGATCTTTCTCAGCTTCAGATGACTTTAGTACTTCCGACAAACTATCCTATAGCTTCAACTTCGATCATACAGTTACTCAATCTAATGCATCTACTTACCACAACACTAAGAAGTTCGATACCTCATCAGACCTACCAAGTCCAACAAAGTCTTGGAAAGGAGTACTCGATACCAATCATCTCAATACAAAGTTAAACTCCGCCTTACCAGTCGGTAGCGATGCAGGATTATTCAACCCCGATAACTACTTCATCAGATACAACTATAATGATGTATCCACCGATATAGAAGCCCATAAAGAACCAACTCATTACGTCCTCAACAAGATCGCTAGCTGGATAAAATTTAACGACTTACCAAAAGAGTTGGTGCAACTGATAACCCAAGTGCTTTCAGCGGTAACCGACCCTCACCATCTCAAATTTATACTTTTGAAGTTGAACTACTATTTATTTAAAGAACTTATCTACAGTTGTAAATACACCAAACTAATACTATGTGAGTTGGCTTCGGTAGGTTGCTACCTAGCTATAAAGAATAAGAAGCAAGCTAGCTGCTCGCACATGTTTTCTCACATCGCTAACCTGATCAAGGATTTGGATGATGAGTCTGAAAAAGATAGGGATCATGACAAGCTGTGGTTTTTAAATCACGTTAGGAACTTGTACTTTTTGTTGTAAATCTAATAAAGTTTTATATTTCTTGAACTTGAAATTCGTTATTGCTAGCATTTATAGAGCCAAAGTTTACTATTTTGAAAGATTGTGAAAGGTCAAGTTGAAAGCTAATTCAAGTTTGAAGGGTCAATTATGAAATCGAATGGAATTGAAATGCATGCAGATGAGACTAAAAACGGTTGAGGCAAATGTAGACTTTGATCAAGTTGCTAAAGAATCAGTAAAAAGAATATATATCAAGCTTGAGTTGGATGGCAAAGCTTGAGTAGTTGGGCCTTTTGGTTTAGATATCAAATCTGAGTCGCCTCCCATAAGCTTCAATAAAATTTCCATAAATTTCTAGCAATTTTTATTATACAATTTAATTGGCTTGGAACTCTCAGTTTCTATTCTCAAACTTACCCCCTCATTTACTCTTGTGGCTAAACATTTTCTTCCAATTGCTTGTTATCCTTATTCACAAAATGTCAGGTAGTTTAGAAGTTAATGGGTGTGCATCAAATTGATTGGATAATGTGGCTGCATCAGCTTATTGAACTCTAAATCCAATTCGGGTGTACCAAGGAGCCAAAGTTTGCTAAAAGTGGGCAAAATTCTAAAAATAATCACCAATTATTAAGAACGATCCTTAGGGGGTAAACAGCTTCTATCCAATTGAACTCACTAGCCTTGATGCAAAGGAATCAATCACTGGGAAACCAAACTATAAAGCACCAATGGCTTTTAGGAAAGTCTGGCATCTTTTCCTCTTTCCTCAACAGAAAAATTTTAAACAGCCTACCTTCCAATTGATCCCCAACAGTTTGATTAGTTGTCCTATAGAAATCGGAATCCAAAGTAAGTTTTGCTTATGATAATTCACCCACTTCCATACTGATGGATAAATATAGATGCTCGTCCCAACCCAAAATTTCCGCGACGCCCTCAATAAGCTAAACGGTCTAGCCAACGACATACCAACTTACTGTACCGAGGTAGATACTAGTGCTCCCGAACTGTTTGAAGCCTATCTCGCTTTGACCAAATTGTTCATCCCTGGAGTTGGCATTCCAAGTAAATCGAATCCACCAAAAGCTCCTGAAACTGCTATTGTACCTTATGAATTCAACGAAAACGTCCGTGATAAAGCAGTCCTCGAAAGGTAGATCTTTAATTCTAGTTCGATATTAACTTGTACAATTTTTAGTCAATTCTTCGAGAAGAATGTCTTCAAAACCCTTTCCGACGCCAAGAAGACGTTAGCAGCTATGTCAGCAGTCACCGGCTTCTACTACGTCATATCCAAGTCTGGGTCACGCATTTGGAACCGAGGTGCCTTTGCTACTTACAAATGCAGGTACAAAGGGTACTTTCCCGAAAGCTACCTTACCTACTACTTCCGAACCCACCCCATCAGCAGTACAATCGGATGGCGATAGTGGCACTCAAGTCGTCAAGGCGCGCAAGCGGGCCAAGCGCAACGTCGAGGATCGTATTGGCGCCTGCCCTTGCTTTATAAAGCTGCGTGAGCGCAATGGCGAGTATATCGTCGAAGTGGTAGCTTCCTACCTAGTTCACAACCACGAGCCTGACTTCACTCCCGTACCTATACCGGCCCCACCAGCTGATATTGTCAATGGTAAGCCACGCAAACATCCAACCATAGGCTTCACCCAAGTCAAGCCAGACGTACCCAAGAGCTGTGGCTTGTGTGATCAGGTTGGCCACCACCGTAACAGTTGCCCTGAGTTTGCGAAACTCCAGCAGGAGCTCGCCCCAACACTTCGACCGAACTCCAACGGTAAAGCTGATAGTGATTGATGCTTGGGGAATGACAGTCTTGATCCTTTGTTTTAACTACCTTTACTATATAGTAAAGTAAGGTTTAGTTGGTAGCGCTATACTGTATATGGAAAATCTCATTAAATAAGATATGTTCTAGTTCTTTTGGTTTTTATATCTGCTTTTATATCAAGCATGCCTTTTTATCCTAACTATTTAGATATCTTATTTGTTGGAAAAAAGTGACCATAGACTTTTCAAGGTAAACCTTTAGTGTGAAAGTTAAAGTCTAATTTATAAGGACCACTGTTTGCTTGCGGCTGAGTATAACTTTGAAGTTAGCTGCATCTACGGCCTAATATGCATTTATATTTTGAAATGTAACTTTGGCTTCTGTTTAAAGATATTTGAAAGCTCTTGTTTGAGATCGATTTGCAACTTGGAATAAGTTTCATCTAAGATCAATTGTAAAATAAATTCGAACAGAGGCAGTAGAAATTCCATCAAGATGGGATTTCAAAAGTTAGATGTGATTTTTTTAAACATTTACACCAGCAGCTCCATTTCAAAATATCCAAACTCATTTCTACGTAGCAACTAGCTTAAATGCACTGATGATAAGAATTTGTTATATTATAGGATGCATATGTATTTAATAAATGATAGCATAAATGCTTGTTCCAACTAGAGTTTTAATTAGCAGCTACCTTAATCTATTTAACATCATCCCTGTTTACTATACTGAGATAGACATCAACTCTGATATATTGTTCCAAGCCTTCCTCAACCTGTATAAATCATTTGTTTCAGAAAGTTTAATACTTACACTCCAATATATATCTAAACCTCAGCTTCAACTAGAAAGCTCAAAACCAATTCCTATCAATCCAATAAAGCTACTTCTATCCTGTTCATTGTTACCGACTCAACAGTTCTACCTCTACTTCCACTTCCAACCAGTGAAACAGAAAGTTCAAATACATTTAAAGGGTAAGTTTTAACAAAATAAGATTATTTTTTAATTTAATATATTTACAAAAGATTCTATTTTCAATACTATAGTCAAAGTCAAGCAAGTACTGCATAGTACCTCCAAAACAAATGATTACACCTACACTATAAATGAAGGATCAAATAAGGCTAAATCAACGTGAATTCTATATATATATATGTAAAGGGAAAAATTAAATATCCCCCAAACTAATGCCAGTTCTAACTAAGTACCAACCGGTGCAAGTCAGCAATACGAGAATATACGAGGAAATGCTTCGGGTTCATCTCTCCAAGACTTCAACAAAGATAGTTTAGTTCCAAATCGAGATCAACTTCACCAAATAAAAAAGTTAAAGGTCAAGGAAAAAGCGTAAGTAGCTGTAGGAGTTTCATCAAGCTATTAAAAAGACCCGATTCCAGCTTTGTAATCTCTAATATAAGCCTGCAATATAACCATAGCCTTGAACTCAAAGTCATTGCAAAGTCCTCAGCTATTAACGAAAAACTTAATTCCAATTTTAGTGAGACTCAAACTGTTGAGGTAGATTCATCAAAAGTAAAGAAGTGGATACAAATCCTAAGGATGAAGCTGATGTCGAATCTAACGAAACCATTGAGCTATTTAATCTTAACTGTAGTACAGCGCTGACTGTCAAAGTTAAAAGGAAGAATATTGAGAACGTTAAGGTAAGTAGTTGAAGCTGCAGCCTGTGTAAGGTGAAGGATATAGTATTAAGAGGTGTCTCAAGATGAAACGTCGAGTTTGAAATTTCTGTTTGTAGGGATAAGGTTCTAAACTTGGGTTTTGAAAAATATAAGGTATACTGCTACTCGATGGCGATTTCATTGAGTTTTATATATAATTTTAAAGAAGCTTAACTTGCGATGTAGCCAAATGTTTAAATAGAGTACTATCTTTATGATAATGAGTACTTGCTATATTCTATTTGGTTCATAAGCCCAAATCTAATCTTTACTACCTTGTGTTCTACCTTTAAGTTTACATGTGTTTTTACTCGCCAGGATGAGAGTTCTACTGTTAATAATTGAGTATTCGCAAATATATTTATATTAATGCCTCGATATACATACGGTATTGCATTAAACACCTGCTACCTTTGAAATTTCCTTAAAAGTTTCCATATTGGTATAAAGCATTTATAATTGCGTACTATACATCCATTTTTCTCGATTCCTAGCAGTATGCCCTACAATATCCAGTCTGCAATATACTTTGTAGACCTGCTGCCTTGGTTTCCTTTCCAAGTATGCTAAATCTAATAGAACTATTAGGTTGGGCTCAATCTACCATTCAAGTTTTCAGAGATACTCCATAAAGCAGGTAAAGACGGATTGCTCCTCCAGACATTTTATTGCAGTTGCTGGATCGAATGATTTGTGCTGTAAACAAACGTGCAAATGCGTTGTGGCGGATCTTGTAACCATCTAGTTCTATTAAGTAGCGAAGTTTGCTATCCGTCTTTCTTGCCATCAAGGATGAACAACTTAAATTTTCGGAGTATTTAAATTAGGTTAAGTTCTTGGAAATATGGATCATCAAATCCCAAATTAAATGCATTAAACTAATTTTAAATGTTATGATTTAGCGCAATTAGTTTGAAACACTAATATCACTGGATTTTTTCTACAACAGGTATTTGATTTACTTATTCTTCACACTAAATCTAAAACTTACTATTCTAATTTGCTAAGTAAGGTTACTAATGATCATATTTTATGCCACTGTTGCTAATTTGATTAACTTTGCAAAAAGTAGGATGGAGACCAGGTATACTCGGATGACAGATCCAAAATCAAGTCCTTTATAGAGGGTACACAAAGAAACCTCCAATTTAGATGCAAGCAGAAAGTACAATAGTACAAGAACTCTATAACTCCGAATTGGAACTTCAAAACGAAAGGGTGGGTAAAGTTGTGCCATGCCAGGTTTCAAAAAATACTATATATAGTGGTGATGCTCTCTAATCGTTAAAATAGTTTTCAGAAACAATTCCACAAAATTGAAAATATGAAGGTGTGTATGGTAACCGATTTTTACGACGGATTCCTAGGCGGAATTGCCTTATTAAGCCAATCTCTCTATAAAGAGTTCAAACGCCAAGGGCACTGATATAACAGCTCTCTACCCCAGCCTCTTTGAGAACGTACCTGACCAACTATTCGTTGGTGGTAAGGTAGCCATCGATACTTGGACCATAAAAGATAAGTTGGAAGAAATCCAACCCGACTTGGTATTCGTCATGGGGGAAGTCAACCTTTCATCATCTGCTGTCACCTACTGCAAGCTGAAATCCATACCCTTCCTAACTTTCTACCAAAGTTCCCTCGTCGACTTACTGCTACACTATGATGGGACTACCGAAGTATACAACTCTGAGATATTTGGAATGGTAAGCTTCGTTACAAGTATAGTTTTGACTAATATTTGATGCTATAGGTACCATTACAAAACCACCAACGTACTGTCCATCTCCAAAAGTATGACCCAGCAGCTGCTTGGAGAGACAAACATTCGTAATATTAAACCGTGGTTCGGTGGTATAGATACCACTAGGTTTAACCCCAGTAAGAAGAAGCTTATCCATCAATTCAATCCTGACTTTGTATCCTGGCCCAAACCTATTTTACTGTGTGTATCAAGGGTATCCGACGAAAAGAACATCGAGGCGTTCCTGTCCATGAACTGTATCGGTACCAAAGTGTTGGTTGGAGAAGGACCCATCCTTGAAGACTTGCGAATCAAGTACCCCAATGTTAAATGCTTAGGCCCTAGGATGGATGATGAACTAAGCGCCTACTACGCCGTCGCTGACTGTTTCATCTTCCCATCCAAATGTGACGCCTTTGGTATGGTCAACATCGAAGCTCTAGCTTCAGGTACTCCAATTGTAGGTTACGATGCTACCGGCATCCGGGATATCGTTGAGATTGGTAAAAATGGATACTTGGCCTACGACGGGTGTTTGGAAAATTCGGTCATGAAGGCATTGAAGTTGGATCGTGAGGTTATTTATGAATCAAGCTACAAGTGGAGTATCGAACAGAGTGTCAAATCTATCGTTAATTATGGGCAATTGGTAGATCCTAAAAAGTGGGTTCAGTTTATCAATCCAACATCAATTACCTTGTTGGATGACTTCCAGGTTGGATTTCAATTGTTGGCTTATGGATTCTATTGTCTTCTCCTACATATGGTCTATGGTATAGCTAACTATCAAGGAGTTAAGGAAAGCTTCTACTGTATTTTTTACTCTTGGACTAGGGATTTTCAAAAAGTCGTTGGAACTCATCTGAAATCGAAATTGAAGCATTAAATACCAGTATATAGCTTCTAATGAAAGCATTAGTGATAATAGTATATTTTATTAAATTCTAAAATGAAATATAAAGATACCTGTATGTGTTTAAATATTTTATCAAATCTCTAACTTATATTTTATAAAGCATGCCGATTTGGTAAGAAATATACTTTATCGCAGCTAATATAGTGCTTTATAGAATGCTAAATAGTAGAATAGTTGATCATCTTTTAGTCCGATGTATTAATCTTATGAGAATGTAAAAAGTACAGATATTATTTATTAGGTTAGAATTATAGCACAGAGTTAAAGCTTATTAAAAACTCATGCCATTATAAACTTTAAAAAGCTATGTATTAAATTTCGAATTTGTGCATCCTTAGTTGAAGATTTGTTGAGAAATCGAAGCAAACTTTTCATATACAAAGGATATTTCTTGTTAGATACTTCAATTCAATTTTAAATTTTAAAATAAATATACACTAATATCAAATACCTAAATTTCCTCTATTGGATATTTTCCCATATTGTGCTATACATAATTTATGAATTTTGTGGAATAATTTCAAGGTCTACTCTATTGAATCACGATTTCTTTGCAGCATTTCCAAAATATTGGAATAAAAGCTGTTGTTGCAGTAAAATTAGCTATCATCACAAAAAGTTGTATTTATCAGACAAAATTGAATTCTTTCAACTTGTCAGCATCAACATCATCAATCCAGGAATCAAAGTTTTCAAGGCCATCCAATCTGTTCAATAAATTTGATTATACTAAAGGCAAACAATATTTATTTCTAATTTACCTATCTATTACGTAGATGCTTTCTTCAAAAAGAGAATTTCAACTAACTAATTCTAATCTATCCAAACTAGCGACCAATCTATCGAATTTAATGCCAATTCAAATGACTTTTATCAAGCCATCTTAGGTCCATTCAAATCATTTATCCCCGACAACCTAATGCTTTACTCTGCTGCCTGTTGAAACCTCAACTCGACACCTCCAAGTGAAGGTTATCCAGCTTAAATAAGTTTTTATGATACAAAAGAGCTTTAAAAGGCTTTACTAATTCAATTCAAAACTAGATACTACAGGACCAGAGAGATTTCTTATGGGTTTATTTTGTTTAACCACTAGTATATAGTCGATTTGCAATAGGTTTTCCGTTCGATAGCTTAGCCGATACTAAGCTTGTATCAGATGCCTGCTTCCAATTAATTGGGCACAAGTATATAGTAGTCAATTGTAAGAAGAATTTCGTCAAGCAATCACCTTCTGTTCACTAGTCAGTGTAAGCTTAGGGAAAGTTCAAATCCTCAAGGCTAAAGAAAACTTCAAGGCATAACACTTGCAACCAACTCAATGCAGATAATCAATGTTTTGGAAATTCAGTCTTTTTACTTCAAAATAAGCAACAAGGTGACAAAGGTGGTAATGTTTGAATCAAAGGCTGGTTTAAAAAGAAGCGAAAGAAAATTAAGGGGTTGTTTACCTGCCCAAGCCATATTCACATCTTGGGGAAACCGAATTCCACTGTTATAGTCAGTGCTTCCATCTTAGTATAACCACAGTTCCGATACCAAAGTTGCCAAGGCTGGGAATTGTACCTTGGGTTGTGGTTCGTGTAGTAGAGATAGGTTTGATTGTATTGATTGTCCTAAATATAGTATTTTTGACCCAACTACTATCAATTTGGAAAACACTGCCATTAACTTCAACTTGGATTCTCAAGATGGAGTTATTAATCTCAAGTGGTTTCATTGAGCTGAAGATATGATGATAAATGAATGCATATATATTCGATACTTCATTAATTTTATAATTTTTTGGTGAAATGTTGAATTGCACATAATAAATATATTCAAAATTGATAACAAACCCTTTGAATATTATCATTCGATATCAACTACTCATTATTTTATATAACGATATAGGACAGATAGATTGACATTTACACTACCCTATTTTACATGTTTTAGTGCTATAGCTATAGTATAGCTCTTTTAAATGCTTTTATGTATGTCCTACATAAATGAAGTTACTAATATGCTTGGAGGTATATAGTGGTTTAAAAATGACCCATAAACTTACTTAGGGGGCAAATCCCATAGGTTTTATTACCCCAAATGGGGTAGTTTGCTCCCAGCTAAGATTTGTAAATTTTGAATTTGAACATCATCTTTTCTATTTGAAACGCCAATATCAACAGGTACCAAATTTCCATCTACTCAATCTATCTATACTATATATTAGCAAAAATATCAGATTCAAAGCAAGAATTTTAATCGATTACTATAAGTTTATACTTTAACATTGTAAATGCTCATTCCAACAAAAGATTTTATTCAAGCTACAACCAACCTTCACAACATAGCATTGAGTATACCAAAATACTGCACCGAAATAGATTCCAATAGCGATGAGTTCAACCAAGCCTTCTTAGATCTATTTAAATTATACATTCCTCAAAACTCAATGTCCGCACTTAGCAATCTATTGAACCAACAGCTGGAGCCCCTCCTTCAAAGTATTAATGTAAATAGAACTTTATCACCGAGGATGGCACTTCCGACATTTGACTTTGGGAATCCAGTACCTATTCCAGATACACTTACAGGGTAAATCTTTATCTTAGTATATATTGCTTAAACAAAATTTCTAGTCCTTTAGCAAAAGATTCTGTATTTGAAAGTTTAACCGATCTCAAGCTTTCGCTAGCTACGCTGTCTAAACTTACTGGCTACCACTATGCCATATCTAAATCTACTCAGAAGCCACGGACCATTAGACTCTACTATAGATGCGATTTTAAAGCTCCAAAAGGATTCCAAGCAGGCGGACACTTCAATCTCAACTCAACGTATACAACTCAGCATGATGAAGTTGATAGACACTTTAAAAATTCAGTCTCATCACCTCTTCCCCACAACCAAAGCAATAAATATCCTGAAACTCAAAGTGAAAAACAACCTAAACCCAGCAAAAAAAAGAAGGAGCGGATCTGGCTCTGCCCCAGTTTCATCAAGGTTTCCGAAAGAGGTCCATCCAAATTTATAGTTTATGATTCCAATTTGCAACACAACCATGCCCCAAACTCAGTTTCCGATACCCCTGAACAATGTCATTCTAACGACAATGACTATGTAGCTGCTAGAGCCCCTAAATTAAAACGTAGATGCGGTTCATGTGATGAGGAAGGCCACAGCAGTGGTAAGTGCCATAATGGAAAGATGGTAGATCAAAAGATCAAAGAATGGAAGCATAATGTCCTAAATTCGAATTTGTATTCCAATAGAGAAAGTGATAACGCTGCTTGATGGGATATCTATTAAATTTTAACAGAGATTATGATCCTATCATATGCTACTACCTTTATATACCTATAAGATAATTTGCATTTTTAAGTGATTATATATAGTTTAAACCATATACTTTAACTCAAAATATGTAGTTCACTTCCTTTTGTTGGTTTTATTATATGATTTATATAAACCACCAAATCATTTACTGTATTATTTGTTGAAGACAATGTATTATCTTTTATAAAATATATTTGATGAGCTTTAATATTCGAATCTTTTGAACATAAGGACTAGCGGTAATTATCTTGGATCCTTGATTAGAATCCTGACACCATCGATAATAGTACTTTAGTTTTGATGATTGACCATTTATTTTTCTGGATATCCTTTCAATAACTTTAATGATTTGATGGTTTGTTTATACATATCAGCAAAGTATTTTTTAAATTTTGAGCGAATTTGCTACATATTCTAACTTTTGAAATTATTATTTTTGGAGCTTAAGCTTTGATGGTCTTTGATAGAAAAGAAGTCATTTCTCGAGGTAAATTCACCCATTGTTGCTTCAATCGAAACAAAAGTCCTACCAGTCGATGTAAATGACTGATTTATATCGATTAGTAAAGTTCTTATTTTGATTAAAACAATATTGGATGAGTTTGTCCCAAGAAATAAAGAAAAAGTGGTGAATGGCCAAAACTTGATGTCTGGTTATACTTGGATCCATTCATATTATCTAGTAAAAATCAAATGTCAAAAGATGACCAAACTTTCAAGTCAAAGCATACAATCAAGGTAGACAAGAATTTAAATTACAATTCATTTTATATAGAAAAATTCATTCAGGATCTTTGCACTTTTTGCCTAGTTGTCTATTGGTGAATTAATGTTTAAAAGTCGCATTCTGATATGAAAATTACACGACATCAGTCATCTCGAAAATAGAAACTCATGCTCCACACAAGTGCTGCTTATAATGGTAGATAGAGATTAAGGTGGAAAAATATAGTTAATAAACTATAAAGAATTCCGGTAAGTTTAGCTTAAACTATAAAACCCTTCATGTGTATTCCGCTAAGGCTTTAAGCAGATGGTTGAAATTTAGATTTGGGAATGTAGAACAGTTTGATTTCATTTCCAAAGAAAATTCGAAAGCTTTCCACGACGTCGATAAAAATCCTACTCACCTTCAACACCATCAAATTTACCTATACCAGATATATACAAAATTAAGTCCATAAAAGTAAGTAGTGTAAGCAACTAACAACTATTCATATTTTCAATAAAGTAAATGTATGTTCAAACCAAAAAACTTGTCAAAATATAATCAATCTCAACAAGATGGCATTAGACATCCCTATCAACTGTACAAAAATCGATACCAATTCAAACCAGTTATTTCAAGCTTTTATAGCTCTATCTAGACTTTACTTTTCCAAAAATTTGGTATTCAAACTAGTCAACCTGCTAAGATCAGCCCTTGAATTAACCAATTTTACCAAAGGGAAACTTGTTGAAGCGAAAACTAAATTCCCTGAGAGGTAAGAAGACCTACAACTTTGACTTTCCCGAGTATGCTCCTCTCAAATTCGAAAGGTACTTGTATTTTTATAAGCTAATTTGCCAGATACTTTGTTTCAAAATTTCCTTGATATCAAAGTCCTCATCAGCAATTTTCAAGATATACCTTTTAAGCTTAACTACATTATACTCTTTCTGTAAAATGGAGTGGAGCTTTGAAATCTGGATATTGTAGCTGTGTAGTATGTGTCTACTTGAAATTGATTTGTCTTTCCAATTTTCGGTAAGATGGATCTATTTATATACTGATTTCCTTTATCCTTTAGAAATATCCATGTAGAGGTTATATATAATTCAAAAATAAACTTTCTAACCATTTTCAAAACTAGATGTAGAAGACTACATAGCCAAAAACCTAAACTTCAACTTAATGATTCTAAACTACATAAAAACTAAAAATATCGAGATATCTCAACTAAATAGGCAAGTGTAACCATTTGGATGCCATTAACTTAGAGTCGCCCTCAGTTAATTTGATGGACGATGTAGTGCATAGTAAAGAAAATAAGAGCAAAAATTTTTAAATTTGTAGTTGAAGTACTGGATATTAAATTCTAACTAGGTTTTCAAATAAAGGGTAAAGCAACTTTTAGAGTAGAGTTTATCACTTTTATAGATGGGACGATGGTAGGCAAGGTGAAGCCAGCAATTAAAATATATAATCATCAAAGTGGGCATCTCCCTCCCTATCGACACTTACATCCAACCCCAAGCTCAAATCCAAATTTTCCTCAACTTCACCTTCATCCACATTAGGCAACTTTTCTTTAGTTTCCAATCCCTTATTATTCTCCTTAAGATCCACGACCTCCTCATTCCTAGGACAAGATTTGCAGTTGTGACCTTTCTCGTTACACAATCCACAACTTTGGGTTTTCTTGTTGACTCTATAGATCTTCATCTTTTTGGCTTTTATATCCGAATTGGGGTTTTGGTTGTTGGTATCTGTAAGTTCTCGGCACTGTTTGGGCTTGATCAGGACTTTGAACTGGGGATCATGGTTATGGATCAGACAGGAATCGGCTACTAAAAACAATCCTCCTGGACGTTCCCGCAACATTATGAAGCTGGAACAGCTGCCTGTTCGCTCTATTTTCTTGCGTTTCTTCCTGTCTGAGGTAGTTGATTGAGCGCCTTCCTCAGTAGGGCTGGGGGTTTGTTGTCCAGCACTTTCTAAAGGCTTGGCTTCAGTAGAAGGTTGAGCTAGATCGACAGGTTGTTTATTCTTATTGCTATCAAACTCCAGTACTTTAGAGCCAATCTCTTTGCACTTGTAGTGGACGTAGCCTGAACCACTGCGAGTTGAAGAACGGTGGATGGTGAAGTAGAACCCGGTTCGGTTGGATAGAGTTGTTAATGTCAATTTGGCGTCCACCAAACTTTTGAATAAGGAACCTTGGTCGAACTGACTATACAATTTATATAAAAGTAAATACCTTTCCAACTGCAATAAGTTACCTTTCCAAAAATATAGTTTCCGGTTCCGGTGCTTTAATTTGGGCCGGTTTTGGAAGGACCACTTTGGTGGATACGTACTTGAATTTAGATGAATATTCGGATTTGGAAGTCTCTAATTGCAGTTGAAACTGAGGTTGGTTTTTCAACAAACCATTGAGGACTGGTAACGAACTTTCAGCTATAAAGAGTTTGGATAGATTTAAAAAGGCATGGTACAGTTTATCGGAACTCGTTTCAATTTCAGTACAGTATTCAGGGACTCCTCTGGCTAGATTGTACAGGTCTAATGTCGCCTTGTGGAAATCTTTGGTGGAGACTAGCATCTAAACAAAGAACTGTTAATAGAGGAAAAATTGAAAGGAATTATGTATCAATATTTACTTTTTTAGTAATTCGACGTTAGTGTAAAGTTTAGTAGGGCTAGTGGTTTGGACTTGGGCTCTAGCTGTTGGTAGTAGGTGAATTCGGTGTCCTTTATGTTCTTTTATAAAGTTTACAAATGAAATCCAAATTAGCTTTGTGTGGTTCTTTTCAACTTGAAACCTCAACCACCATTTTTGTAGCCCATCCTGATCCTATATGATCAAGTCTATATCGACAAAAGTAGTTTTATTGGATACTATTTTGATAAAGATCAAACCACTCCCTTGGTTTTTCATCAGAGATAAGACACCACTTTGGAATACAAAGTTGTGTTGTGTTGCATTCAGAGTGGCTTATTGGGCTTGTAGTTTAGGTAGGCTGATAAAGCAGATATCAATATCTGAAGATAAACGGTCTAATAGATGCTAGCGTACAGCATATATTAATAATAAGAAATTAATAAAATCAAAGATATATGGAAATATGAATCTGCTTTATCAGTATATAGCTTTACTATCGATGATATTTTATATTCTACTTAGTTTAATTATCCCAAGGATCTATATAGATTTTCAATCAACAACAGCATACATACTTAAAAACTGCATTATAAATAAATCATTTTACTGAAAAGTATCAAAGTAAATTTATTTCAACTTTGATTAGTATCAGTATTATCCCTCATTTCTAAATTTTCCACCTGCTCTTCCAAGGTAGGGGGTTGTGGATCATCATCACCTCCCTCCAAGTGTTCAGCCGGTTCCTCTAACACAAGGTGTTGTGTATGACCATTCTCCACTCCCATTTCTAGCATTTCCATCTGCTCCTCCAATGTAGGTGGCTGCAGTTGCAAATGCGGAGCAAACTGCTGTTGAAGTTTAGCAAACTCGGGGCAATGGTTCCTATGGTGTCCAGTCTGATCACATAACCCACAGCTTTTGAGCAAGGCACTCTTACCTTCTTTGTCCCCATTCTGCAAAACTTTCTTCTTCTTATTGTTCAAAATCTCGATTGGTTCAATGACTTTAGCTACAGTTCGAAATTCGGGAGCGTGGTTGTGGATCAAGTAGGAATCCATGACTTCTGCCCTTGCTTCTCCGTTACGTTCCCGTAATTTTATGAAGCAGGGACAGGCACCAACCCGATCTTCGATGTTACGTTTGGCTCGCTTGTAGGTCTTGGTCTGGGTGATGTCGGTATTGGCACCAGGTATGTACTTGGTTCCAATTTGTTGATAAATGGTGGTGGAAACTTCATCAGGAAAGTAGCCTTTGAATCGGCATCGGTAATTGGCAAAGGCCCCTCTATTGATCATACGGTTCCCCGACTTGGAGATGACATAGTAGAAACCAGTGGCTGCTGACATAGTAGCCATCGTCCGTTTGGCATCGGATAACGTATCGAATATGGTACCTACTACGAACTGTCTACAAATTTAAATTAGTTTCAGCTAAAAAGACGCATACTTCTCCAAAGCAATCTTTTCTTGGACTTGTTCATCGATGGCGATAGGCTCGATCGCAGTTCCAGGAGATTTAGGTTGATGAGGAGTAGGGTGGGTAGATATACCGGGGATGAATAGTTTGGTTAGAATCAAATAAGCTTGAAAGAGTTCGGGTGCACTAGTATCGACTTCGGTGCAGTAGCTGGGGAGCCCGAAAGCTAAGTCTCGCAACTTCTGGGTAGCTTCTCGGAAAGTTTGTACTGGGACTAGCATCTAAACGTCAATTTGGGTTAATAGTCGGACGGATTGTCAACTTACTTTGGCCTATAGTTTCTAAAAGTTAGTGGCTTACAGAATCGTGGGTATTTCAATTGAAGAGTTGAAAGCGTTGTTGGCTAAATCTCTTGGTGTTGGATAAAATGAAGAGAGGGTGCCAAAATTTGTGAAAGTCATTGGCTATTTATGTATTCGGCCTTTCAAATTCCAATGCAGCTGATTGCAATTGTCAACTTCTATTGGCTAATTTTCTTTTTCACCCCAAAGTATGGTTCTATAATCTCCTGGTTAGGCTTAGAATTTTAACCCCGGATGGGAGTTGAAACTAAAATTATGAATCTATCAACCGATTTGTTGGAATTTACATTTGCGCCCTTGTTGAAATAAGGACATGACTCAACTTTGAAAACCCAAAGTCGTCACAATATTCTTTGGATAATTATTTATACATCTGTGAATATATAGTTTTCGATTCTACTTAATGAAGCCTTTGAAATGCAATATAGTACCTAGCTATTAAGAATATCAAACATCTATCCTCACAAACAACAAAATTATGTCCACCTTTACCAACAAGAAACTCAAGCTAGATAATTGCAGCTCAACTTCAACTACCATCACTACCACCACCGAAACTTTAGACAAACTAAAAGATATCCATGAAGTTCTATCTTTATTATTCATCCTACTGAAGAAAACCAAACGTCCAACCCAAATTACTTTTGAAAGCTTACAGCGCACGATAGAAAGTCAACGTAAAAGGTTATTATAATCTGTAACTTAATTTTTACCGTATTTTTAGAAGGGTGAAAGTAGATGACCTTATCAAGTTGACTTTTATAGATACGAGGTTAAAGCTAACAACACAGCTACCTCCAAGTCAAGGTCCAAAAGGACTTCAAACAGTTCCTTTCGTTATTCTATCGGAAGGGAATTTTATCGAATTCCATAAGCTGACAGGTAGTACCCTTTTACATTACATGCATTTTTATTTAACTTACTTTATTAGCTAAGGTGGAAACATTTGATAGTCATAAAACCAAATTTATGAAACGGTTTTCAAATCTTATAGAGGTATATTTTATCACAATACTACAATCAACCAATTTAAAAGGCTGAAAGGTATCTGAACCAGCAACTTAATAAAGTCAATTTGTCACGTTCGGTATATCAGCCTTTGGAGTTAAAAGAAATTTCCTGTTTAATCAAAGAGTTGAAACTCGATTCTAATTTCAGTGCCTACATAGACGAAAGCTGTATCACAACGACTCAATCCAAACCTCCAACTTTCAGTATTCATTTCATCTTTTCCATAAAATTTTTAATATTTTAAAGGTAAGTTGAATTTCCAAGTACCTAGTTGGTTAAACAGTATGATCGATTTGAATTCCTTATACCACCACCAAGCTCAAGCTCTTAACATTTTGTTCACTCAAAACAACCTGCAAGGCTTGACAGTAACTACACCAACTGCATCGTATGCTTTATTTTTATACCCGTTAGTTAACTTTAATACTTTCAAAGAGGTAAAAGTCTTATTTACCAACTAGCCTCCCTCCTCCTACTGTATCAAGACACTCAATCTAAATTCATGTTCGTGTACCCTACTAAAGCTCTAGCTAATGACCAGTATATCAAATTAAAGCAGATGTTGGCAAAAGTAGATCTATTTGATAGCTTTCAGGTAAATTTTTAGCAAAAATTGACCTTACCCTTTGAAATAGGTCCAAGTATTTGACGGGGATAGTATAAGTAGCGATCGGAAAGTAGCACCTCAATCTACCTTTATCTTAACCAACTTTGACACCATCCACCACGCCATCTTGCCTAACGCCAACCATAATTGGTCCCCTTTTCTAACCCACTTGAAAATGGTAGTTGTCGACGAATTGCACAGTTATACCAACACTACTTTCTATCACATGTCCCTAGTACTACGTAGGTTACTGAGAGTAACCCAAAGGCTTTCCTCCAACTTACCCAAGGTTATCGGGCTATCGGCAACATTAGAGGATACCAACCTTCTTGCTAGGTTTTCAGGACTGACGCATCTTGAACAGGTAGACAAAGATGGGTCGAATCGTAATTTACGTAAAATCGTCCGGATCAACGCTTTGGAGTTTGGAATTGTGCAGACGGTTGCTTTGATGAAAGAAATCCTTATCAAATTTAAATCCCAGACCATTGTATTTACGAATACTAGGAGTGAGGCCGAGGACTTGGTACATACGTTGAAGTTGAGCTTGGATAAAGAATTTGGGGACAGGGTGTGTGTCTACCGTGCCGGTTTTAGTAAGGAGGTATTGCATTTAGGCGTTTAAAAATTGAGTTTTTTTATTTAGGAACGATTAAATATTGAAACCAAGCTCCGTAGCCAAGTTATAAAGATGGTAGTCACTACCTCCGCCCTAGAACTTGGAATTGATATTGGCAGTTTGAACTGCCTCATTAACTTCCGGTCGACCGCTGACACCAACTTGGAACAACGATTAGGACGTATAGGTCGCAGTCAAAAATCTGATGAAGCGGTCGCGTTCCTCATCAACCAGACTGCTAAAGTCGAGGCAATTTCATTGGATACCGATTCGACAGTCAAGTTTCCAATAGATGTCTTAGATCCTCATCTAGCCTGTGCAGTTCATGAATCAGAATACCTAACAAAAGGCGATTCAAAGTGGTTTACCAGTCGATTTTGGGTGGGTAGTTCTAATCTCATCTACGACGAAGGTGATGATAAATTTTTCAGTAGAATAGGAGATCCATACCGTAGTATCAACTTAAGGTCCATCGACATAACGTTAAGTTTAATTTTACATATCAACAGTATCGAATTCAAGTTATTGGAGATGGTACCCATCTATTTAAGTTCCAAATTCTACATAGGGGCTATCCACCTCCACCAAGCTTCTAGGTATCAAGTACTTGACGTCGATTTTTTGAAAAATGTGGTATATCTTCAACCTTCGACTTCATCAGCAACTTATTTAACGAAAAGTGCGCGCTGTAACAACGTTGTAAGTTTCGTGAAAGAACTGGGGACTTGGAGTAGATGGAGTTTTCATTCAGGTACTATAACTACTACCGTAAGAGCGTACTGGAAGTTTAGTGCTTTGAATTTGGAAGCTAAAGAGTTGATCGAGTTACCTTCGAGTTTGCACCGTGCCTTTATGTTGCCTTATCTGATTGTAAGTTGGAAATTAGACTGGGGAGGTTGGGTCGACTTCAGATACCAACTTTCTCATCTTTTGAGCAATTGTTTGTTTTACAGACCTGGTACAAAATTGGAGTCGAAGCTCAGTTCCAAGTGTTGTTTAATTGAGGATGCCGGAATTTCGTCTGGTAGCGAAACTAAGTAAACTTTTTAATTGAATAGAGCAAGTACTTACCTAAGTGGATATAGTTTACAGTTTTTGAAACCAGTAGTTGGAGATGTCTACGAGGTACACCAAGTTATGGAGCGGCTGAAAGAGGTTGGGAAGATTGGAGCTCTAAAAGAATTTCTGAAGGGGTGCAAATGTGAGGATGGATGTAATCGATGTATATTTTTAAACAGATTGGAGTGATGTTAATAGTTTTCTTTTCTAGGTATGGAGAATACTTTTTGTTTCACTGCTTTGACTAAAATCGAATCGATGAATAAGGTTGTTAAAGTTGAGGGTAAGAAGCGAAGGATGTTGAAGTGGTTGGATTCGATAGACGCTGAGTAGATTTTTAATGGTCTAGTTTTCTAATAAAAGTTGATAGATGTATGTATCGAAAGGCTCAATTCTCTTAATGAAAGTAGTATATAAACTTCAAGGGTATGTTTTTATCCACCATAGTTTTATCTTTTTAAACCAATATTATAGGCATAGACCTTATCATTTATATCTTAGCTACACATGTGCCTTTAATCTTATCAAAATTGTTATATATTTTAAGCTGGCAAGATTCTTTCTATTACTGCCTGAGTTAACAATCGATTGCTTACTAGCCTTTAAATTCTGAGTTAGGTTCGATATTCACCTCAGTATATTAAATCATAAAGATGATCCCTGAGAATATAGGACAGCTCTAGTTTTAATTTAGTTGCTACTAATATATACTGTAATTGTTTTTGGCTTCCATCTATGTAGGCCAATCCTATTTGTATTTCAGCAAAGATTTATTTAAATTTCATTTTAGATGCGAATCTGTATAGCCCAAAATCAAGTTTTAATACCAATATACCTATTTAAATAGGTGCTAAAAAGTTAAAGGTGTAGGTAAGTTTAGAGCTTAACCCTTTGTTTCATCAAGCTAACTTGATTACAAACAAATAAACATCTCTAGTTATCTATGTGATAGCACAATTTTTTAGATCATTGCCTTCTCTAACCGTTCTCGATTAGATGTCTATATGCCTAAGGAATAGATATATAGCTTGGATCCCTTCAAAATTTATGACATTGACAACTACTTATAAGTTAGGTTTGATGTAAATATAGAGCATCTTTGCCTTTTCTCGGTTAAAATAGCTATTATGATAAGCATATAATAGATAGTTTATCGATACACCATTTTAACTTTCTACCTTTAACAAACCAATATTTTCAAGATCCTTCCCGAGTGCTTAATCAAATACGATGAGCTAAAGTACAAGAAATATCCTACTTATATCTTGTTCAAAGTCTCTAATATCAATAAGCAGATCGTGGTTGCTATCTATGGGATTGATACCTACCTGATCTTCCTCTCCAGATTTTCCATGAAGGAATGCAGTTTGATTGTAAAGCAGTTTACTTATGAAACTGTGGGTAATGATAAAAGTAATTCCATGTGTTTTTACACCTAATAAGCTATAGATTTAGTAAATTATATATTTTTAGAGTTCTCGAATTGGTTGGCTCTAAGACTAATATGTACTACATAACTATCAGAGAGACATTGTGCAAAGTGTTGTTAGGTGTCAATGCTGATATTGTGAGTTTTGAGATAAGCAAGTTTTCTATTGAAACGATCTTCAAGAAGTTTAAAGGTAGTGAAAAGTAAATAGACTCGATTAGTTTGAATTATATTATTCTTTTTATATGTTTATATTTTCTTGGGTGGGGCACTGGGCGTAAGAACCATGTGTAGTTCTTTGCGAGTTGGATACTAATAGGATATTATTTCTATAACAGTAAAGCTATTCGTTAAGACGATCAAATATATTTTATAGATATATACTGGATAAACTACTTGAATACTATAAAACCACAAATATTCTAAAAATCAATACCTATTTAAATACAAGTATAACTATTCAAAATTCAAAATTACTAAATATATACTTCATATATATATAAACCCCAACTATATTTTATTTACTTTTCCCGAAACCTGGGAGGACTTTGAGGTCCTCAATCGATTTGACAAAGGACTTGAACTCTTCCAATTCCATCAACTCAGTCTTGTACAATTTAGGCATGAGGACACCCATTGTCTTGAAAATCTCCAACTGGTAGATAACTTTACCACCAGCACATAAAACTTCATTCTTTAGCTTTTCTTGCGCTTTTTTGTCGGCAGTAGGCTTGAAGTGGATTTTAAACTTTCTCATTATACTCTGGTTTAACTTTGCTAAAAGAAAATAGTTAATGGAGATGGAATTCGCTGCTTCACTTACTTTTACCGTCGGCTATAGTCTTACTACAATCCAGCTCCCCAGAAGTTAGCTGTAAGAGGGCTAGTATTGTTAAGCTTGTTGATATTTTCATATAGGTTTTGATGTGTTGCTTTTTGAAAAATTAGACAGGAATTTATATAGCGTATCCTAAACTTCTTTTGAAACGCATATGCTTGATTATCATTTTAATATAAGTTTAGATAGGTAGATTTGAGGTTTAGTAGTAGCGTTTATCTTACTGTACAATACAAATTTGAAATTTTTTGTATATTTCAAACTTGAATTATCACCGTTACATTTTTAAGGATAGTAAAAGTTTGAAAGCTAGTGAAGTAGATCGTTGTAAACTAAAAATGTATAGATGAAACATATCTATCATGTGTTCCAGAAAGTTTTGCTGTAGACTTGTTAGACTAAGTTTTATTCCATAGCAGGAAGGTGAAGAGATTGTGATATTTTTAATGTATTTAATCCAAAGACTGATTTAAGGCTGTGAAAATAATCCAATTTTACATATCCGCAAAATCAACTCTATTTGATTGCAAAGTAAACTTCACTCCTCCAATTCAAGTTTTCGATATAGCAAAGTTGATGTGCATCTGTATTCTGATTTCAAAAAATGTAGGTATACTAGAAAGTATTTTATTGTGTTAATACTTGGATGCATAGGTATCAAGTACGAAGCCTTATTGAATTCATCGAATCGAAAGTACACTTGTAAAATGCTACTTTTAGAATATGTTTTAAATTGGTTTAATAAATAGGTCGAATATTACCCATTATATATTTCAAATATATCGCCATCTTACAAAACTATACAAACATCTTAAAAGATATATTATGAGTAAATAGTAAGGCTTATCCTTACGCTCTACGACTTTATATAGCAACCATCACTAAACAACCTAGCAATTAAAAGCTTGGATTATTACTTGCAAAGAAATTTATAAATATCGGTATAGAATAACAAATTAGTAGAGACATTGGTCGGTGGCTATGTAGTCTAAAGTCGTCTGAATAGTTTTCCTAAACTCAGCTAAAGAAAGATATATATAAATATATGCGTATTCAAAAATACCTATTTCATCAATGTAGTCCTCATAAAGTTTGTACTGTTCATCAGTCTTATGAACAATCTCAGTTATTTCGCTCTCCTAAATACAATTATAAATACAACTTTTATAGAAAGAAAGTAATAAGAAGAGTTACCTGGTCCTCCGGATTAAAATGTAAGTTGGGTAAATTGTCTATCAGCTCGATGTTCTGTTTAATTTGATCAACTATATTTTCAATTATCTCCTTCCCTTCTTCTAAAATTGAAAAGTGGAGTTAGGGAAAATTCTTGTTAAAAATGTTGAATGGTACCTTCGATCTTTGAAGCATCTTGAGTATTTTCTAATGAGTTGAAATATAAAATAAAGTAAATTTGATGAGAATTTGAATTGAGATGGAAAATAGTTTACCTTTTTTCAAACATATACGATCGGAAGGGGCTTTATACTCATGCTTGCTGTTGAAGTAGTCTAATAATTGTAAAGTCATGAAACTGACCTTTTGATAATAAAGTTAGTTGAAGAGAAACTTATAAGATAAAGCTAAATAATATAGATTTTAAATTACTCTTTCTAAACCGTCTTGGTACTGATCTATACTATCCATATTTTATAAATTTTGTTAGTATCGTTTGGAACTGAGAAAGGTGATTTAGATTTGGACTTTGGATTCTTTGAGCTTGTAAATTGGCTGCAAAATAAGAACTTGGCTGCATTTACTTTTCCAGCTTCTAGAAGTAAAGATGTTTGCTTTTAGAAGGGATTCTTGAATGGAGGAAGCTGATGATGAAGAAATGGATAGGGATGGGATAACTATGTTTTCTATCCGATTGTTAATTATAAATCAAGCTTGATCCTATCAGTTAGATATCCTGGTGAACTACCTTTTTAAATCTCGATGCTTACAAACCAAAGAAGCCTATGAATGTTTTCAGGCTATACAGTGATGGTATGTAAAGCTTACTATAAGAAATCGTATAGAAAGTTTTAAAGCAAATGTAATAATAAATAGTAAAAGTTTAATGGTAACACATAGTTTTAAAAAGAATAATATCGGGTGCTTATAAAAGGTAAGGAATGAGGAACAAACTCAATGCCGCACAACTCAAGGTAACACTACTAGCACCAGAATCAACATTTCCAATGCTATTGGTCGTCTTGGTAGTGTATGATTTCAAGGTACCCGAACCAGTAGCAGTAGGTTTAGGCTTACTAGCGTCGGTACCGGTAGAACTACTGGTATCCTTCGAACTACTGTCATCACTCTTGCTGCTTGAAGTATTGGAATCGGATTTTGTCTTACTGCTGTCAGTAGGTTTAGTGGTAGAAGAAGCCTGAGACTTTGAGGAAGCGTCGGTAATAGTAGTAGGTTTGTTAGGGTTCAAGGAGGCCGAGTTCAGGTCGTTGTTGGAGAAGATGGATTTGATACAATCACTGAAACAAGCATTCTGATCAGTACCATCACCGGTATCGGTACACTTGGTGTTGCAGTCGTTTGTAGCGTTGGCTTGGTCGTCGCTAGGGTTGGGTAGGTGCAAGCATCTGGCTAGGCAGCCGGCATCAGCTTTACATTGAGAAACGCACTGCTTAGCAGTTTGAGCTAGAACAATGGTAAAGAAGTAAGTGGTGAGGGCTAAATTAACGGTGAGCTTCATGTTATAGTTTTGGTTTGATGTAAGTGTTTGGATTAATTGTAGTACTTTTTAACAGAGCAAAGTGCTGGACTTGAATTTGCACTTGGTCGTTTATATAGCCTTGTGGAATTTCAAACATGGTAGATCAAAATCCCCTATTTAAGCTTAATAAGCCCCACACCTATTCCAAAGTAATAGAAAAAACACATCTATAGATTTGGATGCCATTAAGTTTTTAACTGAAACGCTGAACGTTGATGCTTTATGTTTGGAATCTGGAAACAGGATTGTAGAATTTGGATTTTATAATACTATTGAAAATTAGAAGCTCCATATAATTTAGCTATATTTTTAGTATGAGTTGAAGTGCTTAGGTAAATTACTGTAGAATATGCCAATCTGTATCAAACTGTTCAAAATATACTACTAAAATAACAGTTGTTGGTACGGGCAAATTGGTAGGATAGTCTCGGAAAACTAGTTACAGTTTGAAAATATGTATCGCCTATTTTTACTATCAACTCCTTAAACTGTTATTTTTAGTATAGGTAAAACTTATATACTTATAAGTTCCTTAAAATAGAATACTTTTAATTACCTAATTTAAAAATACATTTAAATATCGTATTAAGCCTCCTAAAATATGTGTTAATTTCATCTATTCGAGGCTCAAAGCTCTAAAGCTAAGCTGGGGTGTGACTTTAAAAGGTTGGGCGCCTTCCTAAACGATATGAAAATGTACTCCAACATTTTAGTCTTTTGACAATTCTATTAGGTTGATATGCGTTTAGAATCTTAGCCCCACATTGGAACATTTGAAGGTTATGGAAAGGGAATTGAAGCAGGCTTTACAGGTGGCTTTCTACACCGTCCCAGCATGGGCGCATAAAGTTAAGGCTGATGAGGCTGCTGTTGAAGATAAAGGTGGAATGCAATTATAATGAAAGTCGTCATTAATTTACTTGAATAGTTTGTACATTTTTAGAATATAGTTTGGCTCTTTTTCTATATTATCATCATAACTGATACCTAATCATTTCCACAACAATACCCTCAAGTTTCTACATTACATGCACTGTAATATAGTCAAAATAATTAGGTATGATACAACCAAACAAATACTTATTGAGTATATCTTGAAAAGTATCCTATTGGTATTTAGAACTGAAAGACTTACAGTAAACCTGATAGAATCAGTCATCTCATATAGTCAAGAGATACATCTTTAAGCCTATAAATCACTTTTATCAATATGACAAAAAGAAATCAATTAATGAACGCTTTCAATTCAAACTAGTTTACAAACTCAAAGCCATATTACATAGTAAAAATCAATCCATCTTCAACTATATTCGAATAAACTCTATTTAATAGTGTTCTTAATATCAAATTCAATCCAATATGATCAACCCAGAATAGTAGTCCAACATCGAACCAAAGAGAATCATATTTATCCCTTCAATTGATGTACAACACATCGAGTTGATTGCCCAAGTTTGCGACCGAAGCTAACTTTCATTAAATAGGACCAATTTGACCTCAGATTCTGGAACTAATAACTTACCTGTTGATACTGAGTCGGTGGTACCTCCCGATTACCACTTCCTTTTTTCAGCTTCATTCTATCTATACGTTCCCATATCTATCCCATCATCCAACATTAACAAATTACTGGAGCTTGTCGCCAGTAATAAATAATTTGACTACAGCCACTACCCATCTCTCTGTAATGATATATAGTTTATATACGATAAGAGCATCTTGGAATTTGAGTTTAGTTTCAACTTAGTGCTAGTTAATCATATATAAGCATCCATATGAGACTTTATTATGAAAGGTGCATAGGTAGGGTTACTTTCATACAGAAATACTAAGATTAATAGGTAAAACCTGCATAGGTCACGTACTCAAACTTCATACAAAGGGTTAAGGAGCAAATCATCCAGCCTGTCAAAGTACTCAAGTTGAGGGACGAAAACAAGAGAAAAAGAGAGATCCAAATCTCTCCATGTCGGCTTAAAATCGAGCTTTACATTTAAAAAGATATCATTCTTATAGTTGTGATATTGACGCTTATTAAAAGTTGTTTAAAATGGCTGCTTCTCATTACTATTAGTGAGGGTTTAAATATGGAAATTACTGCTAAGATATTTATTATCTATGGTTATCCACATGTATATATACATTTATATTTAACTTAGTTTTGTATTCACTGTATCGAAGCTACGATATATATATATATTTATTTATAACAGTTCAATATGTACAAGTGTATAAAGATAATTTACCGTAGTTTACTTATAAGGTACCTATAACGCTTTTAAAAGACAATATTGGGAAATAGAAGTTTGTAGAAATAAACTTGGAAAGCTAATGTATGGTTTATGAAAAAAATAATGCTCATTTTTACATAGACTTATAAATTATGGTTTGTATAAGTAAACTATATAAACTTTCAATCTCCAAGTAAAATATATAAAAGTTCTAAGCTATGGTTCAGTAAGTTCATCAAAGATAAATTTAACTATTTCACAAAGTAAGCTGTAGTCACCACAATATTCCTTCATTGGATTTATAAGAGTTTTGATGGACTTTACTTTGATATCTTTTTATATATTAAGAAATGTTGAATAATTAGTTTGATACTACTTTACTTTAAATAAAGTTTTAGATGGCTGGGTTTGATAGCTTTAATTGTGAGTAACTAGGCGTAAGACTGATACTGATAGTTTAGCACCTTGTAGATCGTATTAAGTCTCCTAAAAGCTAAAATGGGTTGTGGTATTGAAAATATGGCCATCTTCTTATACAAATATATATGCTTTTGATCTGACAGTTCTATTTACATTTATGCTGGCCAAACAATCCAAATTTACCTTGTAATACTTGAAAATTATGCAAATGAAATCTGTATAGATTTCAATAACTTTTACACCTTCCATGATGGATGTATAAGGTCAAGGCTGGTAGGATCATTGCTGCAGATGTAACTAGTGCATTTTACACATTTCTATAATGTAATTTGACTTTTTCCAATTTTTATGGCTGATATCTTGAATTTTACTAGAAGCTCTATGTATAAACAGGATGAAGTAGTTTACCATATATGGTTGATGCGCTTCTATGTATGTAAATAGCTTTCCAATATTCGAGATTAGATAACATTATACTTTTTGAATTCGAGGAGATATGTTTTAAAATTTTTAATCTGATACTATTAGCGAGAGCATATATATTCTATAATTATACATTCTATACTTTGCAACTTTGATACAAAGTACTTTTTAAAGCTATTGTTTTTAGAACTACATAACTTTTCTATTCAAATTATTTTTACCGTTTTTATGATTACCACTTTATGAATTCATACTTACAACTTATCTGTGCTTTAATCTTCAATCAAAAGATAAGCCTGGCATAAACTATCCCTATGATTGGTGCTTTTTCTATAGCTGACTGTAAGGCTAAACCTTATATGAAAGTATGATAAATGAATCTCCACGATAAACCCACATGTAGGCCACCAGGAGATAAAGTTCAGTTAGGTGAGCTTGTAAAGTTCCTACATTTATGACGTTTCTACCTAAGGGAAGAGTAATTGAAACCCTTTAAATTAAAATCTATTCACTTTTACCTACCTATCATAAAATAAATATCAAGACGATGCACCCAAACGTTCCTAAGACAAGCCCCAACCGTATAATCCACCTTTCGCATTACGTGCCTTCGGTATGTCACATTGACAGTAATGGCGTCTGGTCTATTGAACCTAGACGTGGCCATTCAGCCATGAACTTGGCTATAAAATCCCTAAACAAGAACTACGAGAACTACCATATGGGCTACATAGGCAAGGTAACAGCACCTGACGGCTCATGCTTGAACAATCCTGAATTGACTGAAGAGAATAAGGCCCAGCTGTACCAACTCCTCAAAGAACAGAGTAACTATTTGCCTGTCTTTTTCAGTGAGGAGGAAGCTTATTCCCACTACGAAGGGTACTGTAAGACAGGTAACGATACTTTTAGCTTTATCTGAAATTAAATTTTACTAGAATTATGGCCCATGTTCCATTACTTATTGGAGGATATGAAGGGCGACATGGCTACTCAAAAGAAGAACTGGGACGGATATGTCAAAGTCAACCAGCACTTTGCCGATGCTTTGGTTGCCTTCTATGAGCCCGAAGATTTCAGTAAGTTTTTCAAATGGGCTTTATTTTAACTAGTAATTAGTTTGGATACATGACTATCACCTCATGTTGGTCCCCGAGATGATTCGTAAAGTTTTACCCAACGCGAAGATAGGATTCTTCTTGCATGCCCCCTTCCCTAGCTCTGAGATCTTCCGTTCATTGCCTAGTATTAATTTTTGATTGATGTACCTAATATTTCTAGCTAGGAAAGAGATCCTTAAAGGTATATTGGCCTCCAATCTCATCGGACTACAGGTGTTTTTCTACTTTAGGATATAGTCTAATGTTAAATAGACCTTTGCCTACGCTAGGCATTTGGTAAGTACCTGCACCAGAGTTTTAGGCTTGGAGCCGGCTCCTGAAGGCATTGACTACTATGGAAGTATAGTCACTGTTGCCACCTTCCCAATCGGTGTCGATGTCCAAACCTCCGAGTCTCACATGTATTCTATTTAGTATTATTTATATTGACCTTTCTGTAGAAAAACTAAATCAGTCGTAGAGAAGATCAAATCTTTGAAGGAGCTGTATAGCGGTAAGAAAGTTATCTTTGGTCGGGACAAGTTAGATCAAGCAACTGGTATCCTCCAAAAGTTCCAGACCTACGAGCTCTTTTTGCAAAAGTTCCCTGAGTGGCAGGGCAAGGTCATCCTAGTTCAAGTCACCAACGCTGCTCAATCTTTGCCTGACCTCGAGAAGAAAGTCAACGAGGTAGTCTCACGCATCAACTCTGCCTACGGATCCCTCGAGTATTCACCAGTACACTACTTCCAGCATAAGATCGCTCGTGAGGAGTACTATGGCTTGCTCTCCATCGCCGATGTTGCCCTCATTACGTCGGTGAGAGATGGTATGAACACGACTTCGCACGAGTTCATCCTATCCCAGACCAACAACCACAGCCCTTTGATCCTCTCTGAATTTACTGGGACGGCCGGCTCATTGAAAGAAGCCATCTTGGTCAATCCCTTCAACTTTAGTGTAAGTATCTTGGTAACATTTCATCTAACATAGCATAGGGAGTTGCTGAATCTATTAACGATGCGCTTACCATGTCTGATGAAAGGAAAGTTGAGGCACATACAGTAATTACACTTCACTGCTATATTTATGCTAATTTTTCTGATAGGCCTTGTACAAACGGGTCACTACTCAAGACGGTCAGTTCTGGGCAAACAGCTTCATCGACACCATGAAACAATGCTGTGCCACTTTGAACTCATCAAACCCAACCCCAGTACTCGACACCGACCTCATCTCGCTAAAGTACAAGCAGAGTAAAAAGCGACTTTTGCTATTCGACTACGATGTAAGTGTAAGTACAACTACTTTTATTAATATTATGCAGGGCACCCTTACTGAAATAGTGACGGTACCATCAGCTGCTGTACCATCGGCCCGTATGCTGGAAGGATTGAAGGCCTTGACTAAAGATCCCAACAACATCGTGTGGATTATTTCGGGACGCGACCAAAAAGCACTCATTGAGTGGATGGGTGAAGTCCCCAACCTCGGCCTCAGTGCCGAACACGGCTGTTTCATGAAGGAGCCCCAGAACTCTAATGATAACTGGGTCAACCTGGCTCAGGAAATCGACTTGAAGTGGCAGAACGACGTGACCCAAATATTCAACTACTACACTGAGCGCACTCAAGGTATTTTTGTATGTAGACTATTCTAAAATACTAGGCTCATTCATCGAGCACAAGCGAGCCTCATTGACCTGGCACTATCGAATGGCCGATCCTGACTTTGGTTCTTTCCAAGCTAA
This sequence comes from Capillidium heterosporum, assembly GCA_016630905.1. Classification (NCBI taxonomy): domain Eukaryota; kingdom Fungi; phylum Entomophthoromycota; class Entomophthoromycetes; order Entomophthorales; family Capillidiaceae; genus Capillidium; species Capillidium heterosporum. The sequence continues at coordinate 1,260,811 of WBMQ01000007.1, forward strand.
AGAATGTCAGAATCACCTTGAGAATGCCGTTGTTTCTAAATTGCCAGTTGAGATTTTGATTGGCAAGAAGAATATCGAAGTCCGCCCCTGTCTCCATTAACAAGGTACTTACTTCACCTACCTATTTTTTCTAAATAACTTCATCAGGGTGAGATTGTCAAGAAATTGTTGGCTGCTTCCCCCGACTGCGACTTTGTTTTCTGTGCTGGTGATGACAAAACTGATGAAGATATGTTTAGGGCTCTCAAAGCTAGTGATCGGGAATCTAGCATCGATGAGGACTTCCATCTTCAGCTGTACTATCGGCTCTTCCAACAAGAAGACGTTGGCCAAGTGGCATGTCAACTCTCCTCAACAGATCATCGAGACTATACATCGTGTTATCGATAGTTCCAAATAAGTTTTTTGAAAGGGTCTTGAATTAGGTTAATGTTTATACCAGTAAAATATGTAACTAGTAGATTTGTGAAATAAGTTTCGCTAAAGCTTTGTTTGAATAATTGCGGTTTTGATAAATATTTTTAGCTTTTGGATTTGGTATGTATAGTTTATGCTAAATGTATCGGATTTATCACTGTATATAGCTGTACTAGCGTTATATTTGAAAAAGTAAACTAGTGCTTCGAAAGGTTTACAGTATCAACATACCTTTCTAATTTCAGCTTTAGATAATACATCATTTACTCTAACAAATATATATAAAAGTTATATATCGTCATAGTAGTTTGTATATATATTTGAAATTTAACATTTAGAGTTGAACTTTACTACAAATCAATAAGAAAAATTAGTTTAAAACTGCAGTAAAAAGGTATATTATCGAACTACCTGCATTCAAGAAAACAAAGTAAAGAAATCAATATAAATCATAAGCAATAATTAGATTTTTTTATTTACATACATCGAAATTTCGACTATAACAATTCATTAAATGTAGTCAGCCTCACGATCCAAGTTCGATTCAAAGCTCGACCAAGTACTCTGTTAGAAGCTAGTTAAAGCAACTACATCCGCATCCAGAGGGACATACCTTGGAGGTGGCGAACCACTGCTTCAAATGGTCGATATGTCCACCATGGTTACATAGAGGGCAGAAGATTGATTGACCTGAAAAGTTAGTTTCGACAAGACAAAATAAATCATACCTTTGATCATGACATTACATATAGAACATTTAGGGAGGCGACGCTGCCCATCACATTGGGTACAGTAACCTCCATTGAAAGTAGTTGTAATCTGAGTAGGTTGGGAGCATTTGAGGCATACGCTTTCGTAGCTTAAAGTCTGCGGTTGGGGAGTAGGTGGCAAAAAGCTTAATATTTCCATACGTGGTGTCAACATTCCCCATTTGTAGAGGATCTCGGCGTACAGATATCGGTAATAGGATAGCCGTTGCTCTTCCGAAGAAGTAAAGGATGCCATAGGGGGTACTTTAGTTTCACGGGCCTCAATTCCCAATGGCTTGAAAAGTGGCGGAAACATGTGCAGGCTAGGTTCCTTGGAGTGCGTTGTACTGAAACTACCGGGCCCTTCGAACCCATCTTCGACGAAATCTAAAGCATCTTGCACCATTAGACTGCCACTGGGATCGACTGTTTTAATTTCAGGAGTTTTGCTCAAGTTGTCAGGGACGTTCTGACCAAAGCTTGCCGGAAGCTCATAGGGTAAGGATTTGGAGTTGGCATCTTTCTTACCTACGGAACTTGAAATTGGTGGAGTGGTAATAAAGCTAAAGTTTCCTATAGGCAATGGCGCTGTTTTTACTAAAATGAGTTTTAGTAAAAATATCATATTATCTTACGTGGAGGTGAAGCAGCTACGGCAGTAGCATCTATAGCAAGACTCTTGGCGTTAGCTTTCATCGCCAGTTGAGGAGGAATGGCAGGTTGAGTAACATTGCCCCACAAGGTTCGAGTAAGCGGGTTCATAAGCATAAGGGGAGATTTGTATCCATTACTGCCTAGTAGATTCACCTTGGAGCCCTTGCGGAAGAACCCGGAGCTGAAGTAGTCTTTAGGACTCTCGTACCCCAAGTTATAATTTAAAGTGTCGGAACTCGGCTGTATCTAAATAAGTTAGTATAGGATATTTTGGGATGTACCTTAAACATGGAGTCTTGTGAGTACATGGGCTCAAACTTTTTGGCTAAATCGAAGATGCATGCCAGTATGGCCAAGGTTTGGACGTCGTTGATCCTTTCAAAGTAGTGTATCCTAAATAAAAGTTAAAATATATCGATTGATTCGGCAACTCACAAACTTTGGGCTATTTTCCTTCCGAACGGATGTATTCCCCATATCATAGGAGAAAGTGGTACTTCGCCTTTCAAATTGGCTGGTATAAGCTTCTCAGGGACCTTGAGCACCAAGAGGGCGTGGAGAAGCTTCCAAAGCTTGGCTAGGTCGCGTCGACCGTGCATCTTTGCGACTTTACGGTTGTGAGTTAGGATATCGGGTAGCGGGGCATTTAGCAGCCTGTAGGATCTAGCAAGGTTCGCGTCTGGTACGACTACACCCGGAACAGTCTTAAAATAGATCATGTTTCCAGTTTCGTTGGCTATGGGTAGTGTGGAAGACTCTAGCGATACTGGGGTCGATATAAAGATTGGGTCGGCAATCGCATCAGGCTTGTTGGGTAACCTTTGGGTGTTTGGTCGATAGAATAGAGAGGGAATTGTCAGAAGGTCATCCAAATCCTCGTTGTCTTCAGATGCGGGAGACAGATCGTCAAGTCTTCGGTTAAGAATTATCCGTGAAGGGAGGCGAGACATCGTCTTAAATAGATCTAGGGATTCGTAGCTCCTTGGATGGGCCTGGTGCAAGACGCCCTGCAACTTTCCAGGAGCATTGTCATTGGATGGGCTGTTAATTGCCGAGTAGAAGATCATAAGCTGCCCATAAGGCCCAAAGACCCCACCGCACATCCGTGGGAATGGGACGTTGTAGTCATCGCGCTCCGTGCCGTACATCATGTCTCGAGAGTTGGGCTTGAACTTGAAATGGTTGTTGGGTTTACTTTCGGCAAAGTCTTCATCTGACATAACTGTCTCCAGATTAGTGTTACCTTCGTGAACCTTTTCCCCTAGCAGATAGTTAATACATGCCTGTAAACAGTACTGGTTGTTTTGAGTGTGGTTGAAGGCGATCCGATACAACGTATTTGTAATTGCGCTTCGAGTTGCCATAGGAATCATACCAGACTTCAATATGTCGAAATGGGGAGGTTCTTTGATAGGATAACTGTCTGGGAATCGGATGTTAACTCTTAAAAAGGCAGGTGTTCCATCAATAGCCCAAGGTCCATGGAGTGTGAGGGTACAGTTGCGATCAGGAACGTTAACCTTTTCGAACTTGATTCTCTTGAAATGCTTCGTGATCAAACCAAATTCATCAGCCAGATTATTTGGAGACCATTCTTTCGGAATCTCGTTGGTAGTGGCTAAAGACCTGTTTGGACCGGGTGGTAAAAAGCCATCTCCATTTGACCAATTAGGCGAACCTTTTGGCTTCATATAGTGATGTTCTTCCTGCGCCATAGCTAAACTAGGAACCAAATGTAAACCAGAGTGGGTTGATGCGAAGCCAACATCATTATTAGGGGGTGAACCAATAATATCAAAGAAGTCGTCTACCGATGTAGTTTGTCGGTTATTCGGCTTGATGGTTGAGGGGATGGCTACAGCTGGGGTAGAAGAGCCAAATCTTGGAAGTCGGTAAGTGAAATTATCGGCAGGTAGCTGTCGCATTTCACCTTGGTTGATACGGCATTGTGAATGTCCTACAGACTATTTTCATAAGTTTACAAATATAAAATATATTACATTAAGCTGGGATTCACCTATAGGCCATAGTCTTAGTTGCCTATCTAATGAAAATGTGACGAGCTGGAACTCCCTTTGATCTAATAAAAACTCAGAAACTTGAATTTGAAATATAGTTACCGCTATCTAAATTATGATTTTTTCCATGGATCCGCCATAGGAATTCTTTCACAATGCCGGTATGTCCTTTGTACTTGAAAACTGGCTTAGGGTCATTTTTATCCCACAGATATAAACTGGTTTCGCTACGTAAAGGTATACTTATTACACCTCTACCAAACGGAGTGTATCTTGCCCTTCCAATCGGGAAGCTAGTGCTAATTTTGGATTGGTACGAAGATAGGTCATTTAAATTCCAAAACTAGCAATCATTAACCAAAATAAAATTAACAAAAGCTACCTTTATAGTTTTATCGTAGGAGCAAGTCAGAAGTTCACTTTCGGACTTGGGATCCCAATTGATATTGGCTATCTTCCGATCGTGAGCGACTATGGAATGCACCGGATTAGATCCTCTCTATTTGAGTTAGATAAAGTTTGTTAAAAAAGCTACCCTCATATCCCAGACTTTCAACTCGGATTCTTGAGCAGTTGCGATGAGGAATTCATGGGTAGGGTGGAAATCAATTTGAGAAATAGCCAAGTTCCAATTTTTCAAAGTCAATGTGGATTTGCTAGTCTCCTGCCTCAAATCCCAAATTTTAATCGATGTATCTAGCGAAGGCTGTTCCCAGGACACAGGGGTGGAAATTAGACCAATTTATATCGGATATGGCCCTTTCGTGTCCGGATAAGATATACTCGATGGTCTTTAGCTTTGGATTATTTAAATTCCATATTAGGCCCTCTTGGTTGTTCTAAAAACTGTTTGTTATTATGTTATAGAAAAAAGTTACTGTAGAAGCTATCCAAGTATCCTTCGAAGAATGTGGATTCCATTGTACTTCCGATACTTCCCACCTTGAAACATAAGGCAAAGACCTAGGTTGGTCAAAGGGATTTTCTAAATCTATAATAAGCAATCCATTCCTCCTATACGTTTAGTGTATATTAGCAACTTTGCTTTAGTTTTAAAGTAGTAATTTGAAATATAAAAAAGATTACCCAGCTAGTACGATGTCTCTTTTTGAAGGTGAAATTGACATGGCGTTAACTGGCTGCTCAATTCGTATGGATAGCTGCTGATAAAACGAATCTATCCTTTCACCATCGGTATATGTCTCACTTTGAGTGTCGAACGATTCAGCTATTGCCTTTTTCTTCAAGTCATTTTGGGGAAGCTCAACCATCTTCGAATCGATATCTTCATAAGTTTAGAAAGGTGGATTTGACGTAACAAGTTAGGCTTTGAACAAATATCAGCTGGATTTTGATTTAGGTGATTTTAATTGGATTCCAATTGGTAGCTTGTTAATACTATAGGCTATGTAAACTTGTATTTTAGTCTTGAATTAATGGAATACCTATAGTTAATAAAATATATGATTCTATGAGTATATATGTGGAAACCTGCATTAGATACTTGGCCTTTGTATAGTTAAATAGTATACTTTACTGTTCTATTCTGTTTTCACATTAAAATGAAAATATCAATAGTTAATGGTGTCATATCTCAAGATATAAATAGTAAACTACTTACTATACTTTGTTGAAGCTTATAAAATTTGAAAATTTCAAGCATCACTTCTTTTGACAGCAATCAAATAGAGTTCAAAATTGATATCGGATGGTGTTTAGACTAGCAAACTTAACTTTCAAGAGGCAGATTCACACCCACAACATCCGACACATCTTGAACAGCGGTATCAAATCTGAAGTTCCAATTGAAGGGTGGGTAAAGAGTGTCCGTAAACAGAAAAGGTATTGGTTTATAGAACTCAACGATGGCTCTACCAAGGAAAATTTACAACTTATTGTCAACCCTGAAAGTTTAAATGAAACTGATAAAAAGTAATTATTTTTGTAAATTTCTTTTAATTGTGTTTTATAGTATTAGTTTGGGCTGTAGTTTAAAGGTATTGGGCGACGTAGTAGCTAGCAGAGGCCAACAAAATTTAGAATTGCAAGTAAAGGACCTAAAAGTTTTAGGTACTTGCTGCCCTGAGGTAATTTTTTACCTATATACGATGCTGATGAAGCATAGATATATCCATTGCAAAAGCAGAAGAAAGGGCATACAAACGAATACCTGAGAGAAGTAGGATATATCAGGCCGAGGACAACTACTATGAGCTCAATTTTGAGAGCTAGATCGGTTTTGGTCAATACAATTTTTAATACTTTAAATGTAAGTTTAGCAATTGTGCATCTATACCTATATTTTACTTTTTAGGGTTTGGACTACATTAATGTTCCCACACCTGTTTTGACATCCCATGACTGTGAAGGAGGTGGTGATGTATTTAAGGTAGTCACAACTACTGGTGAACCCTACTTTCCAACTTCAGCGTACTTAACGGTCTCGACTCAGCTGCACCTGGAACTTATGGCTGCTTCCATACGTAACGTCTATACCCTTACTCCTACATTTAGAGCTGAGAAATCAGACACAAGCCGACATCTATCCGAGTTTTCTATGCTGGAGATCGAAGCTAGTTTTATTGAAAGCCTCGAGCCTTTGTTACAACTTTCGGAGCACCTTGTCAAAAAATGCTGTGCTGATGTCTTGAGAGAATGTCCCAAAGAATTGGAGCACTTTTCCCAATCCGAGCCTATCCTACCTTCATTACTAGAGGACGTCGTCCAAAAATCGTTCCCTCGTGTAACCTACCGAGAAGCTATCGCGATAGTCAACGGACATAGCTCCTTAGCGAAACTTGAATTTGGTGATAACTTGAACAGCGAAGCTGAGAAGTTTTTAGCTACCGAACATTTCAAGCTTCCTGTTTTCGTTACCAACTACCCCAAGGCTCAAAAACCGTTCTACATGAAGGAGTGCTATGACGATGAATCGATCGTTGAAAACTTTGACCTTTTGCTGCCGTACGTCGGTGAGTTAGTTGGCGGGTCTTTAAGGGAATCCAACTACGATAAACTTAAAGCGAGAATGGAAGGTATAACCGGGTTGGATTGGTATTTGAACTTGAGACAGTTTGGAACGGCAGATCATGGAGGCTTTGGCTTGGGTTTGGAGCGGTTGATCCAGTTTGTTACTGGTACTAAGCACATAAGAGACCTTTCACCCTACCCGAGACATTTTGGTACTTGCAGATATTGATCATCCTCCGACATTATAGAAAATCTATATGTGTTATCATAGAATTAGATTAAATTTTCTGGTTTCTACATTTGAAGTTTATTTGATTTTATTTACACTGTATAGCTTGGTGTTAGATATACTATCCAACATTATAACCTTTCACCGGTCAATAGCCTGGCTATCACTATTGTTCTAAAGATTCTACTTTCCTAGTCGCTTTTTAATTTCGACTATACTTTGCTTTATATATATCTCTATCGATCTTATGAATTACTATATTTAACATTGCCTCATGTATATAGCTTAAAACAATAGGATAGTAATTATATGAAATTTAGAAATTGTCAAATATATGTACAGTTATCCTCGTATGCTATTGAATATTAGTTTGGATTCATATATACTTTTTATATTACCAACTTTAAGTAGTTTTATCACAAAGGATTCTCGATATCTAATGTAGATCCAATCTCAATACCTCTATCGTTTACAGAAAAATAGGATAATTGGAAAGATAATATAATATCAAATACAAAGTTGCAATTGTTTATAATATATATAAATTAAGTATCGGTAAATAGAATGCTATACTCCATATAACCTTTATATTAAATGCATTCTAATGACGAATGATTATATAATATCGTTTAGTGTATGAAAATTCAATTACTGTAAAGCTTTATTTTGGCATTTTAGAAGATAGTAACTTTTAAGCATACTTTAAACAAAATAGTTATACGTAAGCACAATACCAATAAACCATTTGAGCTACTAGCGATACTGTAAAGCTTAAGTTTAAAAGAGATCCGACTGATGCTATATCAATAAACTTAAAAGTCCATGTCGTGGTAATTGTCGTCATCCATCTCTTTCTTGACCTGGGTATCCGTATCGGATTCATTCCCTTCGTTCAGATCATCATCAGCCTCTCTATCCACTTGTCCTAAGTTTTGGGCGTGAATGGTGCTACCTTTAGTACCTTCATGGTACGAGCCTTGTCCCATAGCTTCATAACTGTCATCACCTTGAAGGCGAGATGATACACGTGAATCAGCCCTATCTCCTCGTGGAGAACCAATCGGTGATGAAGCTTCACGGTATGGGTCATATGCACTTTCGTTGTTGAGGTACTCATCACGAGCTTGGTCTCGATTTGTGAATAGGCCGACGTTTTTGGAGGCCTTGGGGACATTTGAGAAGGGATTGTGGAGGCTATCATTTGTTGCATTCATCTTACTCATGCTAACAGCCATCTTTACAATGTTATTTAAGGCTTTAAAGCAAAATTACCTGGAATTTATGCTTGATTCTTCCTATCTCATTAATAATGCTCGTTAGCGCTTTATGCAGGGCAGCAGTAGGTTCAATTGTATCCTCAGTTTGAATGTAGAGTTCTAGGTAATGTTTTAAAGGATGGGGGAGCTTGTACCCAGCAAAAATAACTCTAGGGTCTTTGTGAAGTTCCCTATGGAAATGCGTTTAAAAACATTGCACTTGTAATGAAAATGAACAATAAACTCTATACATTTTAAGCATATTTCCAATTGTATGGTCTTCACGGTTGATTCGAAAAACAAGGCTGTTTCTCATTCCCTCCACTGGTCCTACAATTTCAAATCTAAAATTGAGTCTTTGTAAAATAAAAACCTTACTTCTTTTCATCATCGGGTAGAAGAAAAATGTCAAACCGTTCTGGAGCGTTCATCTTAGTGTACCAGTCTTCTTATCCGCCAACTTATTCTGAGGTAGAAATCTCTAAACAAAGGACGAGAACTACCTGACGCATAGAACAATTCCTTTATAACTGCAATCGCCAAAAGGAGTTTTATTGGTTCTAAGCCAATTTTTGAGAATCTTTGAAGTTTAGGCTTTTCAACTAGGAAAGTAAAATGTGCCAGATTGATGTGCGACTAATATGGCACTACCCCGATCCTAATTATTAGTCTTATAGCTCTAAATAAAACTCAGTATTCTAGACTTATAAAACAGAACAGAGTGCAAAGCATTATTCATAAAGCTCCAAATATACTGCCTCATAATTAAGAGTAAGAGCTATAGTAGTTTGCATTTAATTAGGAATTTTAGGAGCCATCCTACAGCCAATTCCTCTATTAGACCTTCAAAAGTTAGCCAATTAGCTTCTGCTTTCAAAGTCCTTCGAATATATTCGAGAATATTTTCTCAAGATCCAAGCTCAGATATTTAACTGAGAAAGATTAAAGTTCAGGTCGGAACTTCCCACTTACCAAGATGAGTAAAGATATCAAGCCCAAAGTTATCAACTACTCAGATGTACTTAAGAAGGACTTGAGTGCCGAAGCCAAACCATTTGCCCCCAAATCTGCCCCAACTCTTGAATCGATAGCAAAGCCCACTAACACTGCCACCAAACCTACCCCCGCTAGCAGAGGATGGGAGCCTAGTAAGGATAAGGATAGATACGCCTCCTTCAACAAGAAGTCTACCGCCAAGAAGGAAAACAAATCGGAATTTAAAACTTTCAGCCAAACTGATGTAAAAGATAGAGCTAAAGCAGAAGAGAACGATAGGAAGAGTTCTTCAGATGAGGAGAGTGAGGATGAAAACTCGTTTCCAGCTATTTACGAGAAGATTGACGTAAAATGCCCTTTCACCAACTGTACCTTGGATGCAAACGTCAACGAGTTAGCTGAGTTAAACCCTCACTTCAAAACTGTACATAAATTGAATTTTAAGAACATCCACCACATGATAACCAATCTGCAAAAGTATCTCAACTTCTGGCAGGAGCGCATAAAGGATTTAGATGAAGAAGGCTTGAAAGCTCTGCTTTCCAAGAAAGAAGGTAAATTCTAAGATCAATTCAAATACTAATTTTTAGATTACTTTGTAATTGACCCCATCTTGATTGAATTCGATAGCGAGAAGCGTGTAGAGTTGCAGCAGGAGCGCACTAAAGAGATCCTAGAAATTCAAACCAAGGAGCGAGAGACCGAATGGTTAGAACCTTACAAGTGCCTCTTCTGCAGCAAGGTCCAAGCCAACAAGCACGAGCTGCTTAACCACATGTTCCAAGTGCACGGGTTCAATATTGGGCTCCCCGACAACCTTGTCAACCTCTCCACTTTCCTGGAGGTACTTAAATCCAAATTGGAAAAGGACATGTGCTTGTACTGCGAAAAGTACTTCACCGATGCCGTTGTCCTGCGCAAGCACATGCGTAAGAAGAAGCACTTCAAGGTCCATCCTAAGAACCACTACTACGATCAATTTTACGTTGTTAATTACGCCCAGCCCGGCAAAGGTTGGGAGAATATTGAGTTGGAGCAGCTGAAGAGTGACGACGAGAAGGATGGTCCTGCTTGGGAAGAATGGGATGAGTACGAGGATGAGACGACCAAAAGCCTTTTCGACAACCAAACCTTTGATAACCCTCAGTTGGCTATGAACCATCTGAAGCTCACCTATAAGTTCGACCTCCTCAAGATCAAGGAGCAGCTAGGTAACATTTAAACTTTAAAATCTTTTATCAACTCTAACTTGCAAAAAATTAGATCTCAACTTCTACCAAATGGTTTCTTTCATCAATTACATCCGCCAACGCACCCAAGATTTGAAGTGTGTGGCCTGTGAAGCACAAGTTGAAGACAGCGAAGCCCTCAAATCCCACTACCTCGATTCCCAATGCTTAACCGATTTAGTAACTAAGGATAAGGAGTCATGGGCCTGGGATAACCCCGAGTACCTGCAGCCGGTTATTGAGAACGACCCATTACTCATTTACTTTGACTCCTTTGACGATCAAGAGAAAGAGACCGAATCCGACCTAGCCCTTTCCCAAAAACTTATGTACGCCAAGTTGGCTGAGATGCCCCCCAGTAAGTCTGAGGTCCAACCCGATGTCCCTAAGTACAAGAAGGATATGGAAAAGGAAGTTAGCCATTGATTTTATATAAATAGAAAATAAAGAAGTTAAATTAAATGTTTTGGATCTTATTAGCTTTTAATTTATAATGCTATGTAATACTTTGTCGTAGGCACTCCTATCTTACACTTTATCTGACTTTGACTACTACTATTCCAAACTAGTACATCAAGCTGAAAAATCTACATACCTATAGCCACTTGATGAACTGCCACTCCTATGATGGTTCTGGCCCGAACCTCGGCCCTCCCTCGCTTGCGTATTATGATGGATATCGGAATTGGAAGCCTCATCAAGTAACCAGAGGTCGATATCGGTAAATGACTCCAGTTTGTTACTCTCTCCCTTTACTCTCTGATGTACTTGTTCTCACCTTCCGCTTAGGGAACCTCCAGTACTTGATCATAATCATTGATGTTACTAATACCATTAGCGCTATCGTCGTTAGTAAAAATATCAAAGTCGTAGAGTAGTGCAACCAGTTGTTTAACGTGTCTATTTTAGGTACCGACAACACTAGCATGTAGAGAAGTAGCCCTAAACTTATCACCCATAGTACGAGGAATCCAGGTACGATTATCAAGCTGGGTTTTACTACCTACATTCAAATATCTTATTAGTAGGACTGGCTAAGAAAAAGGTACCGATTGGTAAGCTAGTAACAGGAATGCTAAAGTAGCGATGGACCAGGTAATCATATCCTTCAGCCGAGGAGCATACTTACTCTTAGGGATGTAGAGGTGAGTAGGATAGGGAAGGAGTACGATGAACGTAGCTAGGATCAACAAAATTGAAGATATCAAATCATTGAACTGGGAAGTTTGAAAGTCAAAGTAGTTGGCTCCCAACTTACGGTACTGCGACCAAACCATCTTGGAACGTAGTGGTTGGTAGATTAGTATTATGGAGATGAGTTCCAAATTGCGAAATAGGAGGATTAATATCTCCAGTACTAGTAGAGGCAATACAGGTGCTTTGATTAACTATTTAAAAATTAGAGTACATGTATTAGTGAATGAAGTTAGATGTTAATTTTAACAAAATTGGAAGGTACAAGGCTTACCAGACATCGCACCAAAGTGTTTCCTAAAAGTACAATCGCCCCATAGATACGAAACCACAGTGCCAAATCCCACATACGACTGTTGTTGTAGAAACTTGCCAAGTTTCCCATGAAGACTACGACTATATAAGCTATGGTGATGGTGAGAGATTGCGAAAAAATCTGTTGATCTTCGGAGTAGTAATATATCGTGGTACATAACTCTAAGGTCAAACTTGGTAAAATGAGTATAGAAAGTTTGAGAGCCGTTTCCAAAGGAGTGCTTAGAAGCTATTTTTGTCAGTTTAAAAGTTGAAATTAGGGAATTTTACCTTTAATATGAAGTTGATACTAACTTCTGACTTGGTAATGGAATGGGATATCGTTGAAGTTTCTTGGTGGTGAATAAATTCAGGTTCGGGCTCTTGAGTTGAAAGCATGGTGATAAATCGCTCTTATATACGCTCTATAACTATGAAAGACTCATATCTCTGAATAAACCCGGTCCTTATAGTTGACGAAATAGTAATAAAAAACTCCTTTTTGTTGGTACTGGTGTATATTTTGATGTTGAAGGTGATGGAATTTGTAGTAAACTCCGCTTTGTGACACTTTTCAAGGGCTTTTGAAATTTGTAGAATTTGGAATTTAGGCTTGACGTCACAAAAAACTCTAATTGGGCTGAGGCACTAATATTTTATAATCGGGCGTATATAGTTTGAAAGAGACATATTAAGCCTTTGGATACTACCTAATATGATTTATAGTATGGTGGCTAATATAAGTGTTTGTATTCCAATGTAAACCTTATATCACCATCATCTTATACTTTGAACTCGTTATGCACTAAACTTCAAAGAATTCACTCCATCCAAAGAGATGAAATAGCAACTCTTATTTATAACTATATGAGTACTTCAATTGATAGATAGTAAAAATTATATAAACATACCTAAAAATATTTTTATAACCAGCCCTCTTAATTATCTTCTATACTGATGAGAGAAAAACTGAATCTTGGAAAACTCGGAAATATTTCAAAGCAAAAGAATTTGATATATATCTAAATTTAAACTACCAATTTATTTTATTTATAACTCCACCTTCAGCCTTAGCACACTCCACAAATTGATATCTTCATTCAACTTTTCAAATTTGGGTGCGTTAATAAATCGTGATTCCAGATCTATTAGGACTTGCAGTAGTCGTAGCCTACCTAATTCAAATTTGTCATCAACCTTCGTTTCGTCAACAGACATAAAGTTATCAATCAGATACCTTACCATAAACTTTATAGGCTTTAACGTAGGGTTGAAGAAGAAGTAATACTCCAAGTACTCTACAGCTTGACTATGGATTTTATAGAATTGCGTCATACAGTTGTCGCTATCTATGTTGCTATTAGCACCGTCAAAGCTGTTGAACTTCTCTTTCAATATTTGCATCGTCGGGTAGGTGATAAAGTTGGTAAAGTAATCCATCAAGTTTAAGTTGATTAGTAACTTTGTTCGATTCAACTTTAAGATGGATTTGTTTTTGGATAGTAAACCTTTGTTGGTGTTTAAGTTGGACCTGTCTAACAAATACTTGGTAGCTGATAACCTACATAGAATGCGAAACAAAAGTTGATAGATGTCGAGATGTTTGGGCTTGAATATGCGGTCCAAAGGTTTCAATAAATTGAACTTCAAAGTTAGGCGGTCAATAAAGTCGAATTTTGCATTGGTAGCGTCTAAGGTCGTCAAACAGAACTGTAGATCCAACCAAGGATGTTTTAAATTGTACTCCTGCAGGCAGTCATTCATCAACCCTAAGCTTAAACTATCGCTGTTAAAGGTATCCCGGCCGACTAAAGCTTCGGCCAAAATAGGTTGCAGGTTGCTGGCAAAGTTGCCATCTTTGAACGTAAAGAATCTTTCGAGGATTTCCAAATAGACGTTCAGGTTGGATTTTGTGATTAGGTACTTGAATATCAGCTTTGTCGATCAAGGACCTCTGGTGCTGTAGAGGTCCTTTTATGGATTGGTCAATGAGCTCTTGAAGCTGGTAGGCAAAGTTGAGATAGATGGACGATGAATCCGATGTGCTTAACAGCTGGTTCAGTTCTTTTAAATTGGTATTAGATGCTGAAGATAGCAGAGTAGGTTGAATAGGTTGCTCAAAGTCGGAAAAGTCGAATTGGATGTTGAGACTGTCAGCATCAGTGAAGGATTTCGAAATGCGCAAACTTGAGCCTAAATTTAAGGGTATGCGTTTTTCATTCAAACCGAGGTTTGAATCGAAATTGAAGCTATCAACTAGGCGATGCAATCCTTCAAATTGACTATCCCAATCTTTGCAGTACCTAGAAGCATATATCAATAAAATGAATAATTCAAAATAAAAACTTGGCACGTTCACCACAATCATGTATCAATTTTAAACTTAGATTACTGCCCTTCGATATCAAACTTAGAAGTTTAGGCTCCATCTCCTCCAAAAACTGGATCGACTCCAACAAATTCCTGACCAATTGTTTTGTAGCAGCATCCAGCCACTCTAAATCAGTATATCCTTCCAGAAACTCATCAAAAGGATCTAGGTCTATTAAGCTTAAACTACTGGTATCCGACGTTGTCAACTTCAATACGAATTGTAACCAGCTCAAAAAAGGTTGGTTGACTTGGACGAACATCCATTTCAAGACATTTAAGTTGGTAGGTCGAAGGTACCTGCCGGTATCATTTAGACAGTTGTAAATTAAATTGACAATCTCCAACTTTTTAGGTAAATTGGTTAAAGTTGCATCGAAATTCACAAACAAGTTGTAGATATCGTTGATAACACCGATAACTTTATCCATCTGACAGCAGAACTTTAGAATCGACCCTCCAAATTGGTTTAAATTGCTGTAGTAGAAGTCTAATATCGTAGCCTGTAAAACTGAAAGGTAATGGTCTAAAGTTGAATGAAGCGCTTGTCCTGTCAATCCGAATCCACCCTTCCTATTGTCGTAGCCCTTTAAAGCCTCCTTTAGTTTGGTGAACTTGATGATAAATTTTAAAGGCTTGTCTAGTAGATTGAGTAGCCCACTGTTCTTGTACTGGAATGTGAATGTATCGTCTAAGGCTATGTCGGTATTAGTATTGGCATTGATTACAAATGGATGGGTTGGGATATCTAACATCGTATTTACTATGGCAGTTAATAGTTCTTTTTGGATGGTTGGGTAGAGCTTGGTGTCTAATCCTATTGCTACTTGGGTTGGTAACAGGTGTTGTCTAAAGAAAGGTTTAGATAGGTAATAAATGTAATAGAGGTACCTTCTATATTCTAAAGCTAAACTTTTTGCAGTTGAGTTGGATGGGTAGGCTTCTTTGTTGAAACTATGATCCCAGCTCAAATACTATAATAAATATTATTATAAACTAGTAGAAAATGGTTACTCTAGGTTCTGTATCCACCTTCAACACCTTGGTTTTCAAATTTCTGGTACTCTCATCACCATATGCTTCAATATCTTCATCAACTAAATTATCTTTAAGAAAAGTAGTGGGCTGGAATATCAATTTAGAAATTAATGGGTTGTTGGCCGGTCTATTATCGTCAAGTGAGGGCAAACTAAAAGGTTGGTTTATGGAACTATCTAAATCTATATTATTTAAAAGAGAGAAAGCCAAAGTTAAATGCTAACTACTTTAAAAATAAAAGCCTACTTGATAGATGCTGAAAGCTATAGAACAAACTCCTCGATTGCTTGCGTTCAAAATTTAAGCTTTCAATATCCTTATCCACTTTGAATACATTTTCTATAGACGATAGAAGTTAATATCTTTAAAATGTTAATTTTAATAGCTTACCCATAGGTTCCAAATCGAACTTATCCAAATGAGTTGAAAATTTGAATGGAGGTTCGATAGAGTACTCATTTAGCTCTTCATTTTCAAAGTTAATATTGTTCAGTGTAGTTACATTTGAATTTGTCGTTTCGTTTATGAAATAATTTAAATCTAAAGGTGGATTTTCGAATTGGCTATCCAGATCTAAAAGCTGATAGTTCATCTTGGATTGCTTTTTTGAAAAGGGATCCAACTGGAAAGTTCAAATTGGTATTCCTAGAGCTAGAAAGTTTCGTCATGATCTTTATACAAATTTTGAAGAAAAGCCAGTTGGAAATTGAGCTGTTACCCTTTGAGAGTATTTCCAATATGATACTGTTAGTGGGCAACGATGCTTTTCTCAATGTAGTGGTAGCTATGGAGGTACCTTTCTTTAGTTTCTACTTAGAATACTCTCACCTTATGTTTAGGCAAGTTGGAATTACTATTTTTGGAGATGCTAAAAACCAAAGTATAGAAAATTGTAACTTATAAAGTAGGTAGCTAAAAGAACAAACCCTATAGATTTTGGAAATAAGCTTATATGTGTATAATTATCCTGATAAATTTGTAATGATCAAATAAAATATATATATAATTATGTATATGTTTAATAATACTATTGAATTTATACTCTAGCAAACCTATTAAATAAGATGATCTTAACATCCAGTTAGTGACCCTTGGTCAGTGTGATCAACTTTCGAATTTCGTTCTCTAGTTTCTTTCCACCAAAGTTTTTCGCTTTACCACCACCAACTTCCTCTAGATCCACTAAATAAAATTGATTAGAGGGGTATTTTAAAATATTGCTACAATCATCATAATTGGTATTCCTCTGCTGCAGGTATAGCTTGAAGTCGGTGTAGCACTGGGTAATGGCTATCCATAGGGTAGGGTCACAGACGAAGGCGACAAAGTTCAAAGTACCCATCAAAGCTTAAAAAGTTAGCAAATGGAGTTTGATAAAAAGTACATTCACTGAAGATGGACCATATAATCAACCAATCCACCTCGTACCCAGCTCCAGCTTGGGCTAGGTATCGAACGACAAAGCCTGCCTGAGATAGGATACATATTAAAGGATACAACGACCTACGTAGAAGTTAGTTTAAAAATAGCTGATGTACTTACACTCGGTACATCAGCTTTTCCAAAAACTTTTCCGGATCGTACTCATCAGTTGCATTAAATAAGTTGTCTTGCTCTTGGATCTGCTTCACTGTCTTCAACCGTGTCCTCAAATTTAAAATGACTAGAACCGAAATAATTAGACAGTACACTGTCGTTGCGATAATTATGGTGGTCAGAGTGATGGTCAGGATGTGACTCCACTTGGCGGTGTTGTCTATATAGCAGTATCCCTTCATCATCTCTCCAAAGTTTCCAGTAACTAAAATTTTAGAAAACGAATAAAGTCAAATGTTACTGTAAGGTGGGACGGCTATGATGATGGTAAGTATTAAAGAACCTACCCAGTAGTAAGCTTCATACTTCACTTGGTGGGGCATCTTTTGGATAAATAGTATCTGAAGATTGATGGCGGTACATATGTTGAGGAAGCAGTACAGTAACCGCACCGAGACTCGATAGAAACCTAAGAAGGCACACATGCTTCCCCCCTCGGTGGTTCGGGCAAAAAGGTTGGTAATGTGATTGGTGAAATCTAATAAAGCAACGCCAGCTTGAAGTCGTAAAGTCACCCGGTTGATGAGATAGGGTTTGTGCATGGCGATACCTACCATTATCAAAAGCGGTATCAATGAGAGCACGGCACTCGCTATGATAAAGTAATTGGTGATGCCTATTATCTTTATAACCTGGGGCGAAAAACTGTTCATCTTACCAATTGAAAATTGGACTTGGCCTGCTTATATAGCATCTGGTAAGGCTATTTTGGGACATACGAGCACAGAACTGGCTTGACTCTCGGATATTTTTGGCAATGAACGCGCTTAAAACGATAATCGAGTCTAAAAACTGGTATAATTTGGACTTTTTAGTAACCTTGCATTCGTCACTGTTCCAAAATGGGAAGTAATTACCCAATCAATTTTCGGTGACAGTTCTATAACTGCACTTGGTTGGCTAACAAAGTAGTAGTATAATATTACAGGCTAAATTGCCAATGAAGAACATATCCAAGTTGTATCGGTATATTTCCCAAGGGACTCGGTGCCATCTTTTGGTAAACTTCTTTTGCATTCACAGTAATATGGTTGCCGAAATCGAAGCAGCTTCTCTTTTAAACTCTTTTAAGGCCAAAAATGGTTATTTAGAATAAATAAGATAAGAATATTCTCTTAAACTTTAGCGTTCCATAAATGTATTGAATTGAAGGTCTGATTTGCTAACTTCCAGGCTGTTCTTATAAAAACTGGTACCAAGCAAATTTGAAATTTGGAATCCAAGCTACTATGAAGTCTTCGTACCTAAGCTCCTCAGATGGCACAACCGGCCACGTCCACTTTTATCCTTTTTCATACTAATTGATTAGGAGTTCTAGATTGGTTATAGTATCCCCTCGATCTCGTGAAAGCTGGCTACTACCATCTGGAACTCCGGGACTTTTACTATGGAAAGTAGATCCGTAACAAGAAAACCAGTTCAAAATTAAATTGGCTTCTATACTTGGGTAAATAGAGCTCCCATTTAAACATCTATTGGATATAAAAGTAATCCGTTTCAAAGTGTCTAATATACAAATTGTGATTTAACTGTACCATAACTAATGATTTTGGCTATTTTAGTGTACCATTAGTTTAGGATTTGGCATTCTTTTGAAAAGGGATTTTACTAGAGACTTCGGTTTTGCTTCTAGATTGAAGACATTTTGGCTGTTTGATATCAGATTGCAAGTTTAGGATACCAGAGTTGACAGGTGCAGCTAAAATATTGATATTGACACCTTTGTATGAAACTGGAAAACATCGAAAATTAATAAAGATATACTCATTAATAGGTGCTTTCCCAATCAGCCTAGAAAATTTTGAAAAGTGAAATGGAAATAGAATCAAACATTGTTAAATAAACTTTAAATTTGTATGTCTAATCAATACTCCAAGTACAAACTATACTTGAGCTATATACTTCTCAAGTAATATTTAATATTTTGGCTTGATGGCGTATTTCATATTCAACTGAGCTATCGTAAATATAGATCAAAATGTTAGTTTCAAAAGCTTGCTAGTTATTCCAAGCAATATGTATGACTAAAGCACAATATAAAGAACTTCCAGGAAACACTTTCAACACAACTGATTATTTTCAGCTCATAAATCTTATTCAAATGATCAAGATTAGCACTAACCAAACATTTAACTACTTTACCCTAGAGATCCCAATATCAACTTCAAAACTCTACTGCATTCCCAACTTATGAAGAGGTTACAACATAATTTGAAACTAGATATCTGTGCAAGGTAGGTTGCATAAATAAACCTAAAGTAAAATATTTATACTTGGTGCATCTGCTTTTCCAAAAGATCGGTAGTATATATACGATTTCCGCCCAATACCATTTGCCTATATATATATTTCAAGCTGCCTACTTAAAAATTGCTACTACTGCCTGTGACAATCCTGAGAAATTGTGTTCTACCGTGTAGATAATACTCGATCCACTTACAAAACTATATATAGCATCACCACTGTCACTTACAAACGGTAACTAATATATGGAGAGTATGCTGGAAGCAGTTCATTAGTTGGTCCTATTCCTATAGGAAAAGCTTCATGCGACAGCATGTCCCCTTCACCTTCCACCCAATTACTTTTGGACATAGGGAATATCACTTCCCTAGGTGGAAAGCTAAACCTTTTGAAAAGCAACTCGCCTATATTTTATAGCAAACATATTTAAGATGCGGACTCCAACTTTAAGTTTATACAGTTGAGATCTGAACTTGAGTCGTTTAGGTAGCTTCTGTATAACTCTAAATTCTATTTGAAATCTTACCTTTGGTTTTTATTCTGCAGTACTATTTGATAGTGTTCTCTACAAAATCTAAGGAATTGGGATTCTTGGTTTATTGCTATATGAAATTAATGAGAGGACTATATATCATATATATAAGATGTGTGCAATTTGAGAAAACTTATTCTACATATGTATATAGCAATGTAAGTCAACCTATTATGTTTGAAATTAAATCAAAATCAATAAGAGTAAATATATTGGGTACGAGCATCATTAAATGACAAAGAGCTCAGTATATGTTAAACATAAAGAAAAACTTCATAACAAGTAAACACACACGCCATATGCTTTACTCGGAAGGATTAGTTAGGTAAATATGATTTAAATAGCTGGGTTTAGAAAGAGAACAAGCTTTATAGATGTTAAATAGTTTGCTCATCAAAAGAATGTTGGTGGTGGTGCACCAATAACAAAACGAGATATTTACTAGAGATAAAGTTAGTAGAGTTTCAACCTAAATTACCTATGTAGTCATTATCAACAAAGTATTCGCCCAACTTTTTGATGGTTTCATACGCAGTCTTGAGAACGGTAGAATTAACAATAGACACCATCTTCTTTCCAAAAGTGTGAGTAGGCACCTTAAAGCATATTTACTTTCATATCACTGGACACCGTAACTTCCTTTACTTTCGTGCTATATATCACCTTATCGTCAATTTGGTATACGAAATATCCAAATCCTTCAACTTAGAACCCTTTCTTACATACTTTAGTGTACTTTTTAAAAGCCCTGGTAATGATACCAACCCCCTCTTTAGTGGTCCACTTTGTTAAAAGTCGGTAAAGATGAAAATTACCTAGAAATCGACAGATGCTGCAAATTGGGATCCGTAGTGATCTAATATTATAGTTTTGTAGGGAAGTCTACTAAGGGATGCCGGACTAGGCTTGAGGTAAGCCAACGTAGTTGTGATCACACCAATAAAACTAAAGAAACTCAAAGTCATGGCTTTGACAGATGCTACTTTCGTTGCGATCTGAACCCAAAGTTGGTTCATAAAAACAAAGGAGGCCACGATCGTGACAAGGCCGAGGAGAGCGGTAATGTCCATCAAGGTTCTTTTAATTCTCAAAACTATATAATCGACTCTAATCCTAACTATGGGCTATTATAATCTAATACTAATTCTGCTGATCTTAAGCTAATTGTAATTTAAGGCTAATATTAAATCTAACTCTAAACTAAACTAACTCTAACTAATATAAGCTGGAAATATGCTTATTCTACTCCTGACTAATTCAATGGCTACAGGAAGTCAGCGCTAAAGGTGTGCAGTGATTATAACACAAAAGATTCGAAATGTTTATTATGGAATAATCACTTGTCCAAAAACTACACAAGTGAGGGGGTTTATATAAGGTAAGAGGTAGTGATATGTGGAAACATGAAACTACTAATTGGCGAATTCATTAAGAAAAACAATTTGTATTTATCCTGCCTTGACAATCGATCTTATCGTTCATTTGTAAAGCGTTTCCACTCTCTAATGTCATTAAAACTCACTATAGAGCCGATAGGTTGAGTTTAGGTGGCAATGCGGATATGGCTATACTAAAGACCTGCTTAATCAAATCGATTTGAAGATAAGATTCAACCAGTTAGGAGGATAATCAAGCTGATTCTCTGTAAAGCCTTTTACGGCTTCGTTACAGTTTTATTGATATGATCGGCATTTACCATGCTTTTACCAATGTAAGTTTACCAAGACATATGCTCAAGTAAAAATCTAGAGAGAACCGCGCTGGAGGATAGGTCACTTTAAATACAGTAATTTATACTTTCACCTTTGAACTCTGTTAAGCTTTATACAATGTTACTATTTGCAGTATCAAAGAGTTCAATCAGATTTACATTGCCTTGACCTACCAAGATGGGTGATGTTACCAATTAGTGGGATTTTGTGACTTTCTTAGGCTTCTGTAGGCAGGTAAATATCTTTCATTAAGATAAAATGCAATCCAGATAAGCTGATAAACTTTTTCAATAAAACTGATAGAAAATCAGCTAGCTCTAGATTTGAATAGGTGTATAGAAGCGATATTGAGAATGTATCTATATCTTTATTTTGTAAATACATTTATTAAATGTAGTTTCTATATAGATACCACATACTTATTTAATTTTCAAACTGGCTATATCCCATCTAAATCAAATTTGTATATATTGAAAGCTAGTACCTTGGATTGTCTAAAACTCATGCTTATAATGTTTTTTGAATTTTTGATAATGAATATGTATGCTAAGATACTACTAGATGGTTATATTTCGATATAAAGCTAAAGGATCAAGCTCAAAACAAATAGTTGTACTAAACTGAAAAGAATCTGTATAAACTACATTAAGCCAATATTTGAACAATTAATCCTTACAAGTAAATAGCAGCATAAATTAATTTTTTATTTCAGCTTTACTTCATATATAAATATACTTTTATAAAAAGCATATGCAGTACTAATGCTATTCAAACTTGAAAATTTTGATTAGTATTATGTAAATGAATGTTAAATAAGACTTTATAAGATATATATGTTAAAAACTACACAACTTACCCAATAAAATGCAACTAGGAAAAAGCAGAAAAAAAGATATACCTTGAAATATATACTTTTTATTAAAATTAAATAAGTTGCCTAGCTAAGGTATATTGGTAGCCATCTATTCATAACAAAGGCAGACTAGGTTTACTAGGAGGTAGTGTTGGTAGAAGCTTTAAATAATCACTTACTAAAAAATTCTCAACAAGGATATTGGCCAACTGCTTAACCTCTTCAGCAATGATACTGAAGAAAGTTCTTAGATTATAGATTGTAATGTTAGTTTCGGTATAGTAAAAACCATCTTTGCTCTTCAGAAATAGTCAATAAAGTTTTATAAAGGCAGTTATTACTTGCCCACCAATTAATTTTTTGTTGTTAAAGCCATCATAAGTGTACTTTTTCTCACTTACCTTGAAACTGTTAGCACTTACATCGGAGATATCGTTACACATTTTGAAGAAGATTTGGCCCTCTATTTTGATTAGAGAAAGTTCAAGTTACTGATTTCGTCTAATCTTGGCAACTTCACCCACACACTACCATAATGGATTAAGATGGTGGCATCATTGATGGGATCGGAGCTTATCAAGCAGCCTAAATAATTTTACCAGGATATTTGAGTAAGAGCAACTGTTGTTAAAGTAAAAATGAATTGCAAGATGTAGATGCCAGAGTTCAAAGTGGATTTGCCTTAAATACCTAACCATTTACCAACTCATCTCTGGATTAAGTTAAATCTTGAGCACACCAATATAATTTTAAGGGATGTCACTTCTCTACGTTCATTTGGCAAAAGTGCATTTAGTTTACTTATGGCTTTCACATTGAAGCTAATAAAAACATCTAGTATCTAGACCTGACTAGTATACAAAAGCATTAGCTAGTTTGGGCATGTACCCTTATAACCTATATATATTAGTTAAAATAGAATTTATATAGACACCATCTGCCTATCCAATCTCCAAAATTGTAAACGCTTAACTTAAGATTAAGCTTTCATAGTTGAGAGACAGAACTCTGAATTGGATTTATAGTTTCCTTACGCTCTATAATTTAAAGTTCCTGTCGATAAGCTTATAAGTTACGACACTACTAGATAGCTGTGTAGTGCTATAAAACTAAGGGCGAAAGGGCTCTAAAGTGTATAATTGTAGTAGACTAATAAACGCTATGTAAATTGCATTAAGGCATATATTGTTTAGGAAAATAGCTATATAATAAAGAACGGTTTAAATTGATCTTCGATGTTGGAAATATATATGGATGAGTGCAAATAGATGCAATATAAGCAGTCTTAAACTTATCCCTGTCCTTTTAAAAAGGAACAACAAATTCAATATATGTCAAGTACAAAGCAAAATTCTCATGATGCAGGCATTTAAAACTAAAACTTACCTAAAGAGATACAACGAGTTGGTATGAAACATGCTTTAAAAACGAGGGTATAACTTTTATTAAAGTTAAGGAGGGTGCCCAACCAGAAACATAAGCAGTCGATCATTTGCAATAAAATGGGTTGGTTTACTAACAATATTATTAACTAAAAATAAACAAAAAAAATTACATAGCCAGCTTCGATGAGGTAGTCGGCCAATTTCTCAATAGTGAGGGAGGCGGTACCAGGAGGGGTAGGTTTTACGTAACGACCAACCAAGATAGCCTGCTTAGTCTTGACGCAGAAGACACCATCTTCTCCCTTTTCAAAATAAGTACGCTTTTATAAAAGATTTTTACCTGTTTGCCATTTAAAGTTCTTTCATCACTTCGAAGCAAGAAATGTCTAACTCCATCGACGTAGAAACCGTTGGTACGCAAGTCAGAGGCATCTTTATAAGCTTTAACTATGGCATCAATTTCAGCTTGGGAGAGCTAGATTATTAGTTAAATTGAGAATTGGAAAATTTATACTTACATTGAGGTTGGCCGACTTGGCCCAAATACCACCTTCGTGACCTAGGATAGCGGCCTTGGCAAAGTGCCCGGTACCGACCAAGTTGTTATCTACGTAAGCTTGCCAAGACATGATATAAAACTAGGTATCTAAAGAAATGTAAAGTGGTGAAGTTGGAAATAGCGGACTTATGGTTGTAGTTGAAAAGTTTCTCCTTAACTACGTTCTTAGGTTACCTCATACGTTATCGCAGATAGACGCTTCACCAATCAGTTAGGCTTTAGGCTTTGATTTCACTTGGGACTTTGTGATGAGTTTGGTAATTTTTTGAGGGCTTATCTTACATCATAACTAAGTTGAGGTTCTACAAGGTGACGAGTCTGAAGGTTATTGTATAGATTGGTAAGATGCCTTGGTAGTTGAAGCATGATGTTGTAAATGAAAATTGTAGTGAAAGGTGCTAACAATATAAAGGCCAGTGTGCATTTGGAATTTAGATTATAGTAAAATAGAGGATTATTTATATAGAGATGGGTTTTTAATAGCCATCACCTTGATCAACATTTATAGATCAAAAGAGTAAGTAGTATTTATTTCAAAAAGATATTTTGAGCTCTCTAAATTAACTATGTTCTATAGCAGTACAAGTAATGATCTTAAAATAGTTAATTTAGAAGCTAAATAGATGAGCTAAAGCTTCTGGACTTCCTTTTAAGTGATATAAATTAGTAATAGTTATTGCTAAGTCTATAAAACTACATACTAAGCTTTTTATTTTATATGAATATTAGTTGTAAGGAAATCTTTCTAAACCAGCTGTAGTTCCGCTTAATAGTCAAAATTCAAGTTTTATATCCCCGACCCATAAACTACCAGTTCGGCATCTACCCTATCAATGTTGGAAATTCCTTTTCTTTTAGCATGAGTTAAGTGTTTAATTTAGCATTGATTATTTCCGATCAACCTCTGCATTACTTAAAGTTATTAACGACTGTTCAGAAGAACAATATGGATACTGGTACTGGTGGTTAGCGTTTTACCCAATCTCCAATATCCAGAGTACTTACTACTGAAAACGAATAGCCTATATAAGGTACACTGTGAACTTAGTAGTAAGTCAAATAGTTATTAAATTAACGTCTTGAAATATTTGATACTTTCTTCTATCAACATAGTATAGACTTCTTGCAATAGTACAGTTTTGGAATTTTAATTAGCATCTATCTATATCAGAGAATTGCACCAATTTGAATTGAATTATAGAATCAATCCGAACTGAACCCTAGAACTCAATTGAACCAATGAACCTGATCACATTCCTTAGCCTCATGGTTACAATTGAAGTTTTCCTGTCAGCTCATTGCCTCTGGATCAAACTTCAAGCACGAGCTTTATCTTTATATTATGAAGCACTAGCTACTGTTGCCTCTTGGCTAACCCCTACTGGTAAGCGTTCTTTGTAGATACTTTCTAGCAATTAGTAACAGCATTTAGAAAAGAAGGCTATGTAAGGAATTAATCTTGATCTACATTACTAATCGTAGTATTCTTAGTAGACTGAAGTGCTTTGAATAGACTATGTACCTGCTAATGGTGTTAGGAATATATATTTGTTTATATATTGTTCTTTTTAAATGAGTTTTTTCAAATTTGAAGCTATAGCTATGATATATATAAATTTTAAACTATACCAACACAAAATACGAGTGTAATAACTTAAAATGAATTTAACTACATCAAAAGAAATACTATTTATCAAAGGCATTGTAATAGCTTAGTGACAGATTACTATCAACTACCAAACTTATCCAACTCTGCCTCCAAAATTGTAGTTTTCCATCAACTTCAATGACGAAACTCCATAAAACTCACCCAATCCAAAATTTTACCTCTTTGACTCAATTTTTTCCAAGTCAATTAAATGGAAGCAATGGAAACGATCGGTAGCGAAGAACCCATCTACGCCGAAACTTCAGATAATGAAGTCAAAAAGAATTTACAGATCAACGAGGAGTACAAGATATGGAAGAAAAATGCACCTTTCCTCTACGACATGGTTATAACTACTTCCTTAGACTGGCCTAGCCTGACTTGTCAATGGTTCCCCGATGTTGATTAGTACTTTTTAAATTAAGCTCAAGTTTGGCTAACTTTTATTTTAGCCCTGAAGGCAAAGATTACTCAGTTCAACGGTTATTACTTGGTACCAATACTTCTCAAATGGAGATGGATTACCTGCAAATTGCAACGGTTACTTTACCTAAAGCCTATGAGAAAGAAGTACCGGAAGCTGAAGGTAAATTTTTGAAAGGAGTTTGCTAACTTAGTCGTGGAGGAGGGTACGGTTCAGCCAAGCCAAAAGTTAGCATCACTCACAAGTTCAATCACGAAGGAGAAGTCAACAAAGCTCGGTACTGCCCCCAGAACCCTGACCTGTTGGCCTCATTTTCTAGTACTGGTAAGGTATTTGTATTTGATCGTACCAAGCACCCCTCTATACCGGCTAGTTTAACAGAGTTCAAACCTGACATGGAGTTGGTTGGGCATGAGAAAGAAGGGTAAATTTAGGTTAAAGCTGACAAGAAATTTAATTAAAACTTGTAGATTCGGCCTATGCTGGAATCCCAACGTGGAAGGACAGATATTAACTGGTGCGTACGACAATACGGTACGCCTCTGGTACTTGCTTTTAGTATTGATTTTTGAGAGCTAACTTTTTTCTTTGCATTTAGGGATATTACTACGTATACAAAAGGTAACACCCAAATCAGCCCCAGCAAAGTGTTCGGACATCATACCAATTTAGTTGAAGTAGATAAACTATCTATTTGTAATACTCAACTTTTATTTTTAGGATGTCGCTTGGCACTGGAGGCAGCCATCCATCTTTGGCTCGGTATCCGATGACCAGCATGCCTTCCTGTAACTAGTTTTTAATACATGTCAAGGTTGTTTATATTTATGTAATTAGGTGGGATCTGAGAACTGGTGATGATCCAACCCACAGAATTCACGCCCATAACGACAACGCTAACTGCATTGCGTTCAGCCCCTTTAACGAGACTATATTCGCTACTGCTTCGGCCGACCAGGTATTTTTTGTTTTTACCATTTGATTTTAATTGATATGGGTTTTATAGACGGTAGCTCTATGGGATACACGTAACCTCAGTACCAGGTTGCATTCTTTGATAGGTCACCAAGATGAAGTACGATCCCTGGCTTGGTCACCAACTGAGCCTACTATTTTGGCTTCCTCTGGGTGCGACCGTAGGTTGATCATGTGGGATATCTCCAAAATTGGCATGCCCCAGTCGGAAGAAGATTCGGAGGATGGCCCACCTGAGCTTTTGGTACACTATTCACTGTAGGAGTTTAATACTGATATGTTGGTTTATTAGTTTTTGCATGGCGGCCATATTTCTCAAATATCAGACTTCTCATTCAATCCCAACCACCCCTACACCATAGCTTCTTGTGACGAGGGTAATGTCGTTGAGGTTTGGCAAGTGGTAAGTATTTTGCACCATCTTTTGAGCCTTTACTAATGTTTTAATTATAGGCCCATAACCTTATTTCCAATGAGGATGAGGAATAGTGGGATTTTTACCAGGTGATTTAGAAGCTGATTAGTTTGGCAACGTTGATTTTTAATAAAGAATGAGCCTGTTGACTACTTCAAATACTACATTTTAGTAAATTATTTGAAAGGTATGTATATGTTTTTTGTTATGGTTTGATTTGCAAGTAATATTTGTAAGTGAATTGTCTAAGGTTGATTAGATCTTAGGTAAAATTTATCTATTTATAATATTGGAAGGAGAGAGTATCCATTGGTATCTAGTTAAGATTAAGATTGGCGGTATTAGTACATAAATCGGATGGAAGTTTTCAAGCCATTAAACTTTGAAAAGCGTTTTAAATATATAAAAGTAGTATTTTTTGACAATAAGGCTTGAAAATGTCTATCTATGTGATATACATGGTATATATAGCAGTGAAACTATTCCCAAAAACCGCTATTGCTGTACAAACAATTTGAGCTTCTACTATCAAAGAAGCTTTACAGATATTCTGCAACTTTACTTATGAATTTGCAACATCACCGTATCAACTAGTGCAACTTATTTGTAAGCGAATAGTTTGCTGAGTTGGCTTTGAATCTATTTGCAAAGCCAAATAAATTGAAATTGTAGCTAAAGTTGATAGCCATCTTTCAAAATATCAAGTTGACAGGATGGCTGATAAAGAATTGAGTATCGAAGAAACCAAGTACATTTTACATATGCAACCAACACTAACTGTATTCAAGCGCATTGCGTGCCTCTTTAGGTCTAGCACCGTTAGAAATCGACAATGCCCCAACTCAAGAAGAAACAGCCGAAGCCAACCTTAAGGAATACAAAGCTGAAAAGGAAAGAGAAAGAATAGCTATAGAGGCCCAAGAGCGAATTGCAACGTACCCTTTTAATAATTTATCATTTTTTAATTTTTATAATAGCTCCAAAGCTCGTTTAGATTTGAAAAAGAAGCACCAAGGAAAAAGTTTGGGCGAAGGGGACAAAGATGAATCAGCAGCAGCTTTCATTAAAAAGACTAGGGAAAGGATGCGTCAAAATGCAACCCAACCGAGTAAAATTTCCCAACCTAGTGGCAAAAAGGGCAAAAGTGTTAAATTTGCTGAAGATACTATGCTAGGTAATTTTCATTTATTAGACTAAACTAAAATAATTGAAACTATAGATATAAGTGTTGCACACGACCATCAAGACTTTGAAGAAGGTGATGAAGCTATCTTAACTTTACAGGACAAGAACATTCTTGACGAAGGTATAAATTAACTTTTGCAAAGCTAACCAACTTATAGATGAGGATGAACTTATAAATGCGCAGCTTGTTGAACGGGAAAAGTTGAAAGATAACTTAAATAACAAAAAGAAAAAGAGCGCATACAACCCTTATGATGATGAAGAATTTGATACAATCAACTTTGGTCAGAAAAAGACAATTTTATCTCAATACGACGATGAAATCGACGGGCCTAAGAAGAAGGTAAATTTTTGTGTTTTATAGCAGTATTAATCACTCCATATAGAAAGGATTTAAGATAAACGCTAATACGCTTCAAAATATTACCGCACCAACTGAGAGTGCCCCTACTTCTGATAAAGGACATACCTATGTCTCACTCGACTTTGAAAGTAATTCATTTATTCCAGAGTTATTTACTAATGTTAGTAGATTTAAAGGAAGTTAGTGACTACTACACCAAGGAAGAAGCGGACGTAGTTTTCAAAAAGCCCAAGGCCAAGAAGAAGCGATCCAAGCGAAAGAATATCGACAGCGAGATTCCTCTAGCAGATGCCAGTACCGAGCAAGCCATCAAGATGGAGGAAGATGACACTGAAGAAATCCAAGCTCCAAAGACTATAAACTTTGTAGATGATGACGACCTTCAGATGGCTTTAGCTAGAGCCAGACGTATAGCCACCAAAAAGGTTAAAATTTTATCGGATGAGCAGCTGGTGTCTCAAAGTAAGTAATTGCCTATATTTATAACTAACTTTACCAGTTCAACAGGTGAATGGAAACGAGTCTGATGATGCTGGGGCATCCGGAGTCATTATTTCAGAAACCTCCGAATTCGTCCAGAAGCTAAGCTCTAAGGCAGCTGAACAGAACGAAAAGATCAAGGCCAATCAAGAGAAGATGGACAAAGCCAAAAGCCTGCTTAAGCAAAACTCCACCAATGCTTCCCAGCAAATCAACGAGGAACCTGTTGAAGAGAGTCTTGAGGTCACTGAGGCTGAGATAAAAGAGGTTGAAGCCCTCATTGAAGAGGACGATGGCTTAGGCAAGGGAATAGCTGGGGCACTCGGATTACTGGCCCGTAAAGGTATCTACGCCCCACCTAGTGAAGAACAGAAGAAACGGGACAAGATCCAAGCCGAACATGCCAAACTTATGCTCGAGCAACGAGAGAAGGAGGCTCGACGCAGCCGTAATCGTGACTCTGATCGCCGTCGTGATGGTCCACGCTCGTCACGTAACCATGACAGACATAGAGAGTTGGACGAAGAGGCTCCAGTTCGAGACCGTGAATTCGCCGAAGCACAGATGGAGCGCATGGCTAATTATAAGCCCGTTGTCAATATTGAGCACTTTGACGAGCAAGGCAACAAATTAGCACCAAAGGAGGTAATTCATTATTTACGACTTTATGCTAATCCATATCTAGGCATTCCGCAACCTGTCCCATAAATTCCACGGCAAAACCTCCGGCCCCAAGAAGATGGAGAAACGCATGGCCAAGCAAGAGAACGAAAAGAAATTGGTATCGATGTCCACCTCCGATACCCCACTCGGTACGGCAGCCGCCTTGGCTAAGCGTCAAAAGGCAAAAGGTACCGCCCATATCGTACTCGATAAGACTAGTTAAAGGAATGGATTGTGTTGAGTTCCATCTATAGGTTCGGTTATTGGGTAAATAAATCTATAATCGATTAGAATTGAGTTACTAATGCACCTTGTAGAAACAGTTTGCTTTCCTGGTGGAGGTGTTTAGTTTAGATTTTGGATATTGTGCTCATTTTTGAGATTGTAATAAAAGTTTAGAGTTTTCAGTTGTATAGTAGCTTGGATTAAAGTTGAGTAGGATATATTAGTTGTGTGAAAGCATATTTAGAATAAAGTTGTGTGTATAATTGATTTCACCAAGGCCACCTTTTTAAATGAACGGGTATGGCTCTGCTCTATATAACCATTCATCAGCCAGGAATAAAACTTCAAACTTTGCTTTATACGTAAAGTAGCTGTATCCCTTCATCTGATTACTTTTTTGGCTCCTACTTTATCCAGTCTTTCCATCAGATAAATTTCGGATCCAACTCCAAGCTAAATCTACTAACCTACCTATGATTGGCTTATTTTTTGAACTTTCTACTTGACGAAATTTTTGACTTGATGAGTAGCGTAGACTTTAGAGCTGAGAACTGTACGACCCAAGCTTGATAGAGGTGTTGATGTTGGACGTGTACTCAACCCTTATATAGAAATTATAATAAAGCTTTGATACTAACCAAAAGAGTGAAACATAGTACCTGCAGGTAAATTTAATAGCATTAATTTTGTATAAATCTGTTATGCTCATACTAAATTTAGTGTAGAAATGTCATTATTGTTGACTAGACAAGCACGAAAAGAGATATTCAACTTTCAGTTTACGAAGTTAGTTTACATCAACCTTTTCGCCTGTTCGAGGAATGTCAGCAGATTTAGAAATTACGATTATACGAGGGCAATTCAAGGGTATAGTAGCATAGCAATTCGAGAAGTAGAACCTAATTCGGAGTTAATATTCAATGAGAGTATCGACAACTTGAATTTATTTGAGTTTGCGAGGAGGATAGATCCAGAAGCTATTGTCTCGTATGACCTGAATCTTCAACCTCATAATTTAAAAATTCAATCGCTAGACTCCATCTTGAGCTTCAGTCTTATCAACAGCTTACACCTTATTCAGCAGATTAAGACCAGGTACAACTTTCAAGCAACAAAGCTCTATTCAATGTTGACGACGGATATAAGGTATAGTTTAGAGTTGATAGAGATGGCATTGTACCACAACGATGTCATTTTAGCACTTTTGATCTACATGAATTTGGCGAAACTTGGTAACTTTAATCAACATGAACTAGGTTCAGCTTATCGAACGATACATAGCAGTTGCAGCATAACCCCGAGTACCACTTTGAAGTCCGAACATATATTCAACCTGTACTCTCGAATTTTATCCTTCCCAAACTCAAAAAAGTATAACGATATCTTCTCAGTAATGGTACTGCCCGACTACCATCAACATGTTTTCGATGCAACATTGAGCGAAGTACGGTCTTTCAAAAGCTTCGATACTAAAATGGATGTCGCCAGTTTTAACAAACTACTGTTCAACGTCTTGAAGTTGCGGCACGACAACTTGGTTAGGGTATGTATGAGCTATTCCATGCAATATAACTTGAAGCTCGATATCAACACCATCAACCTCATTCTGGAGTTTGCCATCTTGACTAACGACTTTAAGACCATCCATTCGATGCTCCACAAACTCGACGTCATAAGAGGCGATCCCAATACGGCCAATCTACTACTTAGATTTGTGGGCAAGTACTTTAACAAACTCAAAGAAGATGTTGGCCTCAACATCAGTATGGTTTTAGATAAAGTTCGAAGGATAGGGGAGTATAACGACCGTACAATTTCTCTGGCATTTAAGCTTAAATATCTAGTCAACGACCCCCAAGTACACAACTTTGTCACGCTCGAACTGATTCCAAAGTTAAATACGACTAGCCACTACTTTAAGCTGACGAATGTAAAGTACGCTTTACTTTCCCCTGATGTCTCGTCTGATCAACTTACAGCCATCATAGGTACCATACTATTAACCGACCGTAAGTTCCCTAGGGGTGTCTATATCGTTATCATCGATGCCCTACTAAAGCAAAATCGACTGAAGGATGCCCAAGATATTTTTGACCGCATGATTAGTTTAGGAAAAGTTCCCACTATGAGAGTTATAGCCAACCTTCTGGACTCCTACATCAAAAGCTCGAATACGGAGCATTCCACTCACATCGTCCGCTATCTGATGTCAGCTGGTCTAGAAAAAGATCCGACCATCCTTAAGAATGTAGTTCTCTTTTTGATACACACACGTAACTTTGATACTTTGGAAACTCTACTGGAAAGTATAATCAAAGAGGGATTTACGTTGAGCGCCAGCATCATTAACCTCTACTTTGACGCTATCGTTCGGGAACGTGGCCTAAACGCAGGGTTCAGTCTCCTTAAACAGTACGTCAGTCAAGGGTTCGCCTTGACGGAGCCTACCTTTGACACTTTGGTGGAGTACTATCTAGAATGTAACGATTCAAAGTCCTTATATCGAGTAGTGAACTTTATGATCCAAAAGAAAGTCACAGTAAGTTGGAAGTTCGTTCACAAAGTTTCCAGCTACCTGTTACGAAGCCGTAGAAAGGATATGTACCCGCTGATCAGCCAACTTGTCATAACTTCACGCGTCCACTTAAACCCCAAACTGACCGAATTGTTCGAGAAGATGAAGTTCAAACTATCCTGATACTAGGTTGGAGTCGTAGATCTGCTTTGGGATGGAAAAGTATAAGCAATTGGTTGTACATCAGTTTTCCATAAAGGTAGCATGATTATCGTTGCTTTGATGAACGTACTTAGTCATAGATTTAGTTCTATTGATAAGTTGTAGGAGCGTATATTAAAAGTTTTATCTAATTGGGATAGATATTTTACATGATTATATAGTACATTTTTAATATAGCAACTTAAGCATTTAAAATGGTATTATATATATGATGTTTAAAAAACATCGCTGTAGTTATTATTGAATATTTACTATACTACCGAAATATACTTTTCAATTTTTATACTTTATTACTGGAAAGACACAGTATAATACTGCTAGTGACTATTAAAGGAAATTGAGGATATAGTTAAGTATAGTTGGTATACTTTAGCTATAAACTATGCTTTCAAATGTTTAAGATAATGTACTAACAATCAAATTTAACCATCATTGTGGAATGAGCAGTTCTCAGCAAAGTTCAAAAATTCGAATATGGATGTTTACTTTGAACAATGATTTGAAAGCATAAGTTTGCGTATAAAAGTGATATGTAAAAACAATATAGTAAACCATATTCAATACACATCATTTAATAGGATAAGGAATGAGCTGATCTTAAATTAGAGCTCCAATAAAGCTCCTCAAAACCTATTTCTTGGAGAACGCAATACCCCACTGAGTGCAATGGCAAGTCGAAAAGTTATCACAGCTCCAACTAGGACCATGTTGCTTGGTACAGGAGTTGTAATCATAGCGTGGACAATCCTTCTTGGATTGGATAAAGTGGTCGGAACCACACTGACAGGAGCTACACCCGTCACCACAGATACCATCTGATCCAAAGTAAAGTTTCTCACATTTGTCTTTGGTGTAGCCACCGCAGATGTTACGGGTAAGTGCGGCGATCTTACCATCAAAGTTGATACAGTCATTACAGTCACCAATTTCGGGAGGACACTTCACGGAAGGTTTCTGGGAGCTGGTTAAGGTGATTAAGAGACCAAGAACTACAGTTAATTTGTTCATGTTGTTTTGTTTAATACTGCAAGTTGATATTCAGCACTATCTATATACCTAGATCTACCATCAATAATATAAAATTTTAATTTAAACACCTAATACACTTTTTAATTACTTTTTATCAAAATTTTGCCAACATAGGCCTGGCTTGTTTTCAAGTGAGTTTAATTAGCTAGGTAATGAAAAAACTATCAATACCTCATTTGATCTAAAGCTCTATCCACGGGAATCTATATCTTTTAAAGGTATAGGGAACGCTTAAGCGACAAATAAAGTCAAGCTGCAATAAAAGCTATACTAAATTCGACAATTGCCAAATCGTTGTAGTATAAGGTTGAATTCTGCTCCAAGGTAAGGAGTACGCTTGGCAAAACATTTCTTCAGATTAAAAGGATAGTTGACATAGTAGCTGAATGAAACGAAGGTTATTTGAGTTGCAAATTATCTAAATGCTTTTTCAGATAGTTGATGAATATAGCTTTTACCTAGTTTGGGTATAGACAGCTTTGGGGATGGAGGGATGAATATAAGTATCGATAAAGTATCAGGCAGCCTTAACAGAAATATACAATTGTAATATATATCATGTTTCGATATTTCTATATATTTAATCTTCGTTCCTCAAGGAGTACTATCCCAATTATTTGCGTTACAAGCTGATTGGGAAAATTACATATATAGTCAATATTAGTTAAATTTTTAAAATTGATTTATCTTAGATTTGGATATTTTGTCCACCTATTTTATATTTCCAATTAATAGGAAGCCATTTTAAGGCAAGTAAACTATAGCTTATAAAGGAGACAGATAAATATAAGCTTTCAATATATACGTATATTGAATATCTTTAATTGAATCTATGTTGGTTTATTTTTATATGTAGTGTACAGCTATTCCAAGTCTTTTATCCTATAGTTTAATTATGGAATTGCAGGCTAATTTAGAATGTAATAGGAAAACATACGCATATATGCTATGTAAATTTGTATTTATAAATTGTAACATGTAAACTGCATATATACTCCTAATTTTCGTGCCAACAGCATTCTTCAAAAACCGACCAAAGTTTCAAAAGAAAACAAAGATGAACTTTACTGGATAGCAAATGATATCGATAGAAATGAGAAAAGAAGGGTGGCTATTTGGCAAAAATTTTCAAAACTTTAGAATTATAATAAGTTTCCAAAAACACATAAAAGCCCTTCTCTCCAACACCCATACGGTCGGTTAATACATCCATCAACTAAAAACAAAATGGTAACATCCATCTATCAATTTCTGCTAACCTTTGGATAGGTCGTATCAAAAGGTAAAAAAGTTGCCCCAGCTCCATTTGCTGACAGATCCAAGAAGTCCGATGACAACAAGAACGCCATCTTCGAGTCCCATAAGAAGAACTACTCCATCGGTAACGCCATCCAGCCCAAGCGTGACTTGTCCCGTTTCTTGAAGTACCCCAAGTACGTCCGTCTCCAGCGCCAGCGCAAGATCCTTAGACTCCGTGTCAAGGTCCCCCCCTCCATCAACCAGTTCAGCCAGACCTTGGACCGCAACACCGCCGTCAACTTGTTCAGCCTCCTCAACAAGTACCGCCCCGAGACCCGTCAGGAGAAGAAGCAGCGTCTGACTGAGGCTGCCAAGGTCACCGCCGAGAAGGGAGCCAAGCCCGAGACCGAGAAGCCCATTGTTGTCAAGTACGGTATCAACCACATCACCGCCCTTATTGAGAACAAGAAGCCCCAGCTCGTTATCATTGCCAACGATGTTGACCCCATTGAGGTACGTTAATTTTGAAATTCCTCCATGACCAATAAGCGTTGAACTTTCTACCGGATAGTATCCATGTGTAGTTAGGGAGCTTATGTGAAATATTTTTACTAGAGGAATTTTCAACTAAATTTTTGTATTATGCAGATGGTCATCTGGTTGCCCGCTCTCTGCCGTAAGATGGGTGTCCCCTACTGCATTGTCAAGGACAAGGCCCGTCTCGGTACCGTCGTCCACAAGAAGACTGCTACCGCCCTCGCCATCTGCGACGTCAAGCCCGCTGACCAGCCCGCTTTGGCTTCCTTGATCGAGGCTGTCAACACCAACTTCACCGCCAAGTCCGAGGAGATCCGTCGTACCTGGGGTGGAGGTGTCATGGGACCCAAATCCCAGGCCCGCCAGAAGAAGAAGGAGATCGCCGCCGCCAAAGACCTGGCTGCCCGTCAATAAGTCTATTAAAATAGAACTCCGTTTCTTGCTACTAACTCACCTGTAATAACAAGCTTATTTTTACTCCAGGCTTTTGGTTTCTTTGATGTTTGTATTTTCTGCTGTCTAAAGTATCAAACTTAGTAAGTAGTTCTAGTGTATTGCATATAATACTGTATTATCAGTTTATCTTGAAGATATATATGTAGACATAAACTATTTTAGTTTGTTGCTCTTGTATGCCACTACTATTTTAAAATC
This sequence comes from Capillidium heterosporum, assembly GCA_016630905.1. Lineage (NCBI taxonomy): Eukaryota > Fungi > Entomophthoromycota > Entomophthoromycetes > Entomophthorales > Capillidiaceae > Capillidium > Capillidium heterosporum. The sequence goes on from WBMQ01000007.1 coordinate 1,297,681, forward strand.
TTAGTATAAACTTTAACCTTTTCTATCGATTCAAATCCTCAGCAAAACAGAGATTTTCAGCTTTTGTTAGACATGAAAACTATTTAAATATACTGTATCCAAAAAGTTAGCTTATTCAGCTGTAAATAGCATTTTTATACATACAAGTATTTTTTAGATAGAATAAAGCTCAACACCTAAAGGTACTACTTGCAGCTAAGTTGGAGTACAAACAGCAGCCTATGCAACTGCCTGTAAGCTCTAAACATGGAGATCATAATATGTAAGCTACAAGATAAAATATGTACACTTATAAAAGATAAATACAACTAAATTGAGCAATCTATTCAGTATTTTGATGTAAGTTAAATAGCAAGGTGAATACCTAGTGATATATTCCAAACGTATAAAAAATAGTGTAGACAAGTTGGTTCCTATAAAAGTATATCGAGGCAACCATATCAATTCGAAATATAAATACATGTAACAAAAATTTATAAAAAACTTAAAGGAGCATTGAATTACTATAAATTTATTACCTTCTACTCTATACTCCATAGCTCGTCTATTAATTATCTATTGATTCTTCAAAATTCTAACATCCTTCTTTGAATAACCAAGTTGGTTCAACAATCCATTGTTTAAGTATTTGCTACCACCTACTACTTCCAAAAATCTAAAATAGTACATTTAGCTTCAAAAATACATTTCAACAAAGCAAATTTACCTATCTGGACCTGAAACATAAATATAACTTTGCTTATCCTCACCAAATTTACCAATCAATTCTTCCATCAAACTAATATTTACCGGCCCTTGCAAAAATTTCCCTTCATTACCTTCTTCCAAAGTATCCAAAACATAGTAGACCTTTAACTTACCTTTGAACTTATCTACCAACTCTTCCAGCTTCTCCTTCAAAATTAGATTTTGAGTATCTCGGTTGAAGTACAAAAGTTTGTATTCGGTAGTTGAGTTGGTAGTCTTGTCGACAACCTTATCTAAGAATTGATAAAAAGGTAGGATACCGGTACCCCCCGCTACTAAAACGACATGTTGGTACTTGGTTAAGTCATGCAAAAAAGTCAAGTAAGGTCCTCGTAACTCTAGGTTCTGACCTTGCTTCAAGTTGTTGAGGAAGTTGGAGACTTGGCCCTGCTTGTAAACTTTTAGATAAAACTCCAGTTGGTTCAAGTTGAAGATGGGAGTGTAGGATCGCATAACCTGCATAGAGCTATCTTTGACGTGGAAATGGTATACCGAAACTTGATTTTCAAAGTCGATTGGTAGGTTGAAATTGACATTGCTAAGATTGAGCTTTAAATTGAGGATGGGGTTGTTGAAGGAAGGTTTGAGTTATCGGTATAGGGGTGAACGTCTCTTGGTTGATGGTTCTCTTAGCTGAGTTGAAGTAGTTGTAACCTAGCAGTAAAGCTAAACTGCTGCCACCCACCACTTGAAGAAGAGGTTTGTTTCTAAGTAAAAGTCGACTCATAGATTTTCAAAAATGAAAAGAAAGCTTTCAAAATTTTATTTTATATATAATTCAATCTCCTCATCCAAAGAACTTCTTATTAATCAACCAAACCAACAAATTGACGTTAACTTTGACATCTCCTTCGAAAAGGGCAATCGTCTGAACGTTATCGAACTGGTACTGCAGCAACGTCTCCAACTTTAACTCGACACTGCCACCAGGAAGTTTGTTATTCAGGTAGAAAGCTTCTACTTGGAAGATTCCTACTTTGTGCGAAGCTATAACAATATCCAATTTGTCAAATTGCTTGGGTACAAAGCCGTTCATGGAAACAACGACACCTTGCTGGTACAACTTCTCAACTGAAAGTTGGAAAGAGCCCAGTTTAGGTACGCCCCCCGATTTGGCGAGCTGCTTGAGATGGAAATACTGCTTCGTGAATGGTACGACCTTGACTTTGCCCTTGCGGTTGCCATTGCTGGAGAGTTTGTCCATACAGGCATCGAGGTAGTCGTGGTATACTTTATGCTGGTCCTCCAGGTAAACTAGCTTGGCATTGAGGTTGACTAAAGTCAGTTGGATGCGCGCTAACTCCTGGGTACGCTGGTGTCGGCGCTTGGTTCGACTGCGGATGTCGGCGGCAATGGCTTGAATCAACTTTTGGTAACTATCACCAGGTTCCAAATACCCTGAAACTTCTAATTTCTGGGCTTGGTCAAAGGCCAACTGCTTGAGCTCATGGAAAGTCATGTTCTTAATGTCGGCCAAGCGATCCTCATCTTGGGACTGGGAATCGTCGTTGTGGACTAGATTGTAGGAAGTGGAGCTTCCGGTTACACTTGTGCCTTCGGTTATTGAAGCCGATCTTGGTGACATTTCTAACTCTAGAATCCTACGCTCGGCTTCAGATTCCTCCCTACGGATGATCTCATCAAATCTTAACTCTTCCGCCTCAGTCACCGGCTTTTTCAAAATGTCTAGTAGGGTAGGGCCGGACTGGACTCGGATGACATAGGTTATGAGACGTTTCGTCTCCACAAATAGACGTTTCAACTCACTGTCCTGCTCTAAAATAAGCTTAGTTAAGCTATATTGATAAAAGTGTTACCAGCTGATGGCTGGGAACCTATTGACTAGATGCAGACTAATCTCTTTAGCTGAGGCGATGGACTGGTCGGAAGCAACGGTAGGTGGATTGCCCAACTCATTTAGGATAATGGCAAGTGGGTCATCTTCGCCATCGACAAGTAGATCCAAGGTGTCTAAAAGCGTATGGTGTAGAGCGTAGATCTCGTTGGGTGAGATGTAAATGGTAGGGCGCCTAGTTTGGGTCAGGTCCAAAAAAGTATCGCATTCGAAGACATCCTCTGGTTCTTCAACTTCCGTAACCTTGTATATGTATTTACCAAACTTCTCAGAAGTGTACCCAACATAGGTATTCAGAGGTTGGAGGAATATGTTGTCCTCGGTAAACAGCTTACCCATCGACACCTGGTTCAACATCTTGGCCACCTAAAATATAGCTTTAGTTTCAATTGCCTTGAAAATAGTTACCTCAGCTAGACAACGTCGATGGTGGGGTGAGATATCGCGCTCGATGACATCGAAGGATTCAGGAGCTACAATGGCTGGGTTTATGTACCTGTAGTAGACGAGATGACCTACGATCTTGATGATCACCTGCTCTTTCTGGTCGGGGAACTTGAGCATCAACGCAGCTTTTAGTTCTTTGGCAATATACCTTATACCGTAGGGCATATTAGGTAACGACTGGTAGATCCTATCGATAAATCTATCGGTGATCGAACGTAGCTGCTGCAGGTGTTTAATTAGGACGGTCCTCGTCTCGGCATCATTGAGCGCAACCTCAGCAGTAACATCGTAGGGTCTCGAGCTACGTTCTCCAGTTCGACTCTCTTCCTGCTTGATTAGGGCTCGGTAAATCAAAAGTGGGTTGGATTGTAGGTCAATCTCAGGATCATCGACGATGTCAGCAATGATTGGGTTCAACAACTCTCGCAAGTACTTACGTTCCTTAGCACCCCGGTTATAGTGTACCGCCAGCTTTATGAAGACCGGGTTTCCTCTCAAAAACTCCTCGATATGGTGTATAGAATCCAACTCGTGATGGATGGCTGACTTGAAAAGATTGAGCAACATATACTCCTCCCTACGGTTCTGAGCGAATCCAAACAAGCTAAGCACTACCGTCTCAAAGAACCGCTTACATTCCGAACCTACTAACTGCCGGAGTAGAGTTGTTGTGATGGAGGTGCGGGGTGGTTGGTCCTGTACGGTTGATTACCGAAAGGAGCTTGGCTAGGTATTGGGGCTGAGTCTGCAACAGGTAGAACAGCTGCTGATACCCTTCCAAACGTTTACGAGACTCTTTATCCAGGTTCTTGAGGGAACTTAAGCCGGTTGGCTAATGTGGATCCGTTGTTCACCTTGTCTAAGTCTAAAGCTGGTTTTAGTATACAATTTTCTAAATAGAAAGTTACCGGTAGTTCGTGTCAACTTGAGTACTTCCTCCAACGTGATCCGGTTTCGTACCAGCAGGGCAATCTTAATATCCAACTCATTTAGGGTCTGCTCTTTATCATATATGGTTCTAAACTTCTGTATAGCTTCCTGGCGTCGAGCTTCCAGCTTCAACTCCTGACTGAAATCGTTCCCACTATCGTCCAATAGCTGTATGAAGTCTTGGATAGTCACAGTGGGAGGTTCTGGTTCTACTCTGGTCAAAGTAGTCCTTGCGCTACTCACACGACTGACAGGGGCAACAGGGTTAAGCTGTTCTTGGTGGGAATGCTGTTGCTGGCGATCATAGCCTCTATCGTGAGGTTGGCGGGGTTGGGGCGTAGGTAGCTGTCTCTCATTCCAATAATCCTGCTGGAATTTCAGTATTGACTCCACCTGGTGGTAACCAGTCTGATAGATCGGCTCATTGTCATCATCAACTTCCTGTGGTTCGAATTGATTCTGGTCATAAATCTGAGTTAGGGTCTCGATAAAGTACTGCCTTGTAAATAACCCTCGAACCATAGCTTGAAGTTTACGAATCTGCCATTCGTAATAGTGCAATTCATCCAAAGCGAGGGTCCACTTTCTCTGGACTAGAACTCTTCGACTCAATGCCTGGAATCGATATAGGTGGTCAAAGAAGCCGTCGGCTTGAGCTCGAGCCTCAATCAGCTTAGGGACGAAGCTTTGGGTCGCCAGGAATCTCCTAGTTAGAGCCTGGAACTGGACAAGGGCACTGAGGTCCAGTTGTTCGATCCCGGATCTAAAGTCAAGTATGGGTTCTTCGGTATGGATGCGAGCAAGACATCCTCTAGCCAAAGCCTGTAAGCCTTCGATTTGAGATCTACGTCGGCTCAAGCTCTTTTTGAGTTTGCGATATCTCTTACGTTGCTGGACACCGCGAACGTAACTCTGAGCCATTATTACAAAAGGCTCGTAGTTGGACCACATGAACTGGTAACCCCCATCGTTGTCGTCCTCATCTTCGTAGTCGGTCTGTCGTTGATGTACCGATCTATCGTCGATGGAATCCTTGAGTAAACGCTTGAAGTTAGACTCGTTGCTGACGTTCTCGATTCTATCCATCAGGTAGCTGGCCTCCATTTCCAATTTACTCCCGTAGCTCCAATCAGGGTTTTCATCCAGCGTAATCATCTTTGTTCAACTCCACATCATCAGGTGCCTCAAATAGCTTCTTCAAGTTGTTATCGCTGGTTTGGGAGGCCGAATCCTTATAAGTAACGTTCGAACGTCTTTCAAGTTGCTTCTCAAATTCCAACTTGAGATCGGCGTTGGGTATAGGCAAGTCTAATAGCTTAGGCAGTCGATCCATATTGGGGCTTGTTTCGGGTGAGGCAGTTGCTGTCGACAGACTATTAAGGTTGGAATTCTTTAGGTTCAAGGATTTGGACAAGCGATCATAATGAGAATGATTGGAAGTAGTAGCACTTGAGCTTAAGGAAGGAATCGAACTGATACGGGAAACACTTTTGGATCGGCTCATCAGGTAGCTAGTAAGTTCAGGTAGCAGTGTTCGATTCTCCTTATGACTGAGGATCGATAACTGACGCCTTGCTTGGGTTCTCGCTTAGGTTCTGCGTTGATGTCGATAGCTCAGTCAACGTGGATTTGGTCTTGATGGAGCTGATCCTGCTATCAGGTTAAACTGTTCAGTTTCATGCGATTGGTGAAATAGTTGAACGGTTTTTTAGCTTGTTGGGTTGATGGAATCGATTCTTCAGCCTTGCTCATATGAATTATTTTACGTCTACTGATGCTCTTCTTCTTGGAAACCCTATAGCTGGCGGTGGCTAACTTAGGGCTATCCATTTCGATCTCTCGGCTCTGATTGCTGTAGGTGACATGGCTCAGTTGGTGTACTCGATCCTTAGATCCTCTTCCCGTCGAGTTGGATTTTGTTGAATTTCTACCCGATGACAGCTTGGATTCGTTGATTGGGTTGAAATGTTGTTCCAACGGGCTGATGCTCAACTCAGGCTTGAAAGTGACATCGGTGAATCCATTCTTAATCATGTTGATAGCCGAGTTTGTTGTCAAGGTAGCTACATGGGAGGGGATCATCTTGATCATCTGCTTCGTGATGCTTTTTTTCAATGAGCGTTTTGAGGTTGATGAGCTAGCTGACTTGCTGGTTCCAAACCCCTTGCGGGATCGCTTGGAAGAGTCAATAATACGAATTGAAGCCGTACCCTCCATAGCCCGGTTCAAGTCACTCCCTACATTCAGAAAGGCGGGAAAGGTGAACCCGGTAATATCAAGCTCCTTCTTGGTGGAGACCAGTTGATCATCTTGATGGTAAAATTAGCTTAAATTCCCTTACAAAAATTACCGGTAAAGTCTAGGTATCCGACCAGATCTTGAATACTGGGTGCCAATCCCTTCTTCGACAATAGATGACTACACCCGACATTAAAGTTTAAATAGCATAAGATAAAGTTTACCTGAGAGCATGTATGCAGTAGATGACTTTTGGAATACTTTTTCTTGAGTATAGATCAGTTAACTCGAACAAGAAAATCTAAAAGATGTGGTATAAATATAAAGCTAAAGAGTAAAAATATACCTGAGGTAACCCAATCTTCTTTATAGCCTCTAAAAAAGCATTGATATTGTCAGAATGTCTAAACTGTAGCTTCTCGCCCTTGAAAATCTTCTTGACTACGTCGGGTTGAAATTGCTTTGCCAGCTTTGCCAGATAAATACCATTCTGCAAACTTTGACCCAAATTATCCAAAGGTCCAATATCCTCCTTCAGACAAGTCTCCAGCCAAAACTTGGCTTCCGATAGATGGCACAGGTACTCGTAAGCTTGTAGATGCGACCTTTCAATCTCCATCCAATTCTTCTTGTAGCTTCGTGTATCATAAGTCAGATTTTCCTTTTTGTTGGCGGTTTCGCTTATACTTTTCGTAAAGTTGGATTTCAGAGTTAGCATCTTTAGAGACTTTATAGAATTGAAGTTGCTGATCGTGGAGTCCGTTTTAATGTTGGACAGCGTATGTTTTTGAAGTCGAAGGCGCCCTAATAATCCGACCACACTGGACTCTTCTCCACTTGCTATTTGTTGAGAGTCGGATAATGACATTGTGATGCTACTAGGTATATGCTGTGAATCAGTTAATGTCATTTTCGATATTATGCTTGTAAGGTTAAAAAGGTAATAAATAATGCTGGTGTTAGTATGCTGGTATGTATGCGTGTAAATGCTGCTTTCGATAGTTGGTATAGAAATCAGTTCATCTAAATATATGCCTAAATTTTGAAAATGAATCTATCACTTCTAAATGTATCTTGCTGTAAGTTCAACCGGTACTATAAAAATTACAAAGTATAAATAGAATTTACTCTCAATGCTACAGCAACACTTTATTGAACCCTGAAATGTAAATAATATCCAGGACCTAAAACCCTTTCCAAAGTTGGAGGTTTAGCAGCAGCTTTACCAACGGTCGTCGAAAGTTTGGGTAAATTGGGCTAACCTAAGCTTGAAAAGATGGATTCAAATCAATAAACAACCTGGGGTCGTAATTAAGCTGATGTTTGGTAGCGAATTCTTTGGAAAGCTCATGGGCCAATCAAATTTGGAGTAAAGAGAGTTGTATTGTAAACTTTAGTCAAGGTAATGGGACTGTTGAAGAGGTGTAGAAGCCAAAAAGGATGTTGAAATAAACTATCGAAAGTTAGATAGAAGCATATGCTAAAGCTGCTATATATTATTAAAAGTGGAAATGCTTCAGATTCGAATGGTTTATATAAAATTCAAGTGCATCAAAAGAAACTCCATCTTGATTTAAAATTAAAGGAGAAATACTTGATATACTCACACCAACAAGCCTCCCAACGGTGGTTTTCTTCTTACATCCCTAATGATTAATAGGTTCAAAAGCTACAGCATCTCCCATTTCAATAGTAAAGCACTCAGAAATAGGCTTATTATCTAAAAGGAATCGTTATAAACTGAGCGAATATCGCATATTAAAATGTACTACTGTTACTCGTTACAATCAAAGTTGAATCATATCAAGCTTATACAATTGATGAAGTTATAGCATTAGGATATATTAAAAATAATACACTAAACAGACACGTCTATTATAAAGTCGTCAAAATATAAATAGCGTTTATAACTCGACAGGTGTAGTAGAGAACATATGTAAAGTTTATTTAGTCGCGGTTCGATCCAGCAAAAATCCACTCAACATTCCAGATCTCCAACCAATATTTTGCAAAATTTAACTTATTCTCGAAAAAATTTTGACAAAGTTTTGGCTACCACATTTTTCAAGAGTTGAACTTCTTTATCAAAGTCAAAATGCCAGGAACCAGTAGCGACAGCGTTAGTTCACCTCAATTCATAAGTCTTATGCACGACTACTTAATCGAGAATGGTCTTGCCAAAACTGCTAAAGCTTTGAAGAACGAGGCCGGCGAAGTATGTGCTTATATAAATTTTTACTTACATTGTCTAGAAAATCGTAACCAACATATCGTCGGAGGCTAAGGATTGTTTCAACAACTTTAGGTAACTATTAGAAAATTCAATTTTAGGTATGATGTTAATTTGCTTTTAATAGAAAGGAGCTTAAAGATATGAAAAGTGAAAGTAGGTTACATTTTGACAAGACTGTTTTTAATAAAATGATAGGTAACCCAACTGAAAGTAGTTCAAATTCGAGCAGCGATGAATCTTCTGACAGTTCAAGTAGCGAAAGTTCAGATTCAGATGAAGATTCGTCAGACTCAAGCAAAGATGAACCCGAAGCCAAGAAAGCTGACAAAGGTAATTGGCTTTAGTGTAAATGAATTAACAAAAGTAAATAGAAAGCTCATCTGAAGAATCTGATTCAAGCTCTTCCGAAAGCGAATCTGAAAAGAGCTCCAGCGACTCAGACTCAAGCTCTGATAGCGATTCTTCGGACGACGAAGAGGAGGAACCCGTCAAAGCCCAGGAGGTAAAGGAGTCAACTGAAGAATCTAGCTCAGATTCCGAAAGTGATGAAGAATCGTCCAAGTCAAGCTCCTCAGACAGTGACAGCGACTCCTCCGATGATGAAGAAGAGATGAAGGAAAAGAAATCTGAATCAGACAAGGACAGTGAGAGTTCTAATTCGGATGATAGTGACAGTGACAGCGACTCTGAGGATGAAAAGTCAGAAGAAGCCAAGCCAGCTTCCGATAAGGAAAGTGAAAGTGAATCTTCCGATAGCGATTCCTCAAGCAGCGATAGTGATTCCGACTCGGATTCCGAAGATGCTAAGCCTGAAGAAGTAAAGGCTGCCGAATCCTCCTCTGATAGCGACTCCGAATCTTCAAAATCCAGCTCATCAGACAGTGAAAGTGACTCCAGTTCCGATGAAGAAGAATCGAAAGATGAGAAGGTTACCGAATCGTCTTCCGAAAGTGAAAGTGAATCCAGTTCCGAGGACAAAGAAGAGGAAAAGGCTAGCGAAGAAAAGTCTACCGAGTCATCGGACGACAGTGATTCTTCCGATTCTAGCTCCTCGAGTAGTGATAGTGACAGTGATTCAGATGATGAGTCCAGTAAGCCCACCCCAATGGAAGTCGAAGAGGATAAAGAAAGTTCCGATTCCGGCTCAAGTTCATCCGATAGTGATAGTGATAGTGACAGTGACTCCGATGATAAGCCTAGTGAACCCACTCCAATGGAGGTTGAAGAAGAAGCTTCTAGCTCCGACTCCAGCTCATCCAGCAGTGGCAGTGATTCGGACGACGAGGCTAGTGAAGCCACTCCGACAAAGGTTGAAGAGAGCAAAGAAAGTTCAGACTCCGGCTCGAGCTCTGATGCTGAAAGCAGCAGTGACGACTCTGAATCGTCCTCTGATAGCGAAAGTGAATCAGACTCTGAATCCAGTGAAGAAGACAAGAAAGGTGTAGCCAAATCTGATGAAGAAAGCTCATCGGATGAAAGCTCCAGCTCCAGTGGCTCAGATTCATCGGAGAGTGACGATTCCTTGGATAGTTCCGATGAAGAAGATGTTGATTCCAACTCCACCAAAGAAAGTACTACTTCAGGTAATTTTTTGATTTTGTGATGATATGTTGATTTTATAGTAGAATCCTCTTCCAAGGTAGAGGAAACTAAAGTCCAGCTGCCTGCCAAAAGGTAATTTTGAACGAAAATTTGAAGTTGAAATTCTAATTTTGTTGTTTTAGTGCTGGAAATGTAGGAAATGGTGCCAAGCCCAAAAATTCGACCAATGGAGCGGTAAGTTTATCTCGTTGAATTATTTTTAGCTAATTTTGATTTTGTAGGAAAAGGTCCGCTTCTCTAGAATCCGTGATGAGGATGTCGAGTACCTTGATCCCCGCCTCACTAACAACACCTTCACCGCCAAGGTAAAAATTTCAACTCATCATAGTTTGATTAACTTTTCAATTTGTAGGGTGGAGCTATCGGTTCCTACGGTGAAAAGGCCCATAGGGACTTGATTGTGACTAGAGGCAAGGGTTTTACCAAGGAGAAGAACAAGAAGAAGAAGGGATCCTACCGTGGTGGAGTTATTGATTTCGCTTCTCACTCCATCAAGTTCCAGGATTAATTTGGTGCATTTAATTTGTTGTAGACCTGTGCCTTCCCTTTTCCTTAATAGACGATACATTTTGATTTGAGCTGAAGTTTGGAGATGATAGATAAGTTGTTGATAGATAATTTCGACTTGATGGAACTACTTTTGACTATTAAATTATAAATTTCTAAGTTGGCTTGGTGGGATTTTTTAATGTTTTAGCTTGTAGTCTAATATACTTTATAAGTTCCGTCAATGTTATTAGGGATGTATATATTAAATGCTAAGCTTATGCCAATATAATTTCGGATTTAGTTGAATTTAATTTAAGTTTCTAGTGGCTACCTCAAATAAACTCTTGGAAACACATATGAAATGTTGACAGCACCATGAGTAATGAAATATAGCTTATGTAATAATAGGGATATGCTTTTATGATTTGATAGATCAACCCAACTACCAAATTTGGCTCTGGCACGCCCTAGTCCCAAACTTGAACTCCCAAGCATAGTAGTGATCTGTTACGTTGGAGATTGGGCCTGAGGATAAATTACATACAGGATCCTCCAGGTACTTTAAGCTACAGATAGTGGTTCTACCTTCCTTCAGATGGATTTCCCTCTGGAAATGGTAGTACAATACAATGGGGGGTAGATGGGGTACCGGATCCTTATTGTTGACAACTCTTACAATTGGGTTGGTCAAACTGTTGAACCAATTTGCTAAATCTCGATTACCGACCCTAGGTGGTGCGTAGGTAATCAGTTTAAGCTGATTGGGTTTTAAGTTAGGGAACTCTTGCAAAATGTAGATAAAGGCAATGGCGGCTACCGAACCTCCCATCGAATGCCCTGTTAGTATGATAGAATAGTTTGAGTAGATAGGCTGAGATAATAGAGTGTTTAACACGTTCATAAACTGATATTTCAACCCATCGGTAATTTGCTTGAACCCTTGGTGAACTAGAGCTTTGGGGATGCCTGGCATGGGAACTTGTATAGTTTTGAAATTGGAGATCCAGTTTCTTATGTTGAAGGCGCCTCGAAAGCTGATGACAATCTCTTTGTCAACTTTGTTCAAGGCTACTAGGCCAAAGGTCTGCAGGTTTTCGTCGTTGAGTAGCTTTATTAATTTAACGTTAGGACTGAGTCGCTTACAATGCGTGCAGGTCCAACTTTCCAACTCGGTCTTGGAGCAGTAGCTGGCCCCGGCTAGTAGGGCATACTTTCGGGCTGAAATGATGCTGGCGACTATCGAGCTATATTTTGGGTTTTGTACCAATGTTTGAAACTCGGATTGGCTGCTGTAAGCCACTCGACCCGGGTACTCAGCTCGGGCTGAGTTGGTCGTCAAAGTGTTGAAATTGAGAGCTGGGTTTAATATTAATTGAAGATCCGGTTTCTGGGAAGTTTGTTCCTGCTTGTAGGTTGTCAAGGGTGCCGGGAGGATCCATAGTAAGCAAATTGAAATGTAAAGAAATTTCATATCAAATAAATGATGTAGAATGAACCGGCTTCTCGATATTGTTAATATATAGTCGATTTTATTATACTTCTAACACTTTCCTGTAAAATGATAAGAAACATAACTGTATTTATCGATGTATTGAGCAGATTTTTCCTTTATTTCTGGATCTGCGAGTAGTAGTTAAAATTTTTGGTGACCATTAAATATTCCCATATTGGGAAATAAACCTTGTTTGCATTTTTCAAAGTATTAATGCGCGCTATCTCAAAAATTGGAGCCGGTATGGACGTTGCAATAAACTCACTTAGTACCCTTTGGGATATATAGTTAATGGCGAATACATTCTTCATAACCGCTTCTCACCATTAATCTGAGACTATGCATGCACTATTACTGTTACTACCCTTTACTTTGAGTGATTGATATGAATTGTCAAGATGGTTAGATGATCAACCTTTACAAATGAAAACTTTTCATAACTTGTATATTATAAATTCGAGTGTATAGTATAAAATTGTAAACACTTTTAGAGTCTTTTAATATATTCAACTTTAGTTATTGAATTGTGCGATAAATTTTAACTATTCTTTTAAAATGTATATTAAGTATCGATAAATGATAAAGTATATTTTATTTAATAAGGTGTTTTCTTTGATGCCTGTATCAACAGGTTAATGCCATAATTTGTCTTGTTCCAATGCAAGACCCTATTTCTCGATCCTATATACTCGTAACGGATCGAATAGATATAATCCTACTACCAAAAACTCAATTTTGGCACCCTCGAGTACCAAATTTGAACTCCCAAGCAGTAGTAGTGATCGTCCTCGTTGAACATTGGAGCAGCCGACAAGCCGCCATTAGGATCCTCCATGTAATCCAAGCTACAAATGGTAGTCTTGCCTTTCTTGACGTAAATCTCCCGCTGAAAGTGATAGTACAGTAAAATAGGAGGTAGATGGGGTACCGGATCCCTATTATTGACAACTCTTACAATTGGATTGGCCAATTTGTTGAACCAGTTGGCTAGATCCCAGTTTCCAACCCTAGGTTGGGAATAGGTGAACAGTTTAAGTTGATCGGAACGTAAATTGGGAAACTGTTGTAAGATGTAGATGAAGGCGATGCTAGCTACCGAACCTCCCATTGAATGTCCTGTTACTACGATGTCGTAGTTTGCGTAGATATGCTGGGATAGTAGGTTAGTCAATACCCTGATGAACCCTGGTTTCAACCCGTCGGTAATCTGTTTGAACCCGACGTGGACCATTGCTTTGGGAATGCCTGGGAAGGGAACCTGTATAGCTTTGAGGTTGGATATCCAGTTTTTAATGTTAAAGCTTCCTCGGAAGCTGACTACGATCTCTTTGTCTACTTCATTCAAAGTGATCATGCCAAAGGTCTCCAGGTCTGCATCGTTGAGTTGGCTAATTAGCTTTACGTTGGGACCAAGTCGTCTACAGTGTGTACAGCTCCAGCTTTCTAACTCAGTCTTGGGGCAGTATGCAGCTCCGGCTAATGGGGCGTATTTTCGAGCTGAAATGATGTTGGCCGTTATAGATCCATACTGTGGGTTTTGAGACAGCGTTTCAAATTCAGATTGGCTACTGTAGGATATGCGGCCTGCATACTCAGCCCGAGCCTTACTAGTGGTTACTGCGTTGAAGTTAATGGCCTGGCCTACTGTGGATTTTAAGTCTAATTCTTGGAAGGCTTGTTCCTGTGTAAAGGCCGTTAAGCCTACTGGAAGGATGCATAGGAAGTATATTGAATTGAAATTAAATTTCATATCGAATAGGTGATGTACGTTGAGTTGGATGATCAGTTACTTCAATTTATAGTCGGTCTAAACGTGCTCCTAACACCTGCTTGTAAAGAGTTGAAACAAGTATGCTTGTACTTTTCGTGCATTATGTAGCGATTTTCCTTTTTTATTTCCAAGTTTACGGACAATGCAAATATATTTTCGGCAGCGGTGATTAAAAGTTCCCAAATTGGGAGGTTGCCCTTGTTTACAGTTTTTGGGGCAAAGTTTGATGTGTACCCCTGAAAAAATTGAAGCCGGTACTAACGATGGATTGAACCCACTCAGTATCCACTGTACTATACAGTCAATTACGGGTATAGTCTCCATAATTATTTTACATGATAAACAGAGACTATACTAAAAACTGCTAAGGCTGTTAGCCCCATATCTCGAACGGTTGGTATGTATTCAACATTTTCGCATTCGGCATTGAGATGTATTGGCAAGATAGTCAATTTAACTATACTGTATGCCTTATAATATTATAATTCACTATACAATTACGTAAAGTTTATAATCTATCTAGTATTGAATTATATATCAAGTGTATTCTATAATAAATTAAAAGCCTTGTATCTAATGTTTGCATATCCATCTAACTATAGTTTATGGAAGGTTCAATTTGAGGCGCAGTATAAAAATCGCAACATAATGCATATATAGCTTTATCTCCAATATATTCAAAGACAAATACAAAAGTTTTCAGCAGTGTACTCATATGTCTACAAAATTTTGCAATTAAAAGTAAAGCTGTTTATATTCACACGTTTTTAGACAAGTATAGTTTAACATACAAGGCAAACACTTTGAAGAAGGTTCATTTCTTGAAGATACCTCTTCCAGCCTAGATCCAATTTGAAGGCGGTGCCTTCAAGGAACAAAAAGGGCCCTATACTCAGAGGTGTAGTAGGTTCTTGGAACCGCAGCCGACTGTCTGAATCATCAACAAAGTCGATGAGGATTTAATAAAGGTTCCAAATTAATATAGTTTATTAATGCATGTATTTAGCATAGGAGTTGATGGATAAATTAATAACATAGTGCCGATAAACTGATGTTGAATATGAAAGCTACATTCTACCTATATAGTAGTTCGGTGCCTAGACACTAATTTTACTCATGATTTGGAAAGGACATTATAACTATTATGTGTTTGTTTATAGACAATGACATCTTTCCCAAAATATGAACAAGTTCCAATGGTAAATTAAATATACTGTAGATGTAGCAAGACAATTCTCGTCCAAAAATATATTTATATGAACTAGTTTCAACAGAACATTTAAATATAAAACATAAAAGCTTGAAAATCCAACAGCACAAATAGAATTTTTTCGATATGATAAGCCATCATAATTTATTGAACCGAAAAGAAATCCAACATCTCAAGAAAACTATCATTCAATTTCAAAACCCAAAATCTAATCCTCAAGCTCAATGAACTTGAAGGAGAAAGGTTCGAACTTACGTCCAGTACCTTTGTAGAACTTGCCATTGAACTCGACCCAGTGCAGACGCAGAGCATGGAGGAAGGCAGAAAGACCCTCCATGAAAATAAGGATACCAACAGTCAAGACGAACCAAAAGTAATAGGCAAAGGCGATGGCAAAGGCGCGGTAACCAGGATCCATGTTTAAGACTTTACCCATGGTCATTTCCCACAGCACCTTAGAGAGCTGGGCGTGGGCCAAACTTAAAGCCCAGAGACGGAGGTAGGAGGCAGTGTTGGAGATACAGTTGAGGCAGTACTCGATGGTGTGGATGGACTGATTGATCATGAGATCGGCAAAGTCGAACTCCTTGGCATGGGCCATCTCTCCCTCAGCATGGTTATCTTCGTCGTTGTGGTCGCCACTGTGGGTAGGAAGGGAGGAGTAACCCTCAGCTTCGGCCTTCTGGTGCAGGTGGCGCAAGTAGAGGGGTTTGCCCAACAGCATGACGGGGACACAAAGCATAGCAATGAGCAATAAAAAGGCTTGGACCGGTCCCTGGCCAGCGTACAGCTCATCACCAGGCTTGATGTAGCCGGGGGACAGGAACATAGAGATTAACATGTTGAGGAGGGAGGGTGGTGAGTTGCGTAACGAATGTCCAGCGGCATCAGTGGCAAACCAATCGACTGACCACTTGTATAAAATGGTAAAGGAAAGGTACCCGAACAGGCACATCATGAACAGGATCTGGGGGATGAACTCCAGGTAGATGGCGTAGGTTTCCCTGTGGCGACGATAGTTGAATGTAGTCAAAAACACACCAAAGGACATTTGAAGTACACCTAACAGAACCGACATCTTCATCTTGTAGGAATTGGTGAAGATCAAGTCGTTCTC
The DNA here is from genome assembly GCA_016630905.1 of Capillidium heterosporum. NCBI lineage: Eukaryota > Fungi > Entomophthoromycota > Entomophthoromycetes > Entomophthorales > Capillidiaceae > Capillidium > Capillidium heterosporum. Next base: position 1,313,812 of record WBMQ01000007.1, read on the forward strand.
GGCACCGTGCCAGGCGGGGTCCAGACCGAAGGGGTAAACGCCAATCGACTTTGCGGCGATGCTGACTTTGAGAGGACGCTCGTGGGGCCACTCCCAACCGGACTGGAACCAAGTCATGGAGATGGAGAAGATGTCGTTGTAGATAATACCGGTGAAGATGGAGAACAGACCCATAAGCAGGATGATGTAACGTCCACCAAAGAACATGGAGAACTACAAATGTTGAGAAAGTATTAAAAACGTATAGTTACCTCCTCACTCTTGACTTTAGCAAGGGCCCGTTCGTTGATAACGAGATACAAGGCGGCAGCTGTCATGAAGACGGCGTGACCTAAATCACCAAACATGACGGCGAACAGGAAGGGGAACGAGATGATAGTGAAGAGACCGGGGTTGACTTCGCCGTAGTTGGCCATACCGTAGGAGTCGACGATGTTCTGGAACCCTTCGGTGAACCGATTGGTACGGTGGTAGGTTGGTGGCTCCTTAGTGGTGGCGATCTCGTGCAAGATTGGGGACAAGGAGGCTTCTGAATCCTAGATGAGATTAAGCAACTAAAACTCAATTCAAAAATTACCCCGGAAGCACGTAAAACGGCTTGAATGGAGTCGATGTCGTTGGCGGCGCACCAGCCTTCAGCGATGAGGCAACGACTGTTGGTATCGTAAGAGAAGTGGTTCATGGTGTGGTAGATGGCCTTCTCCTTCTTGATGACATTGGTCCAAATAGCAATCTCCTCACCAACGCGGATCAAAGCGGCTCTACGGGCATGGTTGGTGTTGTAGATGACAGCAGTCAGATCTTCGATCTTAGAGGTGACCTCATCCAATTGCTGCTGGCGTGCCTCCTGGTGGTCAGAAACAGTATAGAGGGTGGCACCTAAAGCTTCGGAGATCTTGCGGATCTTGTTGCAGGTCTCAGTACCGTGACTGAAGATCAGGAAGGCGTTCTTGGCTACTGCTACATCAGTCGTAGGGTCAATGACGGGCTCGTTGATCTCACTGAAGTTGAGGTACAAGTTACCGCGTAAGGCACGCCACAAGATGCGTTCGAAGGTAGCCATACGTTCACGGGAAATGACACCGGTAACAAAGCTAGAGCTGCATTAGAAAATTACAATGGTATTTTAAAGTACTTCAAGTTGATGGAGCGAGTGCCGGTTGCATTGGACGATTCTACGTCGTGAGCATCGTCGAGAAGTGGAGCCGAACTGTCGTCGAAGGAATTACGGATCTGTTCGGGACGGGTGGCGGCCTATTGACAAATTAACAACATATACAAAGAGAATTTTCATACATCTCTAAAGAAACGGCTAGTCTCCAACAAAACGTGGCGCAATTCAGTCAACTCCAAATTACGGCGCTGAAGCTTTTCGTAGGAGCTGTTGAGTTCAATTATACGCGTTTCGTTGGTATCAATAGCATCCTCCAAGTCAGTTATCTCCTGAGCTGAGCGCACCTTGGTGTGTAACCCAAATTCAGGCAAGGGGGCAACTGATATGTCACTCTTTTCGATATGAGTGTTGAAGAAGCCTATAATAAAAGGTCATTATTATGCATAGATGAAAGGCTATATAACTTACGAATTTTACGCTCCATCTCATCAAACCGACGGATCTCATTAACAAAAACACGTTGGAAGGCGTTGGTGTCAGGGTTTAGCTTTAAATGTAGATTAGTAATAAAATTAGGAGAAAAAGTTACGTCGCGGAATTCAACTTGACCTTGGTCTCCAAGCTGCGATACGGTGGTATGAGCCAACTCGAATGGAATGTAAAGTTGGATCAGAGACATTATCTCCGAACTAAATAATGAGGATTCTACCATGTTTTTACTTCAAGCCAACAATGGAATCCGTTCTACTATAAGCTTTACAAGCCAAGAAAACAATGTGGTTGTTCAAGTAGGTTGAGAAATTGTGAGGTGATGTAATTTGGTTAGCTTTATTGGATAGTTTCTAAAAGAATCAACCGAAATTCTGGCAGATTTAGTTTCTACAAGCTTATTAAAGTTACTGATGGTAAAATTAACATGTGGACAAATTATCGAGTACGATTATAGAACAACTAAGAAGGTACATCGAGTGGACCAGCCTATAAAGTTCTGCCAGTTTAACATCGAACGAGGATACCAACTCGACAAAGTTATTCAACTGCTTAAAGACGTGGATGCCGATATCTACAGCCTACAAGAGATTGATATTGGCAACTTAAGGAGTAATGATGTCGACCAATTCGAGCATCTATGTAAAGAATTGAAGATTAAAGGCGGCTTTGTGGTTGAATTTGAGGAGTTGAAGTCCAATTTGAGGAAGGATAGAGACCAGGTACTTTTTATTTTTTAATTTGGAGTTGAAATAGAATTGGTATTAGGGTGGTGGCTACCATGGCAATGCTATACTCAGTAAATTTGATTTGGAATTCGACACTTTAGTTCACAAGTTTCAATCGGTAAATTGGAATAAGGAAGGTACCAGGTATAATGAACCTAGATTTGGTAGGTAATATTGAAATAGCTGTGAACTGAACTAAATGTTTGTTTGTTTAAATAGTAGAGTTACTTTGATAGGTAAGGTGCAAATTGGTAGTGAAAAGCTACTATGCTACTGTGCTCACTTTGAAGTAAAGTTTTATTTTCAATTTCTACTTATATCCGTTAAAGGTATTCTGTGGTCTAATCGATAGACTCAAGCAACTTTCTGAAGTCTTTGAGTACGTCCACTCGAACGACCAATTCCCCTACCAAATAGTACTGGGGGATCTAAATACTATGGCTCACTCTATAGCGAGGCTAAGTTCCAAGTACGCTAAAGACCGTTTTCGATTCTTGTCTATAGGCTTATCGGAATCGGATTTTTGGTATCAATACGTACTTCCAATTCACAAGGACGATGCTAAATGCAACAACCTGCTAAGCAAGTGGTGGAGTGGAATCGATGATAAATATGTCCTCAAAAACCTTAGGAACCCTGGGTTCGTAGATCCTTTTGGTCCATCAGCCATCTCCTTACACAACCCTGGCTACTTGGGACTGTTTAAGGGTAAATTAGATTGGGTACTTTACCGACACTTCAAGTTAGTTGGCTATTTCATGGTGAATGAGGATTATTCGGCCTCTGATCACAAGGCAGTTGATTGTGGAGCTAGAGTTGGATAAAGATCTTGAGGGCTGGAAGAGTAAGTTTGGAACAGCACTATAAGGAATTCAAGTCGCCAAATAGCAACCTTAGTTTACCACTATTTCGATTTGTCGGCTATGTTGGTATAGGTTTAGCTTTATGGATTTTGAGTTCTATGATAGCAAGTTAATTCTCAAATCAAATAAAGCTTAGATATGCTAATTTCTTAAGATCATGTATTTTGTTTTTGATAGTATATTTTTAATTATTTGTAGTAAATGTAACATTATACAAAAGCATCTGTACAGTTTTTGAAATTTTGGATATATAGATAGTATAAACTTTGCCAATCTCACTCTTCCAACTCACAAATATCCCATATTTCATTTTGACAACCAATTTCTCAACTATGTATCCACTAGTATATAGAGAATATATCAATATGGTTTTAATGGTGTTTCCGTTGAAAATCACCATGCTGCTGACTATTACCACATACCATATACTCCAATATCGATTTCAAGCTTCAAATTAGTAATTTTAATCCATCACCTGGTCAACCTACCACCCCTAGAAAGTCCAAATACAAATTAGCTATAAAACGTCACTAAATTCAACTATAAATAGGGCAACTCTTCCAAAACTACAATCTTGGTTGATCAAATTCAATTCCCAAACTATGTTAGATACCGATCCTATACTTCGCGAGTACACTGGCCTAGTCTCAACAACTCCAAACTTGATATTTTACTATATGCTTTACATCAGCAAGTAAGCGATCCTTCATACACTTACAAATAGCTACTGACTTTGATCCTTTTCCAGTAGTTTTATTGAACGTAGCTACGACTTTTTAATCTATTTATCTTTGACCTCGAGTTTCCGTTCCTTAAGATACAGTAGCATATATGGAGTAACTGCTACGCTCCCAGTTTTACTTTTAAGTTACCACCTCAGTCTATGGATTCAATTGAATCATAACAGCTCTGGTATTAAATCCTTATCAATTCCAACTTTAATTTTTGTAAAAAATAGCTTTACATAGGCTAATATGGGTCCAAAAGCTAACTTATGTAGCAACTACAATCATATTAGTTTTGATGTTAAACTTCAAGACCGACTTTTGGTTTGTTACCTTGCTGGTAATAACCTTTCCTATCAAGTTGATGATGGTGGGGTTCAAAACAGTTGTCGAGAAGGTATATTTTGAATTTTGAATGCAACTACTAATTTGAATATGGTAGTACTGGGCTATCGAGTTAAGCCAGATGCATTCCATCAAATTGACAGGTAACTTTTGTTGTGCTTATTTAACATCTTATAATTTAGTTATAAACGTCAACTTGCGAAGGATCTATCTAACTATGGAACTACTAACTCCATTAATGGTTGGATCAATGACAAGTCTTGTAGGATACTACAACTTTCTCATTGCTTTGGTAATAACTACTGTACTATGTCTACTACTTGAACTCAAGTTATGTACCAAAGTAGGTATCAACAGCTCTCATACTACCTTTGATTTGGTCCCAAATTCTTTACCCCAAGCTCCACTCAAAGATGTGCTGAAGCTGAAGCTGTTTAAAAGTACCAATTTGCTATATATAATATAAAGTTCTAACTTCTATAAAGCCAGTTTAGCCATAAGCTTACTGTATGCCAATGTATTAAGCTTTGGTGGTGGTATGATAAGTTACGCTCAATTGTCACAAGTCCAACTCAGCGATTTTCAACTGGGATGCCTCAGCCTTTTAGTTACAGCTTCTGGTTGGTTAGGCACTGTACTAGTCCCCTTCAGTTTAAAGTACTTTGAACTTGGGGAAGCAGCCGGTAACTTTTTGTTGTTCTTTGCTATGACTACCGCATTAGCTGCCTTTCCATTAATTCTGGAACCTCTACCTCAAGTCGTCAATATCTGGTTGATGTTTGGTACGCTACTTTTAAAGGCAATTTAATTTTTAAAACAACTACTAGGTTTCGTAATCGTAGCTAGAGTCGGCCTCAACGGCTTCGATCTACTTCAAAACGAATTGGTTCAGAAGTTTGTCCCTAGACCGCTACTAGCTACCTTCACTTTAACTCAATTTAGTCTGCAGAATCTGGGTGAGTTGATGAGTTTCATTTTGACTTTTTACTTTGACGATGTTGTCAAGTTTTACCAACCAGCTGCCGTATCAATGATCATCGTCTGGAGTTCCTATGTTGTCTTCAAAGTAGGCTACCTTAATTAGTTTGCATAGTTTGGTTCCTTTGTTAGTTTAATAAATAGCCTTTAGATATGTTACTTTTGATTTAAATGTATATGTGATGATGTTATTAAATTGGATTGCTTAACAAATGCCCTACCAAAGCTGGTTTATATATACTATCTTTTATATCGTCAATTCTCTTTTATTCAATTCCGAAACCTATCCAAATTTTGATAACAAGAGCATCGTTTACAGATAAAAGTGTAATAGCCAAGAGGTCCTTTTCAAAAATGTAAATAGGCACCTGAGATTGTTATAAACTAGATATTTGAACAAAATGAAGTAGATTAAAAGTATCGATCTTTTTAAAATGTAAAGATAGCAGCTACAATTAGGAATAATCAAATTTAATATTGTATCGTTCAATTTTCATACCAACCTACACATATATGGGATTATTAGATCGGATACTTTGTAGAATAATATATCAAAATAGAAAATTATCAAAAAGGAGTTGCTATAAAGTTATAAATTTCTAAGGAAAAGTAATCTACAAAAAAGCTCAACTTTATATTTATAAACAGCTGATAGAAGGAAAATATACCTTTCCAAACCTACAACCTCAAAGTATTTAATCTAAAAATTATAAATTGCATCATTAATTTGCTTAAATGTCTTGAATTTTTCTATAAATATCCATCACAAAGTCTTTAACCAAAATTTATTTTGTTGGTTATAACCTACAACATATAAAACAAAAATTTAATTAAAAAATATTTTTAAAGGCTACAATCTATAACACCTATGATTTCCTAAACTTATTGAAACCTCCCGTCCTCTTGGAATTTTGGTTTCCACCATCAAATTTCCTACTGTGCTCGTACTTGTAGCTTCTATCTACGGCCAACTTGGCTTCCTCCAGATCCTTCTTCTCCTTTAGCTTCTCTTCTGCTTTCAACTGTTCAATAAACTGCAGTCGACTCTCTTTACGCTTGTTCTCTTGCTGTTCAAGTCTTACTTCGGTTGGTTGGTACTTGGATTTGAGTATGCGTCGCACAGCTTCATAACTTAACTTGAAGTCTAAACTTAATTTTTCAACTGTCCACTGGTTGGGTAGCTATTTAAAAGGCACATGTGTTAATAAAATGAAATATATAAGAAAAAAGTACCTCTCGAGCTAAAAATCTTATGCGCTCCATAGCTGCTCTAGATACCTTCTTTTCGGGATTCCATTTTTCGCCATTTAACTTTTTAGCTACTGCTTCCTTACGGATCTTCCATTCTGGCTTTTCGATATTAACTTCGTCTCCGTCTTTTGAATTCATTTCCTTCTTGAAGCTGTTGGAGCTGAGCTCTTTACTATTAGTTTTAGTCGGTTTAGCTTCACTACTCTTGGGTTTCTTGGTAAGTTTATTCTCACTTTGTGTTTGGCCCAACTTTGAACTCATCCAGTCCAAGTCCTTTATGCTGAGGTTGTTGGTAGTTTTGGTGGTAGGTTGGCTTTCATCCGGATTTTCACCTTCTAGAACGAATGCTTCTATGGACGGCCTAGTGCTGTAGGCCTTTAGAAGCAAGTAGTTGAGGGGTCGACTTCTGAAAACTGCTTTAGTTTGTAATAGTAGATTGGGCATCGTAACCATCTAAGCTTAGTATTAGTTTTTCGTTTACTTTAAAATATTCATGTACCTTGAATGGATGGACTGCTACTCTTATTAAATTAATCATGTTGAAACTACTATGTACTTTTATATCTATATGTCTATTATCGTTGAACCCGATATCTCTATTATTAAATATTCAATAAATATGAAAAAGTTTTGCTAGAGTTGCTGCTGAATTCCAGGTTCTTGAATATTTTTTCAAGTCTAAGCTAATTGATTCTAATTCATTAGCTTGAGGCACATCTTTACTAAAACTATAAGCATATTTTTAAAACTCGAATTCATATTAGAATTCAACTCTGATTGGTATATTTTGAGCCTGGAATGAGCCATTGGAATTGAATACAATCCAACATTATCTATTACACTTCATTAATAGCATCTGCATGTATATGTACCATGAAATAGTACTGACAAATGGAAGTAAATAGAGTTTTAAGATTGAAATATAGAATGGAGCAAAGTTTTTTATAGGTAAGTATAGTACTGTATTGAGATTTTAAAAAGAATTTTGTAAAACTTCATAAAACATATCAATAGTTTAAAATAACTATATCCTATCATCCTCTTAAATAATGGTATTCATTTCGTATCTTATAATATGTAGTTTTACATTTTTAACTTTGTACTTGTTATTGGCATAGATAATATCCCTTCTTGATAGTAGTTATAAAAAGATTAAATATCTATTAAAAGTGAAATATACTATAATCTAGCTAAAACTTGTAGAAATAATTTGAAGCTACTCTTCAACAAAATCAAATTTTAAATACCTGATTGAAATTGATATATCAATAGATTAGTCGTCATGAAATAAGAATATCTAGATCTAGCACTTGTAAAATATATTAAATCATACAAGTTGAGACAATATATAATGAAAGTAGAAATAAGTATAAACATCAGAAAATATATTGATAAAGAACTATAACATATAGTATCTAATAAAACCAATCCAACTTTTAATCCCAATTCCAAAACTATAGTAAAACTATTTATTGAAGTCGACAATATTATCTATGGGTTAAAATATCACCAAGAGTACCACTACATACTCCTAGCTTGATGAACTAAAATAAAGGGCAAGTATACGTAGTCGTACCAAAGTCTAGTTGAGCTTCTTGATAAAACTGTTGATAAACTTGGACTTTTCATGGTCCGATATCTTGTCTTGGACTCCCTTACTGAGACGTCGAATTTCAGGGTTGATTTTAGGGATCTGGAACTCAAAGGGCTCCATGAAGTTGGCAACAACCTCAAAGTTCTCACCCAAGGTAGCGATCTCGTGGATTAAATCTTCAAGACAAAGTAAACCTTTGTCGCCTAACTTCTCCTCAACAATAGTGTTGTTGTCGAGAGGGATTTTCTTTTGTTCAACTACAATTTTACCACGCTTGTAAATGAGGGTTTTAATGGTAGTTAAAGTGGGTTCCCTAATGCGAGTTAGTAGTTGTAAAGTGGAAATAGAGTACCCGAAGATGACATAAGGTCTAATGATGTTCAAAAACTCCAAGTTCTCCTTGGTAGTCTTTAGGAAGATAGCGGTGTTGAGCGTTAATAACCTTAGGCTTTTCAAGATCTGGTAGCATTTAGTAGGGATATCAGGGATGCTAAAAGAAATGAGTTACAAGTACGAAAAAACTTTTGCTTTACGTTTTGGAACGCATAACGAGATACACTTTCTCCTTCTCAGGCTCCATCAACTTAGCATTACGCTTTTCTAGGCGCGTCAAGCGTAACTTGTCATTCAAGTGTCTACGTCTATCTCTGAGCACCTGGTCCAATCTTAAAAACTTATTTTTGTCCGATTTGACAGCCTTGTATATAAAGTTAGGTCGATTTTTTTGTAAAAGGTACCTGAGCTTTATCCAGAGCCTTCTGGGCCGAAATCTCTTTAAGCTTGTGTTGGGTCTTACGTTTCCTTAAGATAGTAAACTCTTCACCGTGGCTCTTTCCTCTAAGGCATCATTAGAATGGAGTTACAATTAATTTAGGCTGGGATTAAGTCGCTTACTTTTCACTCATCTTGGCTAACAAAAGTACTTTTCGACTTGGCTTGAAAAAATTATTGTAGGAATGATTCACCAATCAAAATCCTTGGTGGAAAGCCTATTCTTTACCAGAAGTTGGAGGGTTTCGAGGAATCAACCTGAAATTTCAAATTGTTTGCAACACAAATAAAGATTAGTGCCCTATTCTAGTGCAAATAATTTGGAATTTAAATTGCCAAGTTCACTAGACATTTCGATCAACTTTAGAATCAGCTAAACCTTCATACTGATAAAAATGTTCATATAGAAATAGACTTGAGCTTTAAGAAGACAAATTAGTGATGAATATTTATAATTTTGCCTAATGTTTATTACCAACTATGTAGAAATCAATAAGCTGTAAGTGATGAACTACAGTAGTAAAATTAAGTTTATGACTTTCAAACTTGAAGAATATAAAGGAAGTTGAAGGATTATCAATACTTGCACCTTTACCTTGTAGCCTGGATAAATGAAAATTTTCGTATATAGTACCATAAACCTTGAGCCAGTAGCTTTTAACATTGGACTATAGGAACTTACCAAGCCTTATATATTAGGCTTTGCTTTGCTGGGCTATATATCAATAAAAGTTAGAGGCCACTCTGTATTAAGAGACTTGGTTGTCGATTGACAATATCTCCAATATAAAATTTAGTCATATATGGCATAAAGGTTCAAAATCCAACAAAGCTGAATATCTTGTACGATATTAGGTAGTAGTTTGTTGGAATAATAAACTAGAACAGTATATATAAATGAAATCAAGAGTATATAAATAAGTGCAAACATATTTTCAAACTATAGTCCTTATTACAACATAGTATAACAGGTAAACAAAGTACTAAGTTTATATATACCGTATATACAAGTAACTAGAGTAAATGGAAAATTCATTACTGCAAAGTACATTTCAAAATGAAAACAAGGGAAAATTGATAGCGTGAAACAGGTTACACTATTAAATGTAAGTTTAAAGTATTCACCTATAAACGTCAAAGTAAGAAAATATAAAGCCAAATAACTAGCTACAGTTGGAAAATCAGAATACTAGAATCAAATCTCTAGCCCAAACTTACTAAATAAATACTCATTCCATGCCTACCATCTTGAAAGTTTAAAAAACGTAGTACAGGAGCCAAAACTTATCGATATTTATTGACTTTTCTCGACGGATAACAAGTACTTTTCCAGATCAAAGTCGGGGGAATCAGGGTCCGAAACAACTACACAATTTAGTTAAAAAATAAACTTTTAAAATTTACCTGAAGAGTTAGCAGCAGCCTTCTTCTTGGCGAAAGCGACCTTAGCTTCGTGGATCAAGTGCTCCTTGTGCTTTAATTCGGCTTGGGCTTTGGCTTCAGCTTCAACTTTGACTAAAGTACGGTGGCGGTTGAATCCGTAACCGACTCCAAAAACTAAACCTCCCCAGCGTAAGGTCTGTATAAAATAAAGGTTAGTATATTGAATTGATGTTTTAGGAATGTAAAGGAGTAGTAGGGTAAAGGTTACTTTACATTGAGTAGAGCGTTCGATGTAGTTGTCATCTTTATTAATTTTTTAGCTGAACAAGTTGGGAAAATGGTTTGTGGATTGCTAACTTGGGTTGGAGATGAATTTTCAAAATTTTTTAGGAATCGAATCGGATGGTTTCGTTCCAAGTTGTGATAAAAAATCAAATCGATAGTAAAATGTTTGGATTGGGAGTGTAATGCCATATTGAAAATACTTACTTATAGCTACTATTAAATGTTTAAATATGTTTATATATCAACAAGTATTATATACTTAAAAGCAAAGCATATATAGCCTTTATTGAAGTATCGATATACCTAGTATCAAAGCTTATGAACCAATTTTGGAAATCGATTACAACATTTATAAGTTGGCATCATTCTCCAAGAAAGTTGTAAACTAAATTGTAATAAACTTTGGTATCAACAGGCCAGTCTTTGTTCGACTTTACTTACAAAATTATAAGCTAAATTTACAAGATGGGGCTATAAAAGAATTTAGCATATGTATTCTAGTAGTATACTTTAAAAGCCGTTCTTAACCAATTAGCTATAAATCAACCTCAAATATATTTATTAAAGTTCAATATATTGTACCTTAAAACAACAATAGATTTTAGTATAAATTGTATTTGCCAAGAAAACTACTAATTCAAAGCAGTCCCAAACAAACTCCATCGATTTACTAGGAAATATACTGTTAGTACTATATACATCATACACAACTTTACCTAATTGTGCTTCCTAATCTCCTTGATCAACTGTTCAACATCATTAGACAGCCGCATCCCAATATTCATGTATATACAATTCCACCACAACAATATTCCCCAATTTGACAGTTATAATATTCAAATTTTCCTTTTCAAAATATTAACATGATAAAAAGACCTACATCCTTATATTGGTACTAGTAACAATCAGACTATTTGCTGTTATTACTTTGAACAAAGCGTTGTTGATAAAATCCAAAGGTACATAGTTCTCTGAAGTTGATAAACTCATAAATTAAGTTGCTTATCTCTTGTTGAGAGAGTTAATGATTAGAAAGTTTATAAAGTAATTATTATTTTGTAACCTTGGGATATTCTTAGGACTCATATTGACTGTTTAAAACTATGGCTTTGATTAGGTCTACGTAGATCTTCAAGTAGACGTTCAAGTAATCATTAGTTATTTGCATTCTAGAAAATAAATTCGGAAGGAAACAGTACAGCTGAAATGGATATTTATAGTGGAAAAACTTCCCCTTTGTATTATTAAACTCCTTTACTATATGTTGATTTTGAATTACATATATATGTTTAATTTGTAACTTGGGAAGCTTACTTTTACTAAATATGAATTATAAAGCCTGTTTAAGAATGTTTAGGTGGTACGTCAACTTGCACAATCAGACATTGTTGTATTATTGATGCTGTAACAAGTCTGATGGCTATCTACAAAACCACTCCTTTTAAACTCTTTTGATAGAAAAGCCGAGTTTGAATATCCATCTCTTCGTTGCGCTAATATACAAACTACGGGGCATTGTCGATATATATATTGTAAATATAGAGTATATTTCAAATAAATATAGCTTAAAATTACGAAATAGTAAATTTATTCTATTCATCACATTTATTACTTACCTTTAATAAACCTTCCTCGAGATAATTTAGAAGGTCCTCCCATTTACAATCCAAGACATTACTGTTGAGCATTACAATATAATCGGTCTCTAAATACAAACTAAACAAACATTTTAAATTTAAATCTTACTGGGAACAAAGTACCAGGGCAACGTGATAATGGTTGCTGCTCGAAACCTTCTAGTTGCTTTATTTCGAACGATTTTTTTCTTACTGGTAATGCTCTTTGATGTCAAAATGTTGAACCTATATTTTTCCAAGGGTAGGTACATTTGTTTATCTTTGTCAGATTGTTAGTAGAATAGCTAAAAGAGAAAGTACCGTAGATAATTTGATTATTGGGCCAAGGTCTCCACTTCAAAGTGAAGTAGGGACAAACGTAGTTGGGTAAATTAGAATCGGCTAACATCTCCTTTATCGGGTTGCTACTCATACCTGGTATTTTAAACTACTTTGAAGTGATGGCATAAATATTCGAGCTTAAAAATTGCTTACTGTAAACGTTCGGTTGGGGTATGATTCCTTTTCAATTATCTCTGGGTGATAGTTTTTGGTTGATTTCGTAGTTAGTTGTGCGTACCTTTGAACTGTCGTATACCATTTTATAGCTCTACAAGTTAAAACTTGCGACTTAAGGTTCATTTTGGAGGTCTTTGAAGCAACATTCGAGTTTTGCAAGCTGATTTCTAGCTTTGTAGCATTCAAAGTTTCACAGTTTATACACCAATTAGATTTCCTTGGTAAAAATTTGGGAGTTGAGTTTACGTTTCGCTATGTTCAAACTACAATCTTCAACAAAGTCAGCCTCACTATTGACAACCCGAATACCCAAAAGATGCTTTAGTTTCGAATCGGTACTACTCCCATGCATACAATACCAATCCCAACAGTTTACGCTTTTACACGCTTCTCTTGGCACCGAATATTGGCTAAGTACGATTGCTTTTACTTCGATTATCAAACTTAGCTGTCAAATTCCTATCCAGTATATTACTTTGAACAACAGGAAAAAATTGGTGAAGCTACAGCCTATCTTGCAGAGTTGGCAATCTACATATACTAGGCAGTACGGTCAAAATAGAGATTATTTATCGGTTGGGCAAGAGAGTTTGGAAAGTCAGGTAAAATAAAATAGAAGTTTTTTAGCTAATTTGTTTTAGTATAAATCGAAAGCTAAGGAGATATTTAAGAAGTTTGGATATAAGACATATCTCAACTATTTACCTATCGTACAGCTACCTATTTTTCTGCTAACTTCTTTGACTCTTCGTTCCATCGCTGGTTATTTCCCATACCCCCAGCTATCTATAAATGAACTTGCTTCAGGTGGGTACAGTTTCTTTTACAACTTATCAGCCAGTGATCCAACCTTAATATTACCTATATTGGTTGGCTGTACGCATCTGCTTAACGTTCAAGTAAAGTCGCTTTTCAATAATTTATTTAACTTTATTTCCATTTAGATGCAAGTCAGTGGCCCAGCTAAAAATCCAAGCTTGACTAGTCGAATAGTTACCAATTTAGCTAGATGTGGAGCCTTGGTTATGATTCCAGTGGCAACGTACTCCCCAGCAGTAATTTTTTAATATTTGTCCATTTATTAATTATGTAACCTTTAGTTGGTCTCTATTTACTGGCTCACATCTGCTACGTGGTCCCTAATTATCAACTCATTTGTAAAAATATATATGAAGAGGAAAGTGGTATCCAAGTAAGTGTAGAAGGTTATAGAATTAGGTTAGAATATAAATAATTTGCCCTTTGGTTAGAAGTAGTACCATTGAGCTTTATATTGCATATCTTGTATTTTTTGTTTTGTTTAAGTTTACAGTGTTTTGTGAATGGTACTCATCAAAAGGATAAATAAAGTCGCTATCCATCTCAACGAACCTAATCACGCAGTTTGTTTCTAGATAGTGCTATCAAAGGCAAACGATGCCATTAAAAGCTATAATGTATAAGCTTACGATTTAATCTTAGTATTGACTACCTAAAGTTCAATTTTTAAACTGTAATCAACACTACCTCTTTCGTCTTTCAAAGTTTAATTGTCGATTAAGACATCCTGATTGCCTTGGAATTTTGATTTCAGTTTTGGGATATAATTTGCCTTCAAAGGATGCTTGTATTCAAATAGTTCACACTGTCAGCTTTTATACGTGGGTATTCCAAATGATTGGTGATGATAGGGACTAAAGAAGAAGGAATGCTATCATCTAGGATGGGCACAGGGCTTAAAAGATATCAGAGGCGTGGTCATTAATATTCCTTCTAAATGCTAAATATAAGTGGTTTGTCTCAATATTCTATCAGCCATAAAACCTATACTGGACTGAGCTGGATAACGAGACTTGACATTATAGTTTAAATACATTTACCAATCTTAATTTGATAGCAGTATTAACGCATTACTTTAGATCTTTAGCTTTTCATCACAGGTATTGAACCTAGTTAAATCAACCTTACTACTAGTTTTCCACTTTTTAAATAGTGTCCCATATATGCCTATATGTTATATAATGCTCAATGGCCAAGTACAGCAGTAATAAAAGATAAAGGCCAGGAATTAGCAATTTATGGAAATGCTTTACCATACTTGAGGCTTAATCCAACTACAACTAAAGTTCGAGATCCTATTTAAACTTATATTAAACAAATGTATTTAAAGTTGTAGTAGGTCTTCTCCTTTACTGCCACTGAAACCTTAGCAGGCATTAGAGTCTAATGTAAAAACGAAATTGATGGATTTTCGTTCTAGGGCCTTACTAAATGCTCACCACGTCAACTTTGTAAATTTAACTTATAGAAGCTTGTACCAATGACTGCATGAATTTTAGGTGGGGATGAATTGAGATTCTTTACAATTGAACTAAACTATTCAACTTCCCAGTTTTAGATAAGCTCTGCCTCCTATATAAAGAGAAGATAAACTTATACCAGAGTAATACCGTTGTTTCTAAAACTTATTGAGTAATGGAAAATCCTACAAAGGCTGGACACCACCCCCAACACGAAGATGCAAGCGGTAAATTATTTATATTTTCTGCAAATAACGTTTTATAGAGCTAGCGGATCAGATTGGTGATCTCAAACTGAACAACCCAAAAATGACCCGTAGTCATAGCAACCCAACAAACGGTAGCGAAGAGAATCGAGTGTCCTATTTCCCCGATAGCGAGCAGTACATTGAGCCTGACCAATATACGCCTCATTCTCCACTAACTCCTAGTCCAAAACCTCTTCCGATTCCAAGAAAGAAATCTACCCAAGAGGAATCTAAAAGTTTAAAGCATGCGAACAGCGTTGACTCTAATAATCTAGGAGCGAACGGGTCAAGGTCGAATGGGCAAGTATACGATTCTGAAGTACAACACCATGAAGACTTCGATTCGAAAGCGGAAAGCTATGCAATCCACAAGAACTTAAAGCATGCACAGAATGTTACACGCTCCCAAGACAACTTGAAATACCAAGAACGAGATGAGAAATACCGTGAACGAAGACCTAGCGTTGCCCCAAAGATATCCAAGAATTTCGAGTCGGATGGCTATTATGCCGAAACACGCTCACTCCCAAGCAACGACCCCAATCAGAGCTACCAACCTTCAAGAGCCGTGCATTCCATATCGAACTCACCCCAACACCAACACATGAATAAAAACGGGTACCAAAGCGACCCCAGGACTTCACCCAGACCATCTTCCATTGACCAGGAAAGTATGTCTTCACGCCCCGATAGCATCCGCGATATTTCTAGAGCTTCCATGCGAAGTTTAACCGACTCTGCGGCCCGTAGTAGCTTCACATCAAGTATGCCGTCTATAAACCCTACATCTCCTTCTGAACAACCACGGAAGGCTAAGATCCCCACTAAAGAAGCGCTTGAGATCTACCGTCAGAACGCCAAAAAGTCACACGACCCTGAGGTGCAACTAGACTTTGCTAAATATTTAATAGAGACGGCAGCACTGGTTTTGGCTAACCATGGTGACCAAGTAGATCCACAGACGGCCCGTAAACTACACAACACCCTCATTACCGAAGCTTTGAAATGGATCAAGCGCCTCTCGAGCCAAGGTATCGGTTTAGGGAAGGGGGCTTATCCCGACGCCCAGTTCTTTTTGGCCAACTGCTATAACAACGGCTCACTTGGTCTACCGGTTGACCACGACAAGGCGTTCAATTTGTACGTCCAGGCCTCAAAACAGAACCATCCAGCTGCTACCTACCGTACTGGTGTATGCTACGAGTTTGGTGCTGGTACAAAACGAGACCATCACCGTGCGCTTCAATTTTTCCGCAAGGCTGCTGCGCTCGGTGATACCGCTGCCATGTTCAAGGTCGGTATGGTATTACTCAAAGGTGGATTGAGCCAGCAGTCGAACCCGCGGGAGGGTATCACCTGGCTCAAGCGTGCTGCCGCCGCGGCCGACGAAGAGAACCCCCACGCCTTACACGAACTCGCTTCTTGCTACGAAAAGGGAGGTATCCCTTCCATCATCGCCGACGAATCGTACGCCCGCGAGCTCTTCACTCAGGCCGCCCAACTCGGCTACGCCCACTCTCAGTTCAAGATGGGAGTCTGCTACGAACAAGGTCTACTCACCTGCCCCGTCGACCCTAGAAGATCCATTGCCTGGTTTACACGTGGTGCCGAACAAGGTGATCCCGAGTGTGAGTTGGCATTGTCAGGCTGGTACCTAACTGGTTCTGAAGGCGTTCTCAAGCAGTCTGATACCGAAGCGTATCTATGGGCCCGTAAAGCTGCCGATAAAGGACTAGCCAAGGCCGAATACGCCGTAGGTTATTACAGCGAAGTTGGTATAGGAGTCAAGCAGGATGTCGAAGAAGCAAGACGCTGGCTCATGCGCTCGGCAGCCCAAGGAAATAAGCGGGCGATGCAGCGCCTCACTGAACTCAAGAAGCTGGGTTCGGGTCGTAAGTACAACTCCAAATCTAAGGATGAAGCTGGCTGTACTATATCCTAAATCCATAATCGGTTGCGACTTTGTACTGAACTCACCTTTTTCGGTAAGCTCTATTCTCTATCAGATACAACTGCCTTGAATGATACTATACTTTATATTCCTATTTGCTCTAATCCTTCCCTTCACCTATACTGATCTTTTATATTTAGTAAATAAATTCCAAGTTTCCTATATACATTTTTGGCAATAAATGTATTTTGAGAGGTATATGTAGTAATAGTATGCATGTGTAATGAGTGATGTAGTGCTTCTTTTATATAGTTTAAGGCTGTGTACCGAAAACTATGGAGTTTATAGTATAACTTTAGTGATCTCCAAATAAACCTACACAAGTAAAATTTTCACTCAATATATCAAGCTTAACGATACTTCTAGTTAATAACAACTAAAATATACTACTGAGATTTTAGATAATAGAAATATATATTTTTAATAAGCAGAAACTTAGAATATACATATTGCTATTCCAGTGAATGATAGTGCAAAAGTACCCTATACATAGGATGCATTTCCATATTAGCTTAAATATATATCCACCTTTACCTTGAGAAACAGGCCTGTTATATAAATATTTGCTTACACCTATATGAGCTTTTAGTAACAATTTCGTTGTCAAGAATGCTGGAGAAAACAATCTGGATCACATGATTTATCGTTCAGGTGGAAGGATAAAGGAAAATTAGGGGTTGAATTTTTGTAAGCCAGCTAGTAGTTTGGCCTGGATAAAAGGATGGTGTCATCGTACGATCTAGAAGCTTGAAGGAAAGGTGGCGATCTTTTTAGCATTTGCTATTCTCATATAGAGCTATAGGCGTGCTATCTAACCATTTTGCTAAGGTTCGGATATAGCGATCTATTTGACATGTCAAAATGCACTTAAATTCCATCTCAAATCTGTTGCTGATAAGATTTTCATTTCCAGGCTGCCTAGCTTTACCAATAGAGGTTCCTAAAATGATAATCTGTCTGAAAATTATAGGCTCAAATTTAGTGTCCTGATTACGTTTAATTTTGGCCATGAACGCATTTTCAGTCCCCTTAAAAATCTGGAAACCCTGTAAGCTAAGGAATAGTTCCAACCAAAAGAGTTATTTTTTACGATAGTAGCTATCAGTTGCAGTATCTTACTCAAGGGATACGTATATAGGCAAGCAAACTCAAAACTAGTAAGGATAACGACCCTACATAATCTTATAAAAACCCAACTCACCAAGTTTTACTTCAGCCTTTCGAAACTTCAACTTAAATTCCAGCACATCGACGTATAAGTATGGATTGGGACAACCTATGCTACGACTTAACGACCAACTTCCTATCGGGTATGGTAGATGTATTCTTTAGGGAGATTCAGACTCGAGGCGCCCACCGTATACCTAGGGAAGGCCCCGTATTTTTCGTAGGAGCCCCCCATGCCAACCAGATGTTCGACCCCTTGGTGCTAAATAGACATGTAGAACGTAGAATCTTCTACCTGTGCGCCAAAGTTTCCTACGAGAGGGCCATCATAGGACACTTTGCAAGATTAATTCAAGCTAGTAAGTATTTTAATTTATACATTTTCTCCATATTGACACGTTTCTTTTTGCTTTTAAAGTACCGGTAGCTCGACCCCAAGATTACGCTATAAAAGGGCTGGGCAAGATAAAAGTCCTAGACCGAGTAAAGGCACCTTTAACTATCATCGGTGTAGGTACCAGCTTCCTTTCCCAGCTGAAGGAAGGCATGATATTAGCTCTACCCCAAGATAAAGGCTCAGCTACCATCGAGAAGATAGTTTCGGATACCGAACTGGTCATCAAGAAGGAGTTGAAGAGTTTGGAGGCCATCGAGATGTTGTCTAGACCGGAAGGCTGCTCTTACAAGTGTCTACCCCAACTTGATCAATCTGACGTCTACCAATCCGTATACAAAGCCCTCAATAAGGGTGGTGCTATAGGTATCTTCCCTGAAGGCGGTTCCCACGATCGCAGTGATTTACTACCTCTCAAAGGTACCTGTTTAACAAACTCTGGATCAGTTTACTAACTTTTGGAATTATTTAATCTAGCCGGAGTCGCTGTAATGACTTTAGGTGCTATGGCTGCTAATCCTGAACTGGACGTCAAATTAGTCCCTTGTGGTAACTACGTTTTAACAAGCTTAGCCATTAACTTGCATTTGTTTAGGCTTAAATTACTTCCACCCTGATAAGTTCCGCTCTCGAGCTGTCGTCGACTATGGTAAACCTATATCAGTTCCAAAGCACTTGGTCGAACTCTTCAAAAACGGTGGTGAGGATAAACGTAAAGCTTGCGGTACCTTACTCAACATGATCTCAAACGCCTTGAAGGCAGTTACGATAACAGCTCCAGACCTCGAAACTTTGATGGTAACTATATACTTTACAGCTTACTATATGCCTTATCCGTATCCATTCTAAAATGTGCTTTTAGGTAGTACAAGCAGCTCGTCGATTATACCAGTCGAATAAGACTAAAACCACAACTAGCCAGGTTGTCAAGCAGACCCGTCTCCTCCTCAACGGCTACCTACACTTCAAAGACGAACCTAACGTCGTCAAGCTACGTGACAAGATTCTCAAATACAACGAACTGCTACAAGAGTATGGAGTACGTGACCACCAGGTTAAGAAGTTTTCTATGAGTCCTGCTAAGGCTGCTGCCAAGTTTGTATACAATTTGGCCTCTACAGTTTTCATGGGTGTGCTATCTTTACCATAGTAAGAGAATTTTCACATTTTTAGAGCCGTCACTTTTGCCTCGTTACTAATTGAACTCATAGTGGTGTGTTGAATGCTCCAATTATCGCAACTGCCAGTGTTGTCTCTAAACGCAAACAAGCCGGTAGGTTACTTTGCATTTGATATACATACTAACTTATTTATCTAACTTATAGAGGCACTGGCCAACTCAACGGTTAAAGTAACTGCCAAGGACGTCGTTTCCACTTGGAAATTCCTCATCACCTTGGGCCTAGGACCTGCCCTCTATTTGGCCTACTCGGGTACCGTCGGTTACTACGCCTACCACTCCTCGCTGCCCTGGTACCTCAAGTTGTTGGCCCCAGTTACCACGTTCCTATCTTTACCTCTAATCTCCTTCGCCTCGTTACAGTTTGGAGACCGCGCCTACGACAAATCTCGGTACCCAACTTATAAGCTTACTTTTCTAATTTTTTAACAGTACCTTGCGACCTCTGTTCCTGACTATTATCGGGGATAAAACGGTGCAAGCTCTACCTCAAATCCGCCAGGAGCTCTCAGAGGAGATCACAGCTGCCATCCATGAGCTAGCCCCCAAACTTTACCCGGAGCTCGATCTCTTGCAAATCGAAGTTACCGACGACCACACCAGCTCTGGCGTCCCACCCTTAACCCCCTCTTCCCAGTCAGCTCTGCATTGGATCATGACTCCCCTCGACTTTGTCGGCGACAAATTCTTTGACTTTACGGCACCCAGTACTCCTGTCATTCAGTCGCGACCTGGATCCTCCTTAGGTTCCAATCCCAGTTCCCAAACTCACTCTAGGTCGGCTAGCTATGGTGATTTAACTAAATTACATCCGTTAACTAAGATATCGCCCAAGATGTCTCACCTTAATCTACCTAGCCACAGCCACAATAAGACGGCATCGTTAAGTCATATCGACTTTAGCAAGGATTTCGGTAAGCCTATGAAGAAGTCCAACCTCTCACCCAAGTCCAGTACCCTTGAACTGGATCTAGAAAGTAAGAAGGACAACTGAGTTGGCTAATTTTTATGGCAACTTTCGTCAGTATTTCGACTGGTCTTGCGGAATTCATATTTTCATCTCCTTTCCTATATTTGAACCTACGTTGCTTTTTACAAGGTTTATCGTAGGTCTACATTCATCGAACTGCTTTTTCTTTACAGGACGTCATTTTTAAGAGACCTATATCTTCTTTATCATCTACAGTCGAAGTGGGCACTTCTAACTACGTCTATTTTTGTCTTAATAAACATGTAATGTAATTGAGCTTTCAATGATGAAATGTTGGTTTGAATTTACGATCAGTTTCTTTTTTGTAACTTTCAAGTTGGATGGAGATATATCCCACAATGTTATTTAGAAACCTGAGTTTTAATTGATATATAGTTTATAGTTCATTATATTTTGTTGGCAGGTCATATCTTATGAGTTTTCAAATGTTGGTAAAAATTATTGGTTTTAGATACTTTGGTTATATGAAAATCTAAATATACAATAGATAAGTTTAGATTCGCTGCATGTGTAACAAATAACTTAGGAATTTGTGCATGCTTTGAGAATGCCACTATGGATGTTATATTTTTGTATATTGATGATGAGGCTTTTCCTAAAATATGTTCAAATTTCCGACCTTTAATATCCTCAATAGCTATTAAATCCTGTCTTTTTCATAGCCAGTTGAAGTTCCTTCCAGTCATCTTATCAACTTGAGCATATAGAATTTCGGCTCTCTAGATATTACCCAATGGATTTGTATCTAGTGGATGAACTACTAGCTCATATCTACTACCAAGCTTAGGATGAAAGTTAATTCGGCTGGAATATAGTCAAACTTTAACCTTTATATATGGATTGGGCTGTATTCCAGTTACTTTCAAAGATCAAAAATACCTTGAAAAGATATATTACTAATTCCATTAAAATCACTTAAAAGTATAACTATAATTGTTTGAAGTAGCTTCTATGAATTCTTATAAAGCTGTATATATGTCATCACGTTATACTTAAATTCTACAACAAATAGTAAACTATACACTAAAATAATCTCAAGTGGATACATAGTAAAATTAGAATCCATATTAATGACTTTCAAATTTCTATTAAGCTTGATAAAATTAAAAGTTTTTAGCTAAAATAGTCGGTAATAACAACTATTGTAAACTTTTATATCATTGATATCCAAATACAAGTTGCAATCACTAATAAGTTAATCTTAGAACATTGCTAACTGATTAGATATTTTGTAAATGCTATTTATCTTGGAATCAAAAAGAAGCTTAGAGTTTACTAACTTTGGTATTTATATATAAAAATAGAATAGGCATATATAATCAAAAGTATACCATGTATTAAATATATTTGTATATTCAAAGACAAAACTAAACAATGGAAATTTAACCCAAAGACATATCACAACACCAAGCAAATTTATTACAAATAAGCTCAATCCAGAAAAAAAACACATAATAATAGAAGATTTGATAAAAAGTAGGGTGTGGGGCATCGTAATATAAAAATAAAACAATACTTACTTTCAAGTGGGCTGATCTATAGGTAAAATCCAAATTCCTTGCCTGTCAAACTTAAGCGAGGGCCCGCTTCTTAGTTGGGGGCTCGACATCAACTTCAAAGGTAGCATCGGTACCTAAAATTTTCAAATAATTAAAAGGAAACCTAACGAAACAAAAACTAGAGATTCAAAATAAAAAAGTTACCGTTACTGGCGTGGTTGGCATGGTACCAGTCAGCCCAGGTAGTTAGCTTAGCAGTTGCATATTTGGTCAACATCTCAGAGTCGATTTCTGGCTTCTCCAAAAGTTCATGGTCCCACAAATCAGTCAGCAAGTTGGTGGTGATAGCTTGCAGGTGTAGATCTTTCTCCTCCTGGGCCAGGTTCAACTTACTTTCGTGGAAAGCAAAGGTGACCCAAGCCGACCCCGATTCAATCCACTGGACACCTGATGGCTTGAAGGTCGAAGTTGTGAAGGCCTTGTAGATGTCGGGTGTCTTGGTGTCGGGGCTTAGATTCGAGAGCAAGAACTTGTCGAGCTTGGGGGAGGGAGCTAGGATGCAATGAATGAAACTATTGATGGATTTGAGCTTACCTAACTCGGGTTCCATTAGGTCGACGTGGTTGAACTCGCTATTCATGTTAAACAGTCTATTCTGGTACCCTTCAAACGGCTTTAAACTCAGATTTGGAGGGGCTGAGTTGACTAAAGAATTAGCAACACCAATGGTAAAAAAATACCTTCACCATCCTCCAATTCGGGCTGGTTCATATGCGCCATCATGTTGCAGAACACTTGACCAGTGACGAAAGAATCGTAGCCAGCGTTGTGGAAACCATCCTCTAATTCTACGCTCTTGGAACTGTTGGAGCCGTTCGGTGAGAGAGTCACTTCATCAACAACTAAAACAATTAGTCGTAGTCAATTATTTAGAATATAAATCTAATACCAATTCGGTAGTTAGTGAAGTCGAAAGGTGATCCTAGCAAAAACTTGGACAGTTCACTAAGTGCAGTTGAAGTACTGAAGGTCTAAACGATTGTCCATTAGCAGATATTCTAGATGCAATTACTTTGAATGAAGGATGGCTTGAAAAGACGTATTTTGTATCGATTACGCTAGATAGTAAAAGTAAGTAAAGAATCGGCAATTTAGATGATAATGCTACGTTGGGAACAAATCGTTAACCATGGTCTTAAACTCGGCTAAGGTGTCGGGAAGGTCATCAACGAAATGGTTGATCATAAACATGATGTCGGAGTAGCAGTTGTGGCCGATAATTGGCTTTCTACAACCAATCATCAATGACATTACCTCGTGGAAGTTGAGATCAGGTTGGAACTCCTAGGAAAAGTCAATTTAAATCAAAATAAAAAAGGTACAACGACGGGTAAAGGGTTATCAACTCGAACAACCTTTAGATCCTGAAGATACGCCTTTACAAAGGCCTTGTTGCCACAGCTAAAATAGGTGTTAGGCTAAAGCTGGTTCAATTCAAGTTACATCTTCTTGGCCTGTTGGTAGCCTATCTTGCGTTCGTAAGCTGAAACCGTCTTGATAGTTATTTCCTTCTCTTGACCGTTTATGAACTGCGTCAACTGAGCCCTAGCATACCTCATCAGCAAGTTGAAGTTGCAAATATATACCTTATGTTGGTAAGAAATTCGATATTCTTGTCGTTTTCTTCAATTTCCACATTCTTCTTCTGCTTAATTTCAGGAGCATCTACTAATCGATAAAATGGAACCCCTAACAACATTAAAATAAAATTACTAAAAAGCAGTACCCTTTTTGATCCATCTGTCAAAACTAAAGTTAAACCTGGCTAAGAAGCTCAAGGCACCCGAGTCGGCGCTAAATAATCTGGAAGCGGCAGCAGCCCTAATATCGGGGAAGACATAGAAGTTGAACCTAGAGGTAACGACCTTGTTGTCGACTACTTTGAAAGTACTTATTCCCACTTGGCAGGGGCTGAAGCTTTCAGCAACCGTCTTCAACTTCTGGTACCGATGAGCTAAAGATTCGGTGGAGATTTGTCTGCAGTGGGGCAGCTGAATACCTAAAATATAAAACTTAAATTTATTTACTTTTGAAACAGCTACCAGTCATTTCAAGGTCTACGGCATAGAATGCACATTCCTGTAAGCATTCCTTCAACTTGGGTAAGGTCTCGATGAAGTTGTCTTTGATGATATCCATTTTGTCTTGAAGAGAAAGGTGAAGCTTAAAGCATAAATTTTCAAAGTTTATGAGTTCTTGGTTCTGAATAAAGCAAATTTCCGATTTAGAAGCTGTGTCGTAAAGTTTAGTTGATGGATCGAAGCAGATATAAGCTTATTAAACTAGTTGTTCAAGACAACTTTATATTGCAGTTTTAAAAAAGTAAAAATATAGTATTGTAATTTCAACATACATACAAATTAATTTTATTCTTGGCTTTTCGATACATGTATTTTTAGTTTGGGAAATATTTATTGACAGCTTCAATTAAAATATGAATTGATATGGAGATTTTGCTAACATGATATATACATTAAACCCTTATTCAATCAGTGAAAAGTAATATATAAATATATATACAATACTTTATAGAAAGTTGATTGCATATTTCGATGAGATTTAGTTGACAGTATTTAAAAAGCTCGAGAACTAATAGATTCTCTATCTATATTAATTTAAAGTACTAATATAATGGTGCTTATATTTAATAGTTAAATATACTATAAAAAACTAAACTTTATTGTTAAAGAATTCTCATATGAAGCTATACGTCAGAGATCAACCGTCCTTAAATTTACATTTGGATAGTTGACCTCCTTAACTAAAGTAACGAATGCATCTGGTGACTGTTTCCTAATCCACTCAATAAGTTTAGTTTGGTTACTGGGAAGGGTGGCGAACTGTAAATTCAAGTTACTCTTCCTACCATTGTCGTTTTGGACTTCATAGTAGAATATCTCTTTGAGATTTTGAGTGAAACGAAAGGTGAGGTTGACAAGGTAAGGCATTTGGAAACTGTAGGATTTCGAAAAAGCTGTTGGCAAGAAATGGACCCTCCAGCAATTGCATCCTGATAATGGGACTCGAACACTCAACATCTTCAAATATGCTGTCTGAAATTATATCTTGAAGAATCAGGTGCGATAGTCTTGGTAAGGAAAGAACAATGCCCATTGCATTGTTATCGAAAGTTTTGAGCGGGCGTAGTTGAAGGTATCGAAGTCCTTGTAATTTGAAGGAATCTTTTAACGCTATAGGTCCTACTGTGGCGCTTAGGCTTACCAAATGCCCAAAGGTATGCGAAATGAAATGATTGTAGCCCTTCAATTTGGTGTCGGGTCGCTGTCTATAATTGAGCACCTGCAGTTGAGGGAAAAAATTTAAAGGAATTATATTTACAAAATCATAAAACTGGCCAAACGTCAGCTTCTTCAGGCTAGAGAAGGTGGTTGGAACCATAGCTAAATCGGGAGACACTGAACCAAAAGTTAATTCCAAAACCTTGAGATTAGGAAAGCTTTGGTTGATATCGACTAATAGGTTTTGGTCTTCCCATTCAAGTGCCAGTGTTAGGGACTTTAGCTGGGGGATTCCAAAAGTATGTAAATTATAGGATCCAGTAGCATCGTCTTTATGTAAGTCCAGCTGAAGGTGAACGAGGCTCTCAGAAAGCTGTTTAAAATCTATATTCTTAGGAAGCTGATCAAAGACCTCCAATCTCAACCTCTTTAACTTTATATTTGAATTTGCTAACCTGTCCAGTGAAGATGCGCATCCGTATTGATAGCATTCGGTAAGTTCTTCCAAGTTAGGGAATCTTTCTACTATGTCGATGTGTGGATACGGTAGGATGTTTCCAATTGCCTTGACATGCTTGCCTACCTTTGTAGCTGACTGCCAAAATTTCTCTCTTGATGCTTTATCGAGAATTCGCATATCAGCTACCTCTTTATAAAGCTCAGGCAATAATGCACTGCTAAGCTGCTTACTGCAGTATAGCAGTGTTAGTAAGTCGAGCTTATCCAATTTACCTACGATCTCTTCGATTAATAGGTCGGGTAAGGTAGTTAACTTGAAACCCATGTTCTTTGGTTTCGTTTCTTCTAAACTCCTATTTTCAAATGAGATGGAATTCGCATCACAACCCTACAAAAAGTTCATTTCAGTAGTTTGATGGGAATTCCAAAGTATACATCCAATTAAAATGCTCACGTACTCTTTATAGTAAAATTGGAACCCACAACCTTAAACAATCAATTCCAAATTTACCAGTTTGCATTTGGACTTTAATATCAAATTGACCATTATTTCTCACTAGCAATTTGCACTTTAAAGGTAAAATTCTTGAACATTTGCTTTATATTTTGATATGATGATTAAATATACAACTGTTGAATTTCTTCGTCCGAATCTGTCTATGTCGATTTAATATATGGCTTTTTAACCCTGACTTCTATTTAATATTATACTACAATTTCTAGTTCGTAATGCTAATTAGTTAATTATAGGTTTGCTTTGAAGCTGTACGTATGCGATTACTAATAAAAGTAACAGTTCAATGATTTAAATGTTGGTAATTGTTTACCATCACTTTTCTTTTAATAGTACATATTATATTTCAAGTATATTAGTTTTAATCTTTTGTAAATGATAATAAACACTTTGCTATACTAGACAATATTCCAATTCACTTACAACGTTTAACTTACAAAATAGTGGGATATACTATTAAATACAATCAGAATCCTGTAGCTTTTGTTATAGATCATTAAAACTTTAGGAGATGGTTGTCAATATAGCACCTAGATGAAACAGCCTTTTAAATTGTATTTACATCACATTTAGCAAGTCACAGATGAGGTTTGTAATTTCTATAGATGAGACAAGCCTTGTAAAAGGTATTTTCATGCTATGTATAGCTGTCTATGTTTTGAGTTTTAGATATAGGATAGCTATCCTATTTACATAATTTTAAATGTTAGGTAGATAACAATGTATTAGCTCTGTCCTTCTAAATGCAAGTTGCTTTTACATACAGTTTTAATTAAAAGTACTATATATATGTTAGAGGCTTAGTTCAGTTTCTTATCCAAAAGTATGTTATGCTAGTAAGGTTTACTAAAGTTTTATAGTTGTAGATTGTGTACGATTTGCAAACTGGCCTTTAACTTAGTATAAATTCTAGTAAATGTCTAATTTGCTCAACAGTAGTTGAAGGATTGGCAAACTAATCAATTCCAAAATCAAAAGCAAAGTTTACAATTGGTATTCAATCAAATAGTATTTATATAGGTAGATCATTTATTTCTAGTCTATATACAAATCTATTGTAGGCTACATTTAAGCTACTTGAGAGTTTCTCAAAGATATTTTCAAATTGATTGTAGAATTCGTGCTTTTTAGCCTTTCAATTATACACTGCAATAACCTATACTACTTACAACAAGAATTTCCATATCTAACTAACAAAAGATGTGCTAGAGCTTAAACGAATGATCCACAATATCCCTAGGAGGTTATCGAGCTGTATCAGTATTTGCAAAGTGGATGGTGTTAAAATAATATTGTAGCATAGATACTACTAAGGAATATCTAACTTATCAATTATACTTAATGTTTTAGAAAATAGTTGGTTTTAACTAACTGTTGAAGGGATGAGATTGGTTGCATAGCTTTTATTGTAGTCTTTCAATATTGGTAAATAGTGAGATAGTACTGATGCTTATTCACTTTCCATGGACATCAAATTCACATCTTCAGTTGGTTGTAAAGTAAAAAATGTTGTGTCTGTCTGTTCACTTTTAATTAAGCAACGTTGTAGGTTATCGATACACTATATATATTCGATGAGCATGAAGCCAATTCAATCACTTTCCCCACATTTTACCGAAATTTTCGATATCTCTATCTACCTAACCTTAGTACCAACTTGATAACTTTGGAATGTCAGATAACTACCTCCATCCAAGTTATCTTTAGAGTTTATAGTATATTACAACACATTTTTAAAAGTAATGGAAAATATATTTGATTACTCTAAATATACACTACAAAAAGTAGGTTCACTATATACAAACTCTAAATAGCTCTTGTAACATGGCAATACAGCATCATAGCCTTCTTTCAACATTTCGAAATCCCAAAATAATTTCGGCAATTATGCCACTTAAGCAACTTCCAATTCTCCAAATGATGATCCAATAAATTAGAGAATTAGAAACGTCGAGTTTGACTTGAAAAAATTTGGTTCAAAACTTGGCAGTTCCCCTTCACCTTTCAACTTCAACTTTAAAAGAATGCAGTCGGTCGAAATACGCGATATAGAG
The DNA here is from genome assembly GCA_016630905.1 of Capillidium heterosporum. Classification (NCBI taxonomy): domain Eukaryota; kingdom Fungi; phylum Entomophthoromycota; class Entomophthoromycetes; order Entomophthorales; family Capillidiaceae; genus Capillidium; species Capillidium heterosporum. The sequence goes on from WBMQ01000007.1 coordinate 1,342,508, forward strand.
AGTCTACGTGATAGACTCAAGCGAAGTATTGAGGAGGGTCAAGTCAAGGTAATTGCAGCACTAAACTACCATTTTCAACAAGTTGAAGACAAACATTTATTAATTTTCTTTTGTAGACAACGGTCAAACTTTTAGAAGCCTTAAAGAAACTGGACATGACCAAAAATTTGTTAAAGGTAATCTTTGCTATTAAAAGAATCAAATTTAACTTTTATTATTCTCTAGGAGACCAAAATAGGTACTTACCTCACCGAACTTAGAAAGAAATCGGATGGTAAAGTTGGTATATTATGCAAAGAAGTGGTAGCCAAGTGGAAACAGGATATCGACTACAAACCTAAACCAGCTACCCGTACCTCTTCTAGTACTTTTATATTTTTATAGTATATTAACATTGCTCTTTTTAGGCTCTAGTTTAGATAATCTCAATGGAAATAGTCATTCTCAGCTGAAGGAGGTTGGAGAAGCTGGTACGCGACCTATTATTCGACGCGCTCTAAAGTCAGATACTGAAATTAAGACAGAGCGAGTATCTGAAAAACCTAAAGATAGGACTATTGCTGGTGATGGAGTGAAGCATACGCCTTTAAACGACGAGTATAGGGAGAAGATCTTGGGGGTTATGTATTCGGCTTTAGGGCTCGATAATACCCATGGTAAGTTTATTTTGGACTTGGTAGGTTTGAGTTTTTACTTATATGGAAATTGTTTAGATAGCGAAGATTTGTACAAGTTGGCAGTCGAGTTGGAGTTGGCCATGTTTGAGAACTTTGATATTGAAAATAGAGATTACAAACGTAAGGCCGCTTCTCTCAACTTCAATCTAAGGGATAAATCTAACCCCGAATTGAAGTTACGTGTACTCAACCATGAGATAACCCCGGCCCAATTGGCCCTTATGGGTCCCGACGTAAGTTTTTGGCTTTTTAAAAGGTGGAGCTGATTTTTCTTTATGTTTTCTGTAAAATAGGAAATGGCCAGTAACTCTAGGAAACAGTTGTTAGTCGATTTGAAGAAAAAGTCGGACCATAAGTCACAAGGAGCCGCTACCCAGGAGGCTGAAACCGATATGTTTAGATGCGGTAAATGTGGTAAACGTAAGTGTACCTATTTCCAGAAGCAAACAAGATCGGCTGATGAACCGATGACCACTTTTGTCACTTGTGTCAACTGTAACAACCATTGGAAGGTAGCTTTTAGTTTTGGGTTTAGTGGATATTAACTTTTTGCAAATTTAGTTTTGTTGAGGTGGGAAGTTTGGTCATCCATTTCAGGTTTCGCATATTGGTTGGGATGAACGTGATGAGGTGATGGTTTAGCGAGGAGGATGAAGAAGAAATTCTTGGGATGGATGGTATATATTTAAAGTGGCGAATAAACTTTGCTATTAATAAATTTTCATATTTCTTGACTTTTTCAATATAGTTGGTGAAGTTTTTTAGAAAGAAATTCAAATAGTCAGTGCGTATATGACTATCATGTGCTTTGGATTTTATTGACCTTTAGATTACTGGTTATCTACACTAAATGAGTTTTGAAATTTGCTAAGGAGTCTTATATATTTGATCTAAGGTAGATATTAAACCCATTACTGAAATTCAATTTTGAATCCATACAAACAAAATAAAAATCAAGGATCATTTAAGACTTTGCTGATTCATTTGCAAGTTTCAAAGATACCATTTCCATAATCTTAAGCCTAGCAAACTTTATTTTAAAAGATAATCCAACTTCCTACAGAGATTTAGTTACAGGAACTCTTGACTTTTTACAAACTTTTCACTATCGTATCAGCAGTAGTCTTCAAAGCACCTAAAATGCGACAATAGTTAGCACTAAACTCCTTAAAATCAAAAATTACCTTTCCAATCCGATCGTAATTCGGCAACTGTAGCTTGAATAGAATCCTTAGCTTGCTGGGACAGCTTGGCACCATATCCCTGTACTAACTTATCGAGAGCTTGCAGGTAGACCAGTTGGATCTCTTGGACTTCCAAGTTGGTTTTCAACCCAGTCAGCAACTCGGTAACTAGAGGATCGAGACGAAGTAATGAGGGGATGAGGGCTTCCAAGGCGTTGGCCGCTTTAGCACGGACCTCGGTAGAGTTGGCATCACCCAAGCTTTTGATAAAGGTACGCTGCAACTGAGGTAAAAACGGCTTCAAGAAGATACCGGCTTTGTTCAACAAAATGAACAAGGTATCCAAGATAGAGGTCTTGACTGGAGCACCGAAACGCTCACCAACAATACGAATTAAGGGACCAGTAATCTGGGTAACAAATGGTTTCAAGACGTCCAAGCTCGATCGTAGGACAACCTCACCTAGAGCTTGAGCCGAGCGTTCACGGATATCAGAAGAGGAGAACATGAGACCCTGCAGGTAGATGGAAACGAAGGGGGTAATGGCTTTGGGTACGGTAAATCCAGGCAAGTTCTGGTCGGCTGCTAAGGGCTTGACAGTGTTACGTAGGGATTGGCGGATGGGGCTGACAAGCTGGTCCAGATCGCTCTTGTCCATAGCTTTGATAAGGCCCGTCAAAGCCTGAGTGGCATTAACTCGTAGCTCCTCATCGGCTTCGTTGTACATGGGTACTAAAGTACGGATCCATTCTACGGCGTAGGGTTGGGGGTCAACTTCCTCTTCGACAACTCGGAAGAAAGTCGTCATTGTCTTGCAAGCCCTTGTCTTCTCAGACTTGGTATCCTTGTTGATCCAGGTGGCCATAATCTCCATAAATAGGTCGAAGCCATTCTCATCGATGTTGCTCAATAAAATTTCCATGGTCGAAAGGACGGCTTCGTTGTCCACTTCATCGGGCTGGTCACAGGACTGCATGAGAGGTATCAGTATGGAGCTAAGCTTGTTGTTGATGCTGGAGCCGCCGACTTCAAACAAAGCACTGAGGGCTCTTGCATTGTGCTGGGAGATGGGGACTACTGCCAAGGAGTTGATGATGAGGGGGAGGACAGCATTGGCACGGACGGACACTAAGCCACGTAAGGCCTCCAAGGCGTTGTTGGATCCACCCTTGCGCAGGTCGTCAAGCAAAGGTGGTAGAATAGTTTCCAAGGCGGTAGGACCAATGTGGTGATGCAGGGTATCGAAGGTCTTGGCAGCAGTCTCGCGTACCTCGGGAGATTCGTCACAAAGTGCCTTGAGGACGGCCACTGTAGTAACGTTCAGGAAATCGCCCGAGTCCGACTTGCCGAGTACAGTGATCATCTCCGACAGAACAACGCAGGCTGACTTACGTACTTCGAATTCAGAGGACTGCAGCTTGGTGTCCAAGATAGGGATGATGACCAGGAGACCCTTCTCGCCAAGCTTCCTTACGATGTCGGATAATGCAGTGGCAGCCATGTTCTGACGGTCGGGATTGGCTTCGGTGATGAAGGCCAGGACCAATTCCATGACGTGGGGTAAGATCTCACGTAAAGTACGGGGCGTGTTGACGACGACCATCTTCCAAATAGCTGAGGCTACCTGACGTACCTTGGACGACAGATCACTACGTAGCAGGTACAAGCTGGTCAAGACCTGGTCGCGCTTGGCCTGGCCTAGAACCTCGATCAAAGTCTTACGTCCTGACTCGTTCATATTCATATCGTTGTCATCGTCGTTCTCAATGGCACCATCCTCCAGGTCTAGTTTAGCCGAAATACCCATGAGATTGAACAATAGATCACCCAGCAACTGGGCAGAGGACTGCCTAATACGCCAGTTGGTCTCCAACAGACCACGTAGCAGCTCGGGTAACAGCATCTCTACTGCCTGGTCTGAATAGTTGGTAATGATAATTTGACCGGCACGCAAGGAGGCATCACGCACATAATCACTCTCGTCAGCTAAACCATCTAAAACCGGCTTCAGAACTCGCACCAAGTAAGGCTTGAATTTCTGACCAAAGGTGGCGGGGAGGTAGATTAACATGGTAACGAAACTTTCTCTAATGTAGGGTTTCAACGAGTAGGTGTTGGCCAAGATCTCGGGTAGTAGACCTTCTAGACGGGAGATGTCCAGTCCAGCTAAAATTTCAGAGAGACCTTGGGCGGCACCTGATCGGTCGACGTTGGAAGTGTCCGACTTGAGGATATCCAACAACTCGGTGATCAGGTCGGGGAAGTACAACTCACCTAGCTTGGATACCAAAGCACCCAAAGATTTAGCTGAAGTACCTCGGGCTTCTGGTACCGGGTCGATGAGAATCTCCTTGAGACCGGGGAGTAGCACGTTAAGGTACGGTACTAAATCCTTTTGGTCAGTCAGTAGGGCCATGTTACCTACAATCTGAGCCGCCTTCTTCTTGACGTCGGTACTACGTTCACGTAAACCTCGCTGAAGGATAGGTACGATTAGAGGCTAACGACGGGGAGTCCAAATAATGCACGAATGGCGTATCCAATAGAGCCTTGAGTGCATTGTTTGTCTTGCGGTTGGGATCGGATAGAGCATCCATGACTTGAGGCATGAGCTGTCGAATCTCGGGGTTGCTGATGACGTCGGTAAACGAATTCAAAGCACCGTTGGCTCCACCCTTGACTTGATGGTGGGAGTCGTTCAAAACCTCTATCAAGCGAGGTACGATCATAGGTAAAGACACCGACAGCTGGCGGGGGGCACAGTAGACCATTGAGCCAAGTAGTTCGATGGCACCGCACTTTGTACGCCACTGATAATCTTCCAAAGCCTCCAAAAGACTTGGTAAGATCTTGCTGATCCCGTAACCACTCAGTTTACTCATGAGGACACGACTGGCACCTAAGGTAGCTTTACGTACGGCATCACTGTTGTCACTGAAGCAGATAAGCAGTAGAGGCACGATCTGCTGGACATAAGGTTCAAACAACCTACCCAAAAGCTCACAAAGAGTTTCGAACATGAACATGGCACCCTGTTTCGATTCAGGTCTTCGCGACTTTGCTTCCTCCTGCAATTTGTTGAGAAGATCGTGCTCTTTGATCAACTGGACACCGTGGCCCTTGATAACACCGGCTAGACCATAAGCAGCACCACGGCGTTTGGCGAAATTATCCCCCTTTAGGGCTTTCTCGAACAGCTGGTCGAAAAGCTTAGGTACTAAGTTGGGAGTAGCTTTTATAAGGGGGGGTAGGCAGTCGGCGGCAGCAATCTGTACACTCTCCGATGGCGTATCCAGAGCCTCCAACAGTTTAGTGATGGCTACCGTAACTTCGGTACGGTTGTCGGTCAAGTTTCGGGCCAAGGTACCGTACATGATGACAACTGACTCCCGAATCCAATCCTGGGCGTCGGTCTTGGCGTCAGGTAGATCCAAAGTGGTTTGCAACTTGGGCATAATTTTCTTGAAGTGGCTAGGTCCGTGCGCGTTGATGAAGGCAAGGCAGGCCTGCAACATACCGCTTCGTACAAGACTTTCTTTGTCAGCAAGCGCTTGGTTGTCGATCATAAACTCTAGGAACCCTTGCATCAGCTCAGTGTCGAGAAGTGGGGTCAGCTTGAGTAGAGCTTGGGAAACCGAGTGCCTCTTTTCGAAAGGATCGGTACGCTGCAACGACTCCTTGATTAGGATTCCGAACGAGTCGTACTCGGGCAAGATAGGTTTGTTGAGTTCGACGTAGAGGGCATACAGCTTAGTTAGTATCGGCTTCAAAACTTCCGGGTGCTCCTCGACGGCATCAGTGGAAGCTGGCGGCGGTGCAGGTACGGACGTGTTTCGTGTCGTGAACTAGCAGATTGAGCAAAGTATCCTCGAAATCCTTGGGAACCTCAAAGCTGTTGTCGTCCCACAAATTGTCGGCCAGGTTGGCTTCCGTCTTGTTCTGGCCCAAGTCAATGTCCTCGCTATCGAACCGTTCGATCCAGACATTCGTCCAGAACTGAGTTCCTTGCAGGTCGATAAACTATTCCAAAAAGCATAAGCTTACAAAAACGTATAAAAATTACCTCGAGACCCTGTAAACAGGCCTTACGTACTAAGCTCGATTCCGATAATAATTCCTTAATAAGGACTGAAGTCTCCTCTGAATGATCGATGACGGGGCTCGAAGACTCACACAATTTGAGTAGATACTCGCTGCTTTTAGCGTGCAGCTTGGCATGGTCAGCAATAACACGAATTAGAGTCATCAGCATCGTCTTACGTGGGGTGGCTTCGATGGCGCCCTGAGAACAGTGATTACCCAAAACATCAAGAGCTAACGACACCTGTTCCATCTCCATCGAAGGCTGGTCGTCGTCGTGGCCCTGGTCTTGTACCCTCTTACTAACCTTACGTTCAAAGCCGACACCTCCGGTATCCAAAATGCGGGTAAGCAAAGGCATCAGGTAAGCTAAAGCGGTAGGTGGTAGTGGTGTTCGCGTCGTAAGTACCTTGTAGTCTGAATAGAACACGACTCAATAACTCAACTACTGACTCTTGGCACCACTGGATAGGGACGGGTAAATCACACGCCCTCAAAGTTGCGACACCTACCAGGTTGGGTAAATCGTTCAAATCGGGATTGGCAATGGAGCTTAGCTCCAACCAGTGCTGGGTACCAGTGCCATGTAGCAGCTCGGTTGCGAACGGAGACTGCAGTCTTGCAAAAAGTCGGGTTACCAGACGTGCCATCAAAGTCTCCGACTGCTGGGGGAGGTCGTGCAATACAAGTGCCAGCTTAAACCCCTCGACTACACTTCTCGTTGTCTTGAAGGCGTTGTGGCAGCTTTAGACTGACACCTGCGATGGCATCCCTTATAGCATCTTCCTTGGCGATCTGCTTGGCCTGGGCTTCCTGCTCTTCCTTGCTAAGCTTAACTTTACCGGTCCCCTTTTGTTTGGCCACCGACTCACGAACTTCCTTTTCCCACTGCTTGAAGGCAAAGTCCTTGGTGTTGCGGTTCTCGACAACCTGTTTGCCCTTGCCCTTGGAGTCGTTGACCAAGGTACCTTTGGGTGTACTCCAGATGCTCAAGTTGGTGGGAGTAATGCTTGAAGTATCAGCCAGCTCCAAATACCTTAAAGCAAACTTCATGAACTGGGCACCGGCTGTATGTGGATCGACAAATGACAGTAGCTTTACGGCTTGGAAGACAGCCTCCTGCCATGCCAAATTTATCTCACTCTGGAGGGCATCGTCGATCATCTGGAAGATGGTGGTCGAATGCTCACTTATAAGGTCGGGAATCTGCAGGTTAGGCTTGACTACACAATGATACCCACAAGAAGCTACCATCGGTGGGGGCGAGTGCTTTATGGTTGGCCAAAATTAGGACGGTGGAGGCGAGAGCTTCAGTTGCAGGTTGGTCGGGGCTTGAGAACAGGCCAAGTAAAATACTACGGAACACGGTGCTCTGGAACTTACTCGGTTGTGGGTTAATCTCCAACCAGGATTTCAACGATTCGATGATGGAAGGTCCAAACTTACTCAGGTTCTGCTTAGCTACGTGGCGGATGGTACGATTGATATGATCCAAGCTGTCGGTATGCTTAACGGTAGAAGCTACCTGTATGAAGCTACTGGACAGGCTCGACACCTCAGATTCCGGCATCTTGGCGATGGAGTCGGTGATAGTAACAAAGGCGTTCAGATACCAACGAAAATCTTCAACTTCAAGTAGCTTGTTGTAGATCTTCTCGTTGACCAAGATGGATTGATCCTTGCTAGCTTTACCACCACCTATGGTGAAGGCTGAATACTTGGCCTTGGTAAGTATATCCTTGTAATCACCACTGAGGTTGGCAGTTTCAAGAGTAGCTAGAGCGGCATAACTTTCGGATGCGGTAGCTGAAGCAGGTGCCGTCTGTGTCTTGGATACGATGCTCGCCAAATGGGGCAACGAAGCTTTAAGCAGCTCGGGGTAAAGGTCTTGTTGATGTTAGTACAGTTAATTGGAAAATAGCGGTTACTTGTGCTATCCGAAGAAACCATAGCCACTGCTCTGACATAGAATTTACGGAAGGTTGGCTTATCCAATTTCAGGCCCTTTTCAATTAGAATTATACTGTCCTTTAAAGTATCCTTAAAGGTAATGGGCTCCTCGATGATGGCCTTGAAATGCTCGGTGAAGCTGTCCATCAGCACTTGCAGCGCTTGCTCCTGGTTTTCTTTGGGAATGGTGATAACTATACTTTTCACGCATTCGTTGGAAACGGTCTTATCACCGTTGCTTAACCGCAGAGCCCCCACCGATTTGAAGAGTAAAACACGATGTTCCCAGGAAGCAATTTTAGCTAAAAAGCTCAATATTTGAAGTAAACTTTGAAATAATACCTGACATGGCTTTAGTCAGTTTGGTAACTACTTGAATGAGGTCACTGGTGGTTGAGCTCTTCTTACACAGGGTCTCAAACAACGCCAAACTATCGGCTTTAACTTTGGGGTTAGAGCTTTGATAGCCGGAGAGTATCTGGTCCGTCAACTTGAGTAAGATTGGAGAACAGTCAAACTCGAAACTGGAGAATAGGGGGCTCAAGGCTGAGGGATATGAGTAAAAGAAAAAGGGCAAGTGCTTACTTTGTAGTACGAGTTCAGGAGAACGTAGTATGCTTCTTTCGATAGCACCCTTGAAGAAGGCATCATACTTTTCTTGGGTGACAAATTTGGCAAAGAATGGGCTTAAATTTTCCTTAAAATAAAAGTTAATGAAAATCTTGAAATTTTGCGTGTACCGTAACGTAGTTTGGTACCACCGTCTTTGATGTCAAAACCTTGGCGACGTAACCCTCGACTATAGCTTTCTAATCAAATAAGTTTCATTTAGCATTGCCTAAAATACCTCGTATTTTGAAGGTTCTGTTGATAAATTTAACAGTACTCCAACCATACCAAAGTCTTTGTATTCGATTAGTCTCTTGGTTAAAGAATCCAAAATAGAATCGATTTTTCCAGCACCCTATTTAAAACGCCATTAGATAGTAAGGTATTTGAAATTCTTACCAATTCTTTTAAAGTCTTGACTTCCCGCTTGGTAGCTTTTACCAGCCCCTTACCCGACTCCTCGGGGTTAAGTAAGGAGTCGCTTAAGTTAGCAGCCACTTTCAACAAAGTCTGTTGGGCATCCTGCGAGTCCAAATTCAAAGCTACCATCTGCTTGTAGATCTCCAAAATCCAGGTAAGGAGGACATACCGACCTAAAGGTATGCTTGTGAAACTGACAGTTGCAAAACACAATTAGAACACACTTTACATCAATAAAAAGGCTAACTAACCTGTCAGGCTTATCCTTACAAACCTTCAACAAGGAGTTGGCCTTCGTCTCCAAAACCTTGGGCAACTTGGTAACTGAAATTTCTTGAAATTTGCTGACAAGCTTAGCCCAGATTTCTCTGACTACTAGACGACTTTGATAATCATAGTACTTGTTCAAGGTTGCAAACAAACTGTTGCAGATGTTGGAGAGTTGCGTCCCTTCTATACTATCCAACTGATCTATTTAGCAAAAGGATTGGTGGTTAGTTTATAAAAGACAAAAGCTGGGTTACGTACCTAGCAACTTTTTCAAATAAGCTATACGTCTCTCGAAGCTGTTTGATAAAAGTATGGACAGGTCTATGGTATCCATAAATAAAACTTGTAAACTTGAAATCTGAGAAAGTGGGATCTTTGCAATTGAAGTTGAAGTCAATTTGAAATTGGGACTTGAAAACTTTTATGAGATTTCCAAAAGCTGAGGTTGTTTTTGTAGCCAACTGCGTAAAATTCTAAGTTAGACGTGGACTTTGCCCAAAGCTTTTAAGGTTGGGTAGTGGGTCACTGTACGCAGCTCCATGTACTATGATATTTGTGGAATTTCCATATTTAGGCTTAGTCCTAACTTCCTTGTCTAAAGGGATGGAAATGTAGACCAGTGTTGAAGCCTTAGCTATGTATTTTGTACTTTCACTGTAGCAGGCTTAACTATAGCACTGGTATTTTACTGCTTGGGGAAAACTAAACAATGCTCTTATTTATACTAGATCTAGCCACCTTCATTAGAACTGCTATATAAAATGTGATATAGTTGAAATTACAGCTATAGTAGATATATTCAAATTACAATGATAAGATAAACTATAAGTTTCCAATGGCTAATCAGCATAGCTACTTGGCATTTAATAGCCGGATCGAAGTGATGTATTTGATTTTAATATTAGTAAATATACTGCACTTTCGGTAGTATTTACATCAAACTATTTGTAAAAGGTATAGTAATACTGTAAGACCTGAGGCTGCACTCTATTTAGCTTGCAATTTAAAGGTAGCAACTCTTCTACTTTGCGCTGTCATAAAGCTTTTATAAGCTTTATAGTGTTACTGATGGTACCTTTTGTTTATCACAGATCTATTAAGAATTCAAGTGTTCATTTATGACAGGCATATACTAATAAAGATTATTGTTGTACCTAAGCTAAAGCTGCAGTTTTTCAATTTTATATTGGAATAAAAACATTAATCCAAGACAGTTTTTTGGAGCTTGTCTGATATTTACTCTGCATACTTGCCGTTGCTATAATACAATTTAACTTGTGAAAACTTTTATTAAAAATATAAAGGACATGCAATATATATTATATCCTGCCTAATAAAAAGTATATCTATTTATATCATAATGAAGGTGGAATATATTGTGAAGGACTGTTGATGAGATTGTATCTTTCGATTATCTTCCAAGTAATTTGTGTTAATGCCTTGTCCAAAATGATGGAATTTGCTCCAGCTAGCCAATCGTGGAATCCAGCCAAATATTTTCCTTAAAACTGACATCATCCACAAGTGCAAATCAAATATTTTCACAACTAGCTAAACTTTTACAAGTAGACAAAGTAACCCAACGTATAGCTCTTCACACTACCAGCATCAAAGTTTATTTTAGATATATACCATTTCAACCACCAGGGCTTTAAAAACGCATAATACAGCAGTAAACAGCATATTGATAGAGTACCTATGAGCACATATACGACCTTAAAAGTAAATCTTAAACCGATAGCCAGCAAACTCAACAGTCGCTATATCTACAGGCAAAGCTACAAAGGTATATTGTTCTACATAAACTGCAATAAGCTCAACTCATTTACAACCAAAAGCTTTAATTTCGACATTTCTGATAAATTGACAACAACAGAAAAAGTTATCGAAACTAACGTGGTAATAGATGGGTACCAAAGTATAGTCGATAGTATAGGCTTAGATGATAGCTTAAAAGTATTTCACAGCTGGCTAAAGCTATCGGAAGCTTTGAAGAAGGATCTACCGTTCGACCTACTGATGAGTATACTAAAGTGCTTAATAAAGCTAGATGTTAATGCGGAGAGGAGTGAGCAGCTTAGGCAGATCGTAATCTACTATTTGGAGATAAACTTTTCGACTAATAACAACGAGAACTTGCTTGCGGTATTCGAACTACTGATGAGGCGCAAAGACCTTTACCTAAGTGAGTATTTAGTCAAATATTTGGATCCAACGGTACTGGATAGACTCGAAGTACGAAATTTAGATTATTTACTGAGGGCGTTTATCAAGGAAAAATCGACAAAGGAGATTCTAAAGGCGTTCGACTTAATTAAAGGCTTCGAGTTGCCGACAAATACCTACATGAGCTTGTTCAAGCACTTTGCAAGTCTGAAGCAAGAAAATATCATAGACACGATCGATACCCATGTCCAGCTGAATTTTAAAGATGTGCGTACTCAGCATTATTACTCAAGTCTACTGCAAGCATACTCAGAGTTAAATTTAGCCAAATGTGAGAATGTCTTGGAGCTTATGAAGGCCGATGGTTTAGAACCCAACCAAGTTGTGATGACCTCAATGATGTTTATATACAACAAGTATAACCTAACCGACAAAGCACTGCAGATTTATTTGGATATGCTGGAGAGGAATCTGTTGCCAACTCAAGTCACCTTAAACGTACTGTACAACAAGTTGGATACTGAGTCGGCCATAAGAGCACACAAATCAGCCATTCAGGACGGCACCGCCACTCAATATACCTACCAGAGCTTGATAAGTTTGTATTTGAAGTGTAATGACGTAGATAAGGCCCTGGAGGTTGAAAGTAAGTTTATTCCTAATGAGTTGGAAGGAAGTTGGTTCTCAAAGGTCCAGTTCCTAAACTACTACTCTAAAGTTAAGGACTACCAAAAGTTCTACAACATCTACTTAGCTTTGATTGGTAATTTCAAGCTGTCCGAACTACCCAACTTCGTCTCCAAAGCTCCCATTGAAGGATTCCTCAAGTTCAACAAAGTTGACATGGCTCTACAGGTTTATGAACTAATACCAAACTACAAGCTAGACACCTATCTTTTGGACCCACTAGTTCGACACTATGTGACAACTAGGCAGTTCACCAAGGCCAAGAAACAGATAAGTATGATGCGGAGGCAGAACCTAAGCTTCAGCAACCTAACCTATGACACACTAGTACAGCTTTACAATCTAGAGCGGGATTCCAAAAGCTTGGTCCATCTGATCGATTCCATGGAGCAGGAGCAATTCGTACCCGACACTACCGTCATCAACGGTATACTAAGAGGGTTGGCCTTCTTTGGTACCTTTGAGCAGTTCAACTATGTCTTTGAGAAGCTGCTCACCAACTTCGATTTGAAGCTCGACATCCATCTCATGAACTGTAAGTTGCGAAGCTGTCTCTACAATGGCCGATTCAAATCAGCTGAGAAGATTCTGGACTTTTTAGTTACTGAGAGCAAGCAAGATATCCAGTACCTACCCAACAAAGTCACCTTCAAGCTTCTGATCGAAAGCTGTTACAAGAGTAGAGACCTGGAAAAGTTGGACAACTACCTCAAGTTGGCCAAAGGCTATAACTTGGATTTGGCTAGCTACATCGAAATCCACAGTTTGATTATACGGACCCTGATAGCCACTAACCAACAGCAAAAGGCGCGATTTGAACTGGAGAATTTCAGCGATAAATTCTACACTCAACACCCGTTAGTTACCTTCTTGATCCGACTGGAATTCTATTTCAAGTTCGAGACGTTGACCAAACTACAACAACTATATATCGAAGCCAAGGAAACTTTGAGTGCCAAAGAGCTACTAGACCTAGAATTCCAATTCCTATATATCAAAGGACTGTTGCACTTTAAGGCTTACGATGAAGTCCTCATCCACCTCGACAGCTTGCTAGATGAAGGACATGCCAACTGCTTGAGGAACCGCCACTTCAAATTAATTACCAACGCCTTCAAGTTTATTGAGGATTCGGAGCGTACCTCCAAATTAGATACCCTTATCGAAAGGTTCAAAAGTTTTAAAGCTATAGAATGATATTTCTTTTAAACTAATAAAAGTACCAAGTATATATTGTTTGTAAATTTCCTAGTTTTATTTGAACTTATAACATCAAAGTTTGGAGGCCTGTAAAAGGGTTGAATAACACAAGTTGGCCAGAGGGTTGATCTGCTTGAAGGCTAAATGAGCCTTGGAGTTGGTAGCTTGACCCAGCTTGGTTCGAGCCGCTACACCTTGACAGATAACCGCCAACTAAAACGAAAGTTAGTAGGGGAATATGAATAACAGTGTTACCCTGAAGAAAGAAAATCCAACCCAAACGTTCCACATAGGGATAGGGTACTGCAAATTATTCAGCTTGCAGTACAGCTTCAAAAGGTTCTCTAAAAGCAACTTGTCGTTCAAGGGATAGAAGGCTGACATCCCATAATCGGAAAATTGGTTGGGGAGATAGAAGGGCTGTAACAAATTAGCCAAGTCGGTCAAGGGGTTGCCTAAGGTCGTCAGCTCCCAATCCAAAATCCCCTTCACCTTTATATTGTTGTTTTCAAAAATCTATTCAAAGTAAAATGATGGCTCGTTAGTATAAGAGCGTATATTAAATAGATGAAAGGATAAGCTTACCAAATTATCCAACTTGAAATCGTTGTGGATGAGTTTGTAGTTGTCGGGGACATTAAAACTTAACAATAAGGGCTTAAGCTTATCCCAGTTGTCAAATTTGGGGGCACCGGCCTGCACCTGCAGCTCCATAATCTTGGTTAGGTTGTTGACCTGCCTCGCGTAGAAGTTTGCTTTAGTAGAACCCATACTTCCCAAGTTGGTCGCATCGATATCGATGTTGTGGAGTTCACTCAAGCTTTCGATGGCTGCTTCCCAGCTTATATTAAAAAATTAGTATAGGTGGTTTTAATAATAGAATTTACCAAGAATTTCGTTCGATAGGGGATAGGTTTAATAAACGTACATCGGTGAATATACGGCCTTTGACGAATTCCATAAGCTGAATAGGTGGTGTTAGCATATGTGTTGAGAGATATTGAAATTACGTAAAAGGGGGCGCCGACAATAGTGCTGTTTTCTTCGTAGCAGTAGACTTTAGGAACCTTGACCTTGAAGTTCTCCAACTCCTTCAAAACTTTGAATTCCCTGCCGATATTGTGGGCTTTTGAGCTTAATAACTTGCCATCCGGCTTCTTACGTAGGACCAACAATTTGCCACTATATTTGGTTAGTACCTGGTGTAGATAAATAAACTTACTTTTCTAACTTTATAAGGTAGGTAGGATTGCTCTGGCCCGTCTTGAACTGGTTGATATCGTTGACTTTGGCTTTTATGGAAGTGCTGTTTTGCCCTAAAAGAAACTGGGACAACTTTTCGGCTGAGATGGGTTGTCTAAAAAAAGTAAATATGGGCTGGGTTGGTATTGGCTATCGTTACCTAACTTTCTCGAAAGCTTGGCCATCCTCACCTTTCTTCAATTCAGACATAGTAGTTGATAGTTGAGCTTGAGTATCGGTTTTCAAGCCTTTATGTCAAGAAATGATGGGGATTTTGTAGGTGGGATGGAAACATCATCCAAATCACATGGACCTGCAATTGATTGAAAGTTAGAAATTCCCAAAGAATCGGGTAAAGTTCAAGGAATTGAGTTGGGCAAATAGAACAAGTCTTTGATCAGCTTTATTTTGGACCTTAGAGTGCATACAGTTTAGTGTGTAGAACTAGGAGCTTTGTTGGGTAGCAATATAGGTTTTTAACGATATTTAAAGTGAGATTCTCTAAAATGTATACTTGTAGGTGAAGTTTTAGAGCAGGAGAATAGGTATTGCATATCCAAGTTATAGGATAGAGCACTACACTGTATGGAGCTAAGCTTCAGCAATAGGTATTTTTGTACTATATACTGCAAGATTTACTTCTGAATTTCATATATACAAATAAACTATTCCATAGTTATTTAAGCAAGCTTACTTGTATATGCATAATCGACTTTTATTAAATGATAGCTATCTTAATAGAAATGCTGTTAACAGGTTTGGTAAATAAATTACTACTGCTGTTCAAATTTACTATACTCTTTTATCAATAGATTTATAACAAAGAGTTATATGTATTCGAACAGCAGTAGCAAAAGTTTCAAAAAGCAGTAGCGTTCTTAAATTATAGAATACAACATACAAAGTACTATAAACTTTACTTAGTAAAATTTGCCTAGATGACACTAACTAAAATAAACTCTGTTCATATTAGATGATGGATTAACAGCAAAATTTGCTTTGCAAATTTAGTTGATTTCAACGAATCAAAGTCTAAGATAGTTGAACTTTTGTATTTCTATGACTGATTACGAATTATACGTAACCTTTCTTGAACTAACGTTTAGTCTGCTACTGCTATCACCTACCTCCAACTTCTACATCCTTAATTCTCAACATGGCAGTTGACGATAAAGTTTATAGTTACTCCGAGCCCATCTATTCTAGCAAAACAAACACCCCGGTGAACTCAGTTGTTCGCCCAGCTCCATCTGGTCAACCCAACGACTCAAATTCCAACTCCATAAGCGTTCAAGCCAATCCTCAAGGTAGTTCATTTCGCCAACCCGCACCACCATCTCAGCCCAACACTCAAAGTTATTTATCTTTCCAATCTGTACAATCACCCCAATTTAACAATTCAAGTTACAATTTTAACACAAACCCTCAAACCTACTTACCTGTCTCTCAAAATAGTGAATCTAACGAGTCTAATGCAGATGTAAGCTTTTTAAATCTAGCATACTTATATATCTTTTCAGGAGATTTCTATAAATTATAAGCAGATTAAATTTTTAGGAAGGTAAGGTTTTGTTTAATATAAATCTAACAATCTAGTGGTGCTTTTGGAAAAGTCTACCAGTGCTCCAGCCTTGCTGACTCTGGCGGTTCAGCTTTCGTTATAAAGCTTGTATCTAAGGATCGCCTAAAGAAACTTCACTATGAAGCTAAATTTGATCGTGAAGTAAATATCCTTAAAGAAATAAAGCATGTAAGTTAATTTTATTTAATAGCTCTAAAATTCTATAGCCTTTTATTGTAGAACTTGCTGACTACAAAACCAGTCCTGACTACCACGGTCTCATCTTTAAATTGTAAGTTGATGTTATGAATTTTTCTAATTTCTTAGGGCACCCTTTGGAGACCTCCTCCAATATATGAAACCAAGCTATGGAGCGATAAAGAACACCGAGCTCATAGCTGTCTGTTACCAGATTTTAAGTGCTATCACGGTGAGTATATATATTCTAAACTATACTAATAGTAGTTAGCATTTGCATGGTCACGAAATTGTCCATAGAGATATTAAACCCGAAAACGTTTTAGTTCTTTCCAAAGATCCATTAACGGTCTACCTGTCTGATTTTGGGTTTGCCCGCCACTACAATCGGTCTGGACCTCTTAACTCATATGTCGGCACTAAATTTTATAGTATAGTTAGCTTTTGAACTATAACTAATCCGGCTTTATAGATGCACCAGAAATCTATACACGTAGCCCTGATAAAGCCTATACCGAGAAGTGTGACATCTATTCCTTTGGTATGCTCCTCTACCATTGTGCAACTGGCGAGCTACCTTATTGTAGGTTTTTTACTACCTATATAACTAACATTTTTAGATTTAGCGGAGAAAGTCACCCCTCGTCTTTTGAATGATGCATTTCAAGAAGATTCCTTTGTTGCCCTTACCAACCCCAGTAATTTCCTTATCGTATATACATGGCTAATATTTTATAGTCAAGAACTTTATCAGGTGGTGTTTAGTTTACAATGCTAATGAACGCCCAACTGCCTACAAATTGTCCCTGCACAGTATTTTCGTAAGGTTTAAATTCAGTAGCAGTTATTAATATGTATTTAGAAAGATTTTCATGAAGAAGTTAAAAAGTGCAAGGAGATCGAAGCGGACCTTGGAAAGCAACTTGCATGTGTCAACTATGGAGATTTTGACACCTCCGATAACGACAAAAACTAAGACACCCCTGCAACTCTTGGGTGACTATCTCCAGTACCATTTTAGTTCAGGTTTTTAGTTTTTATTTCAATTGTATTTTCTGCTCTTTATCCTAGCATCCCCATAATTATTGCAAAAGTATAGCTCATTAAACAAAGTGTATCCCTCTAATTTCTATTTACATTATCATATAGATTCTTATTCTATGCGTCTAGCATACACTTCATTATCTATTTCTTTGATCCTAAAAACTTTCCTTTATCTCAAATACGCTGTTCCTAAACCAAAGGTGTTCATAAAATTTTATTTTTTATCTTTTCTTCCTCTACACTATTATATTTTGAACTATCTAATTGTAATGTACATGGAGTAAATAAGTGTATATTCGTTTATTATATAGTAAGATTCTGAACTATGTAAGGCATTTATATCATACACAGTTTATTAAAAAGACAAGTATTATAGTATACTTTATTTAAATGTAGCTTATTGAAGATTTCGAACTACAACACACTATATTTAGATAATAGCTAGGCTAAACCCACATGTTATTTTAATTAATACAAAAGAATATGTATGTGAACTATATGCTTGAAATTGAACTAATTGGATTTTATCAATTCTATAGTAGTTTGATAGTTCAAATTAAGGCCAAATTGCTAGATATCTTTTGCATACATATATGGGATATATTTAACAAGCTCAATATTTTTAAACTTAATCTCGAATTGCACATTGTTATACTCAAAGCTTAATATAAAAGAGGGTAGAATCCAATGTTAAATTTAAAGTGAGCTTGAAAGTGATAGGGCATGTTAGTTCATTAAAAACCAGTCTAGTTATATATGTAAAATTGAAAATTTTGGAATCAGTGTATAGCTTAAGAGTAATATCATTTTTATTATATCTTCATATATGATAAATGGTATTTTCTTATAGCATAAATATACTATAATAATACTATACCATATCATTTGTTTATATAGCGAACTCTTTTCCTAATATACCTTTATATAAACCTTAAATCTGATACAAAATCAACATCCTTGTAGTGATATGTTGGCTCAACTTTTCGAATAGAATAATATAATTAACTGCATACTCTGGAATTCACAATTCTCTCCAACTACCCTAACTCTAGAGTTGGTGACTTATCTGTCAATATAGTACTTAGCCAATTCAAAGTACATGATAAATACAATCTAATCGGCTTGCTGCAGTAATCAGACAGCTTATAGATACTAATGTAGCTACCTACTATCACTTGTACTACGGATTTAACACCGTTGAAGTGGTGGAAGCTTATGAAGCTTTCAAAATCTCCATTGAATTCCCTTCCAAAGTAAAACTGGAGCTGAAAGCTAAAGTTGCCGGTTTGACTTGGAACGATTCAGATTAAACTAAAGTGGGACTTTTAATAGATGTAATATCTCTCCAAAATGCTAATGAAATATCAAAAAGTCACCATTCATCTACGACACCACCCATGTAAAGTTCAAACTGATATTTGGACTTCAACCTTAACTGCAGTAATAGCTGAAGCAGCTATGTATAAAACCATAGCTCCAAATGGTATGGCTAATAGCATCCAGCCGAAAATGTAATAAACTCTAAATATTTATGGGCCATTAACCACTATATATTCTACACCATCTTTACTATAGTATATTGACAATATATAGGTGGTCCTTCAACTTCCAAGTGAGTCGCCTTAAGAACTTGAGCCTAGATCTAGACTTCTCTGAAAGTAACCTGGTATCTCAGCTCATGCTAGTTATCGACTTAATAATCCTAATTTAGACCCCAGTAGATGTTTAAATATAGTTAGTAGCCCTAGTGGCTGTTCTCAAGCCATTTGTATTTTAGAAAGCCTTCGGCAATAGCTTGATACCTTTGAAGGAAAGGGTATTATTTTAAATCTGTACATATCTACAACGATATTTCAAGCTGTTCAACTTGCCATCAGAAGAAATTATAGGCAGTCATATCCTAGTATATTAATGTACCACATTTAAAATATGATAGTTGAAGTTTAACTTTTACTATTGTTTCTAATTCTTAAGTTGACAGTAAGCTAAACTAGATCTTTGGCTACATTTTAAATACAATAAGAATCATACTTATATACTACAATCCATAGTATACCAAGTGTATTTGGAAATTAAACTAGATAGAAAGTGTCTTAGTCAGTGTGTATGTGGAGTATAGAGCAATAAAGTGATGGTTTACTGCTGATATGTTGAATTCGGTGAAGACTGCAAAATTAGTTACATCAATTTTATATATGATGTACACATATATTGCCGTATAGCTGCATTATAGCAACTTTATAGATATGTTGTAGATAAAAATTTACTGGTATGCACATATAAAACAAAAAGTAAAAGCAGCAGGTTTATTGATAGCAGTATAAGAGAAAGGATAGGATAGGCAGATGGATAAAAATAAAGCTGGATCATCAAGGCATAAATAGGATTGAATAGTATAGAATATGGATGGAATATGGATGGATAGGTGCATCGGTGTTTTTGCTTCTTAGACTGAGTAGGTGTGTGATAAGATGGATAGATAGAGAAAATAAGGCTGGGATAATGATATAGATAGGTAAATGTATCGGTGCTTTTGCTTCTTAGACTGAGTAGGTGTGTGATAAGATGGATAAAGTAAAGTGGGATCATCAAGGCATAAATAGGGTTGAATAGTATGGAATATGGATGGGTAGGTGCATCGGTGTTTTTGCTTCTTAGGCTGAGTAGGTCCAAGGTAAGATGGATAAAGTAAAGTGGGATCATCAAGGCATAAATAGGGTTGAATAGTATGGAATATGGATGGGTAGGTGCATCGGTGTTTTTGCTTCTTAGACTGAGTAGGTGTGTGATAAGATGGATAGATAGAGAAAATAAGGTTGAGATAATGATATAGATAGGTAAATGTATCGGTGCTTTTGCTTCTTAGACTGAGTAGGTGTGTGATAAGATGGATAAAGTAAAGTGGGATCATCAAGGCATAAATAGGGTTGAATAGTATGGAATATGGATGGGTAGGTGCATCGGTGTTTTTGCTTCTTAGGCTGAGTAGGTCCAAGGTAAGATGGATAAAGTAAAGTGGGATCATCAAGGCATAAATAGGGTTGAATAGTATGGAATATGGATGGGTAGGTGCATCGGTGTTTTTGCTTCTTAGACTGAGTAGGTGTGTGATAAGATGGATAGATAGAGAAAATAAGGTTGAGATAATGATATAGATAGGTAAATGTATCGGTGCTTTTGCTTCTTAGACTGAGTAGGTGTGTGATAAGATGGATAAAGTAAAGTGGGATCATCAAGGCATAAATAGGGTTGAATAGTATGGAATATGGATGGGTAGGTGCATCGGTGTTTTTGCTTCTTAGGCTGAGTAGGTCCAAGGTAAGATGGATAAAGTAAAGTGGGATCATCAAGGCATAAATAGGATTGGATAGTATGGAATATGGATGAGTAGGTGCATCGGTGCTTTTGTTTCTTAGATTGGGTGAGTTTGGGTTCAAAGTCAGAAGATCCCTCGTTTGGATAAGGATGCAATACATAGATAGGTTGAGGCATTAGTGCTTCTGCTTCTTGGACTGGATGGATTCGAGTTCGAAGTCGAAATTGGAAGATTCTTCCTCAGCTTCCCGTTTATAGACACCACTAACTTGTAAATCATTGTCATAAAGCTGATCAGCTTCATTGGCTTTTATACCATCGTCTTTTTGTTTATCGGCTGCGTTGGTAACAGTTGGCCAGGTTGAAGGCTTTAGTATTCCTTTGACAGGGTGTATTTTGCGGTTCATTTGACTCGTAGCATTGGTATTACCAGGTACTATAAGATCTAGTTGAAAAGTTAGTATCTATGACCAAGTTCAAAAACTTACTTTGACCTTCAAGATCTTCATCTCTCCACCTAACTTGCTTCTTATTAGTAATGACAGGTTTTTGATCGTTAGGTGCTGGCTCGTTGTTAGATGAAGCCGATCCGTCCTGGCTGACTGAGATGTAAGGGATAGCAGTAGGCTCAAGGTGGGTAGGCATAGAGGCGATAATAGGGTTTTTGTCAGTAGACATCGATTCATTGTAAGCTGAAGCTGGTTCATCCTGATCGATTGAGACATGTGGGTTGATAGTAGACTCGAAGTGAGTATGCATAAGGGGTTTATCGATAGTTGATTCGTTGATAGGCAGAGCTTTGCCAGGATGAGATAGGCGTTCTGGGATGATGTATGGTTTATAGCGAGATTGTGGAGAGGGAATAGGGCTTTTTTTAGCAGGTGCTGACCCGTTGTGAGGGGAAGACGATTCATTTTGACAGACTGAGGCGTTTGAAATGGTAGTAGTCTCGTGGTGAGTAGATGTAGGGGGATCATTTGTGGCTGATTCATTGGCAGGTTGCGTTTTAACATGATGTGATAGGCGTTCTGGGATGATGTATGGTTTATAGCGAGATTGTGAAGAGGGGATAGAGTTTTTGTTAGCAGGTGTTGACCCGTTGTGAGGGGAAGACGACTCATTCTGACAGACTGAGGCGTTTGGGATGGTGGTGGTCTCGTGGTGAGTAGATGTAGGGGGATCATTTGTGGCTGGCTCATTGGCAGGCTGTGTTTTAGCAGGATGAGATAGGTGTTCTGGGATGGTGTATGGTTTATATTGAGAGGATGCCAGGCGTACAGTTGATTTAGCTGCTTCCAAAGAAGCTTTAGGCCTGGATTCAGCCGGAGGAAGTGAGTTATCCTCGGTGTTGGATATAGGACTGCATGGCTTGAGTTCAGGTGGAAGGGCTGAAGGTTTTTTAACGTCGGGGTTGGGTATAAGCTTGCGCAGCTCGAGATTGCGAGGGGCTCTGCTCCACATTTCATTGGATGAGGATTTGAATTCAGCCAACTCCTCAGGCGTAAGCAAGCTAGCTAGGTCAATTTTCATAATAGGGTTTTCTTCCAACTCAAGCGTGAAAGCGATGTTGTCAATTAAGTTCGCAAGTTCCAGTCGAGATTCGCGGTAGTATTCCTTGCAATGAATTCCTTCGATTGCAGCTTTTATGAGTTGATTCATCAGGTCCATTGGAAGTTTGTGCTCGCGGATATCCTTGCATAATGGTCCAATCACCATGATACTCACGGACTGGATAATGAAGGGTTTGAAATAGGGGTCAAGCACATTGGCAATTGGGTCCATCACGTAAGGTGACGAATCCTGGCCGTCGTCAAGTGAGAAAGTTTCCTTGAGCCCGAGGCAGAAGAATTCGAGAAAATGATCGCGCAAGTCGCCAGGGACTTGATCATGCAAGAGCTCTTTGTAAATTGAGTTGACCATTTCGGCCTTGAGACTGTTTCCCGAAACCTTCTTCAACAGCAGGTGGGTTGATTTAACTAGCTGTTGGACCATTTTATAGTAAGGTTTTAAACGGTACCATTCGATCTCCTCCCACCTCTTGATAAAAATCTTGAAAAACCCTGTTAAGAAAACTTCGGCGGTTTCGAAATCGAAGGCATGCACCATCTCTGGTAGTTTGGCTGCAAGCTCCAGCTGCGCTAAAGGGATGGGGGACAACAGGAAGTATTGAAAAACCCCTTCGAAAATAAGGAAGGCAATACGGAGCGTCATGCACTCAAAGCTTGAAAAGAATGCTACGAATGACTTAACTGCATCTTTAGTCATAGCAGGATCTTAACATATTTAGTCAAGGAAAATAGAAAGGGTTACCTGAGGAGTTTAGTTTTCTAGTGAATCTTCGAATCCTATCAATGTCTGAAGGAATTGGTGCGGACATTTTGGATGTTTTGTATATTGACTAATGTAAGTTTATGTTGGTAAGTTTGTATATTGATAATGTAAGTTTGTATATTGATTAATGTAAGTTTGTATATTGACTAATGTAAGTTTGTATATTGATTAATGTAATTTGTATTGTTAAGTTTTGTGTATTGACTTAATGTAAGTTTGTATATTGACTAATGTAAGTTTGTATTGGTAAGTTTTGTATATTGATTAATGTAGGTTTGTGTTGGTAAGTTGAGTTTACGTTTCAATTTAAGGCAGAGTTAGTTCTTCAAATCCAAGAGTTTGCAAACGTAATTGCTTTGGTGATTGGCTACAGAAATCATTTATATCATTTTGCAAGGGTAAAATTTTAGCAGACTAGTTGATAGAAAAGCTTGGCTAGTTTACTGCGACTGTGACGCAGAATAGTGTTTTGTGAAACGAATCATGACTCTTCAAGTTAGCCAATTACTTAAAAGTGTTTGTTTTCTCACTAAATTTCATTTCAGCTTTTCAATTTCGAGAATAACTTGGGTTCAAAATTGGTGGAGAATGGTGATTCTAAAAACCTTCAACTTTCTATTCAACTTTTGATGTTGCAATTTTTCAGATAACTTCAACTAAAGTATGGAGTTTTGACAATATCCGTAAGGGTATTCTATTATTATACTTCCTTTTTAGACTATTTTTAGAACATATATTAATTTTTACAAATATAAGTGAAATATCGAAATGTATTGAGCTTCATCTTAATACCTATCATTGCTACCCTGCCTAACACTACTAATCTCCAACTGTTTCCCTATTAATAACATAATACAAACCGCAGTCCACACTATTATATAAGGCATTTTAATTCGAGTTGACTTGCATTTTATATTTAAACTTTATCATCTATTTGTTTATTTTAATTTAATAATAGCCAACTATAAGCCATATTTAAAAATAAATGTGATGTTATATTATAATGAGTATATTTTCAGTAAAAGAGCTACACTTTTACTAAGATACAATACAAAATTTATTATACCTTTGTTAACGTTAAAGCTAGACTTTCTTTTGCTTCTTAAGGCAAGCTAAAGAAGTATGGCCAGTACCTTTGTAATTCTTACAAAATTTGTTGAGATCTGCATTATACTTGGCAGTTATTTCAAATTCAGAAGTAATTCGTTTAAACATCTTGTCGGAGGTTCTCCCACGAGGCTTGGTAAAGGGCTCGGCAGTTTTACCAGTAAATTGTTGATCAAGCCCTTGCATAGTGGTGATATGACGCTCAAGATCAAGAAGAAGGGCGAAGCATAAAAGGGCTTGTTGTTGCTGGAGCAGGAGTTGAAAGCTTCAATCAAGGGTGCAAGGTAGTTGTCAACAACTGTTTCAACAGAGTTTGCATTGAAATTTTTTTTCCAACGAAGCTTTCGAATCGAGGAAATACCGGACCGCCATTATATGCTCACAAGGTAAACCATTCTGAGAAGGAAAGTAGCAATGGCAAAAAGTTTTATCACCAGCATACAAAGTAACAGTTGCATTCTTGGACGAATCACTCTTCTCGGTAGCTATGAAGGTATCAGCAGCTATTGGGTGGTATACACTCTTAATTCAATACGAGCATGGCGAAGTTTAACTTTAGATGTTAATCAGGTTAAATAAGCAAAATTTACCTTGAAGCTTAACTAGAATCGTTTTAGAGAGCTTGCAGTCCATTTCTTTTAGAAATTAAATGGTCAAAAGATTAACTCCATTTTTAATACTAAGGGAATCAAGGCGGAGGTGTTGAATCTTCTTTGTATCGAGGTACTCATCGGTGACCTTAATAAGCTCTGCAATGGTAAGCTTCTGTTGTAACTTTTTGCGATCTAGAAATAATTTCAATGAAGCATTCGTTGATTCACAGGCAGAGGAGGAGTTCCAAGAATGGGTAAAGAACTTTTTGGTATAGCAGACAGCAAACTGCTCTTCATCTAAAAATATGCATGTAGTTTTTTTAGTAGCATCACTCTTAAGGGCGCTTTCAAACTGCTTCTTGAGGCGTTTATATTTGTCTTCAGTGAGAGTATAAAGGAGATTATGAAGATAGGTGTGTAGTTTTGCAGTGTTGGTTTGCACTTTGGTTGCCGCATCAATCTTCTTTTTGTCATTGCTAAAATCGACCTTGGCTTCTTCGTCATTTATCAACGTTCTGACTAGTTTAGCTGGATCAGATTCCTTCAAATCTTTAATAAAGGTTGTAAGGTTGTTAAACTTGTGCCATATGCATAGTAAATGGATAAATTTTGGGAATATTGTTTGGATACTAATGGCAAGTTGATCGTCCGAATCCGAAAAAACCGTTTAACGCTAATTGTAGAGTTGCACTCAGTTAAAAAATCGTTGATGAGCTTGAAAGTGTTGATGTACCCCGTCTTGTTTTCGCGTGCAAGTACCAGGTAGCAAATAGGTAGTATTCTATAATGTTTATTCATAACCGTTACATTGAATATTGCAAAATTTGAAGCTAATATATTGTAAGTGCAATCAACAGAAAGGACATCAGTGATATCAGACTTGGTTAATTGGATTTGCTCAGAGTTGATCCAAATAACCGTCTGCAACCCCTATGTCTCAGAATCTAAAGTTTGGTAGACCATGCGAATATAGTAGTTTTCGTCCTCCAAGATCTTGTATAGCTGCTGAATTTCAGTAAGCTTTGGAATTAAACCCATTTTTATCCTATTTTTATAACAAATATTATGGATTAGATTAGAATTCTTAAGGAAAAGATTATAGTTATGTGAAACGACTTTAACTGCTTCCCCAGAAGTGCAACCATTGTAATAGCTTTCAATCATCTTGGATATTTCAACAGCCGAAATCTTCAGGTCTTCGTCGGATTTGAGTGGGCCATGATTATGCTCAAAATTAGGCTTGGATACAGTAACTGTTTTATAACCAATTCCTTTGTTAACATCCCTGTCAATAATTAGGGTAAACCTAACTTTACGTCTGTGCTTCTCGTGATGGGAAGTACCTGGGAGATCTCCATTTTCCAACTGTTTGTTGGAAATCTCTTTGATGTCAATGCATCTCTCCTGACTGGCACATCGAAAGTAAATATAGACCTTGCCGTTCTTGGGACTTGCTTTATATTTATTAGCTCTAAATCCATTTGAAGTGTTCAAGAGTGCAACTGCCTGTTCTGCAATTTCCAAGTTCAAAAACTGCGACTTATACCAAAACTTACTAATAAAATATTCAAAACGTGGCTGTTATAAAAATACCTTAAGTGGTAGTCATATTTGTTTCGTTTATTAATAAACTCACCATTGGTATTACTAGGGGGCTTTGTTTTCTATTATTATTCTTTTCGGAAATGATGTTGGATAAATTGGAATTATCTTCGTCATCTACAAGATCAATAGCCTGCTCATCAGAGTCTAATACTGGCGAATCGAGCAGTGATACCTGTACTGAAGTGCTATTATTTTCATGAATTAGTTGTTGATTGGAGTTGTTTGAGATCCCTTTGATAAGATTGACGGGTGCCTGGGCCATTTCCTTTGAGATAAACAAGGATGATAGTTCCAAGGTCAACTACTTGATCAGACTCAGTATTAATATCGTTACACAAACCTTTTATTCTAGCAGCCTCACTATAAGGCTTTTCTACTATTGCGAAATAAACCTTAAAAGACACTTGCATTCTATATAAAAATAAAATTGCATCTATTAGGAACAATATACATTTAAATATTATATCTGTTTGTTTTGCTGATAAATTTAATATTTTGATTTATATATATATATCACTTTGATCACTTTGAAATCAAGGAAAGCTATACATACTACAATCTTTACTATAGTAGCATTTTCACTTATATTTGTAAAAATTAATATATGTTCTAAAAATAGTCTAAAAAGGAAGTATAATAATAGAATACCCTTACGGATATTGTCAAAACTCCATACTTTAGTTGAAGTTATCTGAAAAATTGCAACATCAAAAGTTGAATAGAAAGTTGAAGGTTTTTAGAATCACCATTCTCCACCAATTTTGAACCCAAGTTATTCTCGAAATTGAAAAGCTGAAATGAAATTTAGTGAGAAAACAAACACTTTTAAGTAATTGGCTAACTTGAAGAGTCATGATTCGTTTCACAAAACACTATTCTGCGTCACAGTCGCAGTAAACTAGCCAAGCTTTTCTATCAACTAGTCTGCTAAAATTTTACCCTTGCAAAATGATATAAATGATTTCTGTAGCCAATCACCAAAGCAATTACGTTTGCAAACTCTTGGATTTGAAGAACTAACTCTGCCTTAAATTGAAACGTAAACTCAACTTACCAACACAAACCTACATTAATCAATATACAAAACTTACCAATACAAACTTACATTAGTCAATATACAAACTTACATTAGTCAATACACAAAACTTAACAATACAAATTTACATTAATCAATATACAAACTTACATTAATCAATATACAAACTTACATTAATCAATATACAAACTTACATTAATCAATATACAAACTTACCAACATAAACTTACATTAGTCAATATACAAAACATCCAAAATGTCCGCACCAATTCCTTCAGACATTGATAGGATTCGAAGATTCACTAGAAAACTAAACTCCTCAGGTAACCCTTTCTATTTTCCTTGACTAAATATGTTAAGATCCTGCTATGACTAAAGATGCAGTTAAGTCATTCGTAGCATTCTTTTCAAGCTTTGAGTGCATGACGCTCCGTATTGCCTTCCTTATTTTCGAAGGGGTTTTTCAATACTTCCTGTTGTCCCCCATCCCTTTAGCGCAGCTGGAGCTTGCAGCCAAACTACCAGAGATGGTGCATGCCTTCGATTTCGAAACCGCCGAAGTTTTCTTAACAGGGTTTTTCAAGATTTTTATCAAGAGGTGGGAGGAGATCGAATGGTACCGTTTAAAACCTTACTATAAAATGGTCCAACAGCTAGTTAAATCAACCCACCTGCTGTTGAAGAAGGTTTCGGGAAACAGTCTCAAGGCCGAAATGGTCAACTCAATTTACAAAGAGCTCTTGCATGATCAAGTCCCTGGCGACTTGCGCGATCATTTTCTCGAATTCTTCTGCCTCGGGCTCAAGGAAACTTTCTCACTTGACGACGGCCAGGATTCGTCACCTTACGTGATGGACCCAATTGCCAATGTGCTTGACCCCTATTTCAAACCCTTCATTATCCAGTCCGTGAGTATCATGGTGATTGGACCATTATGCAAGGATATCCGCGAGCACAAACTTCCAATGGACCTGATGAATCAACTCATAAAAGCTGCAATCGAAGGAATTCATTGCAAGGAATACTACCGCGAATCTCGACTGGAACTTGCGAACTTAATTGACAACATCGCTTTCACGCTTGAGTTGGAAGAAAACCCTATTATGAAAATTGACCTAGCTAGCTTGCTTACGCCTGAGGAGTTGGCTGAATTCAAATCCTCATCCAATGAAATGTGGAGCAGAGCCCCTCGCAATCTCGAGCTGCGCAAGCTTATACCCAACCCCGACGTTAAAAAACCTTCAGCCCTTCCACCTGAACTCAAGCCATGCAGTCCTATATCCAACACCGAGGATAACTCACTTCCTCCGGCTGAATCCAGGCCTAAAGCTTCTTTGGAAGCAGCTAAATCAACTGTACGCCTGGCATCCTCTCAATATAAACCATACACCATCCCAGAACACCTATCTCATCCTGCTAAAACACAGCCTGCCAATGAGCCAGCCACAAATGATCCCCCTACATCTACTCACCACGAGACCACCACCATCCCAAACGCCTCAGTCTGTCAGAATGAGTCGTCTTCCCCTCACAACGGATCAACACCTGCTAACAAAAACTCTATCCCCTCTTCACAATCTCGCTATAAACCATACATCATCCCAGAACGCCTATCACATCATGTTAAAACGCAACCTGCCAATGAATCAGCCACAAATGATCCCCCTACATCTACTCACCACGAGACTACTACCATTTCAAACGCCTCAGTCTGTCAAAATGAATCGTCTTCCCCTCACAACGGGTCAGCACCTGCTAAAAAAAGCCCTATTCCCTCTCCACAATCTCGCTATAAACCATACATCATCCCAGAACGCCTATCTCATCCTGGCAAAGCTCTGCCTATCAACGAATCAACTATCGATAAACCCCTTATGCATACTCACTTTGAGTCTACTATCAACCCACATGTCTCAATCGATCAGGATGAACCAGCTTCAGCTTACAATGAATCGATGTCTACTGACAAAAACCCTATTATCGCCTCTATGCCTACCCACCTTGAGTCTACTGCTATCCCTTACATCTCAGTCAGCCAGGACGGATCGGCTTCATCTAACAACGAGCCAGCACCTAACGATCAAAAACCTGTCATTACTAATAAGAAGCAAGTTAGGTGGAGAGATGAAGATCTTGAAGGTCAAAGTAAGTTTTTGAACTTGGTCATAGATACTAACTTTTCAACTAGATCTTATAGTACCTGGTAATACCAATGCTACGAGCCAAATGAACCGCAAAATACACCCTGTCAAAGGAATACTAAAGCCTTCAACCTGGCCGACTGTTACCAACGCAGCCGATAAACAAAAAGACGATGGTATAAAAGCCAATGAAGCTGATCAGCTTTATGACAATGATTTACAAGTTAGTGGTGTCTATAAACGGGAAGCTGAGGAAGAATCTTCCAATTTCGACTTCGAACTCGAATCCATCCAGTCCAAGAAGCAGAAGCACTAATGCCTCAACCTATCTATGTATTGCATCCTTATCCAAACGAGGGATCTTCTGACTTTGAACCCAAACTCACCCAATCTAAGAAACAAAAGCACCGATGCACCTACTCATCCATATTCCATACTATCCAATCCTATTTATGCCTTGATGATCCCACTTTACTTTATCCATCTTACCTTGGACCTACTCAGCCTAAGAAGCAAAAACACCGATGCACCTACCCATCCATATTCCATACTATTCAACCCTATTTATGCCTTGATGATCCCACTTTACTTTATCCATCTTATCACACACCTACTCAGTCTAAGAAGCAAAAGCACCGATACATTTACCTATCTATATCATTATCTCAACCTTATTTTCTCTATCTATCCATCTTATCACACACCTACTCAGTCTAAGAAGCAAAAACACCGATGCACCTACCCATCCATATTCCATACTATTCAACCCTATTTATGCCTTGATGATCCCACTTTACTTTATCCATCTTACCTTGGACCTACTCAGCCTAAGAAGCAAAAACACCGATGCACCTACCCATCCATATTCCATACTATTCAACCCTATTTATGCCTTGATGATCCCACTTTACTTTATCCATCTTATCACACACCTACTCAGTCTAAGAAGCAAAAGCACCGATACATTTACCTATCTATATCATTATCTCAACCTTATTTTCTCTATCTATCCATCTTATCACACACCTACTCAGTCTAAGAAGCAAAAACACCGATGCACCTACCCATCCATATTCCATACTATTCAACCCTATTTATGCCTTGATGATCCCACTTTACTTTATCCATCTTACCTTGGACCTACTCAGCCTAAGAAGCAAAAACACCGATGCACCTACCCATCCATATTCCATACTATTCAATCCCTATTTATGCCTTGATGATCCCACTTTACTTTATCCATCTTATCACACACCTACTCAGTCCTAAGAAGCAAAAGCACCGATACATTTACCTATCTATATCATTATCCCAGCCTTATTTTCTCTATCTATCCATCTTATCACACACCTACTCAGTCTAAGAAGCAAAAACACCGATGCACCTATCCATCCATATTCCATCCATATTCTATACTATTCAATCCTATTTATGCCTTGATGATCCAGCTTTATTTTTATCCATCTGCCTATCCTATCCTTTCTCTTATACTGCTATCAATAAACCTGCTGCTTTTACTTTTTGTTTTATATGTGCATACCAGTAAATTTTTATCTACAACATATCTATAAAGTTGCTATAATGCAGCTATACGGCAATATATGTGTACATCATATATAAAATTGATGTAACTAATTTTGCAGTCTTCACCGAATTCAACATATCAGCAGTAAACCATCACTTTATTGCTCTATACTCCACATACACACTGACTAAGACACTTTCTATCTAGTTTAATTTCCAAATACACTTGGTATACTATGGATTGTAGTATAGCTACTCTAATATTAAAATAGTCTTATATAAGGAATTGCTATAGGTTAAGAGCAATTATATATCAAGCTATACTTTAAACTTAATAAATAGGTAGTATATATCAATATCTATATCTTGATAAGCCACTATAGTGGTTAAGATATTAGATGCTGGAATATTTATTTAGTTTGCAAAATAATATCCTTTTAAAACTCCAGTTTAGGTTAAATAAAATTTGATATTGTGATATCTATCAGTATATATCAAATACTATTACCCTTTAATATATTATATTTTTCGGAAAGATTATTTTAAAGTCCTGTATGTATTCATACAAATTGCTAAAAATTCAAGATAATAAACTTTGAATATTGAAAGAAAAACAGCCGGTTGTATAAATATCATATCTATAAGACATATAGAACAAATATATAGTTAACCATGGTATATATATTAATTTATATGTATAGTAATTCTTCGATATTTGAATCTGTTAACAGTATACAGTCTTTTATAAAAAGACTTCTCAAATCGGACTGCTTTAGGGATAGTATAATAGTAGTTATCTAATGTTCGTTCTAAAAACTTTCGTTTTACAAAATTTTATCAATATATTGCCAAATGTATACATACTTAATATCGGTTCAATATTTATTCCTTTTTATTATGAACGAAGTCAAAGATAGCATTAAAGTTTGTTGGCCATCACCAACGGGGCATGATTCGGAACTTCAGCCTTATCAAAGGAAAAGACGCTTAGTGGGAACCTGGGCAAGGGAGCCCTAGTGACGTTCTGTTGGGATCTCCAGGTTAAGAGGTCGCCAATTGATATACCACAGTCCTCAATTGTGTAGGATCCCTTCGAATCGTTCTTAGTACCAGCCTCATCATCTGGGTTTGAGTTCAGCTTTTGCGAGTTCATATGGATCGATAGCTTTTTACGTTCAGATGCACCTTTGACGATGTATTTCTCAATTATCTTGATGGCTTTTTCCTGCTTAACTTGATTCAAGGCACTGGCGATTTTTTCATCTATGATAAAGAAAATAGTTAAGCTCTAAATGCTAATGGGAATATTTACTCAATTCAAACTCGTATTCTCCATCGAATATAGCGCTCCACTGGTTGGAGGCTAATTCGGATAGGTTATCCTCCTTTTTAAGGATTGATGGCGATCAGAGCTTGCACTCGCTTCTGGAACTCCTCCGGCTTTAAGCTCTTGACTTGCTCCTACTAATTTCAAAAATATAGACATGAGTATATGGATACAATAAAAACTGTACCAAAAATAAGTTCAAGAAGTTTTCGATCCTAGACTCCAAGTAGATCGGGCTTTGGTTGGACTGGATCATTATAGATACTCCCACTGATGAAATCTGGTGGCGCTTGGAGACTTGTACGGTGTAACCCAGTTGCTCGATGGTCCGAAGTTGATTGAAAGCTGGTTCTTCCATAAGGTACCCGATAAGCTCAGAGTAAGCGTAGTGCAGGTAAGTGTCCGTATCCAGTAGAGTAAGGTAGAAATCAATAGCACAATTAACATCTTCGGGGTTAGGGACGGTTGCCGTATACACCAGTTCACAGGTAGGTCCAGGTAACTCAACGCTACGACGTCCAATAAGTTCAGCAGGGCTCAACGTGTTGAAATTCAGTTCAGCTTGGATATGCTTCAAAATCTTGAGAGAATCCTAAAAAATTTTAAGTATTATTTAGGGCATCAATAAAGGTACTTCAGGAGCAATGTTCCCAACTACCAAAGTCTCAACGAAGACTCGAGCCAAGTAAGTTTTGGCAAAGGCCTCGATCTCGTCCTTTGTGAGAGCTAAAGTACAAAATTTAGCTCATTTCAAAAAGTGCAAAACAAACTTGAAGTCTCCTTAAGCTTTTCTTCATAGGACCAATATTTCTCCAGTAACGCAAAGGAGTTGTAGTGGTCGGAGTAGTACAGTGAGGACTGGACTTTGTAATTCTCATAATGCCTTATCAACTAAAATTATAGGTAAAGTAAGCATCAGAACATAGGTTAAAACGAAAAACTTACCTCGTCCTTCCAAACCTTGAACTTCTCTTCCGTAACTTTCAGGTTTACAAGATGCTTAATGATCTCCAAAAGCAACAGCTCGATCTTATCACTGAATCCACCAACAAAGATGACCAATCCATTGTAGGTAATTTCCAAATCAAAGTACAGCCCTGATAGACTGGCATCATAGCCGAACTCGACTAGATTGTCAATGACGATACTGCGAAGCAACTCCAGTAAACAGAACAGCCTGGGTGATGCATAAACGTATTGGATTTTTGAGATGGATACGTAGGTAAGCCTTGGGTATTTCGAAAGATCCCTTCTGGTAGAACAGGGATCCACGTTCGTCTTTTACCAAAAGCACTGGTTTCTACAAAAACTTTAAAATGAAAACCAGACATTAGGATGGTACCTCTTTGGAAGCAAGTGGGGTATTCACGATATCAAACCTCTTGGGGATGAAGATGTTAGGCTTAGGAAGCTCTAGACAAGAGTTTAATTCGATGTGCTGCAACTTCTACAGAAACATGTTAGAATGTATAGCAACCTCAAACTTTACCTTTAACAAAGTACTCGAAACGGGCTCAATTTTATGTTCCGTACCGTACCACTTTTCCGTGTCCAAGTTCTCCAGCTCTTTATTTGCCTTGCTGATGTGTACAACACTATCGAATTTGATTAGTAAATGTACATTCAAGTATGCTACGTCAGTTTCTCAGGAGTCATATAATCCAATATACCGTGTATAGCCGCTGGATCGTAAGTCCACAACAAGGAAGGGGCGGTGATAATCTGATGCGAGGGCTGAGGGCTATGCATAAGGCCGGAGAGATTGGATGCATACCGGGATACGCCATACTTCTCCTGGAATCGGAATCTAATCTCGCAAAGCTCTTGAAGCTATAAAATAATGTATCAGTAAAAGCATAAGGAGCATTAATTTACCTCTTTAAAGTATTCTTCGGAAACACCATGCTCCTTTAAAAGCCTAATGTATTGGAAGATGATGTAGACCATTTCATCTCTATGCTCTATTTCCATGGAATCAGAATATAATGTATAGGAATCTAAAGCTTTACCAACTCCTAACGGGGTCAACTCAATGTATATTTCGAATGAGGAGAACTGGGTATAGTTTGTTGTGGAGGAGGCGTTTAGAGAGGTGGCCCAGCTGTTAGATTTGAACAAGGAGAGCAAGGAGCCAGGACCTTCGTGCCCAATGAAGTGGGCAACATATGAGGAGGGCTAGAATTTAGAGTATTAATTCTTTTCTACACAAGCAAGAAAAAATATATACCTTGGATTGGTATTTTCCATACTGATTGGGGATCTCAAAACTTAGTTCCAAAGTGCGGGCATCGCTAATCGGCACCACATTCAACACTTTCTATTTACCGAAGCAAAAGTTAAAACAAATATAACTACTATATATCAAGTTACTTGGAACATATCGGGATGGAATGGACTTTCCTTCACGTTAGGTGGTTCGATATCTAAGTTGACTATACCGGAGAACTTGGATACAACCCAATCTACTAACTGCTGTAAAGATTCTAATAGAATAGCATTTTTAGTTTTAAATATAGAAATAAATGCACCCTTTCCATAAACAACTAACTTCATAATGTTGGCTGAATAGTTTTTCTTGTAAAACTTTATCAGCTCATCTCTGATATCGATTCCATTATTCTTTGGTTGAGTCCACAACGTGTCCAAGTTTCCTAAATGAAAATAACAAAGCAAATAAGCATGTTATTGCTCTTAATTTAAAATATTTACCAGTGGAAAAGGAAGAATAAGGGTGATCCTTCTTAAATTGCGATTTCAACAGTTGGTTTAGTCTCCAGCCATCATCTTGAAGATTTTTGTTGTTTTCTGAGTCAACGGCATTTATTTCTCTCTCTGTACAACTGGGGCTGAACAATGAACTTACAAAAAATTGTGAAAACCTATCTAAAGCACCTTCCAAGTACTCGGTTCCAACGTCGAAATAGTAGTTGGTGTGGTCATAAGTGGTAAAGGCGTTGGAACCTCCCCCATGTTTAGCTAAATATTCAGAGTACTCATTTTCAAGTGGATATTTTTCAGTTCCCATAAACAACAAATGTTCACAGAAGTGGGCGAGTCCAGGTAGGTTTGATGGGTCGGATTGTGAACCCACAAAGATATCCAAGGCTGCGGCACTTTTGTCGGCTTCATCGTCGGAAATTAAAAGCACTTCGAGTTGGTTGGAGAGCTTTATGTTTTTGTACTGTCGCTTGTCATTGGGGCTTTGCACTATAGGTTGCAAATGTTCGTAGTACCTTGAACCCTGATCAGTCTCCTTCTCTTGATAATTTTCGAATTCCATTGTTGAAAGCTGCTGAAGGTTCGAACCTTTGTTTTCAAATTTGGAGTTTGAAGCGACATCATTGAGCTTTACAATACAGTGAAGTCATTTTCGCCGCTGGGATGTGGGGGGATTTTAAAAGGAACAGATATTTCATCGCTTAATATGGAATAGCTTCAATAGACATTTGGTTTGCAGTGTAGTGACAGTTGGAATTAAAACTAAACTTGGTATATTTTTCTTTGGCATTGATTTTTGAATGAAACGAGTTAGAAGCTTGAATGAAGCATCAGTATACTAAAAGAAATAGTAGCGCATGCTATTTTTTCTATAAGTGTATATAAAAGTTTAAAGTATAAAATTCTAGTAAACATATTTGATAAGAGACAAAGCACCGTATATCCAAATATTTATTTTGAAAGGGCTCTACAAAATAAACTGTAGGTATGCCAATTTTAAATATTAATGTGCTGAAGATTTTCTTAATAGATTAGCTGTAATATTGTTGGTACTAAATTTAAAAGAATTGCAACATCTCATTATTTTTCCAGGTATGATTGAGGCACAATAGATAGTTAAATAGATTTAGTATATTAGGTTTTGATGAGTTATCAACTATACTAGCTTTACCAGTTGAAAAATTAGCCTTCAACTTTAAATACTAGCTCGGCTACTGTTCTTCAAATAGAGCTTGATTTCCATACTTTCGTTTGGAAAAATTAGACTAGGTTAAAGAGACAAAGGTAGCATCTGGCATACACTAATACATCGATTCTCTCTCTTTATCGTTTTTATCGTATGCTATATTATATAGTTTAATTATTATTTGAAATTAAATAGAAACATAGATATCTAGCCATTTAGCCAATTTTTAAAAGGATAGTAACTGATAATGGCTTTTTACTCTACCTTAAAGATATTGAATTTACAACCTAAGCAAATTTCCATTGAAAATTACAACTCATTTTCGACACAGAACTAGTTCTTATCTCCCACAACCAATAGGGCCATCATTACTATCAAAGAAGATCTTTTTGCATCATACTTGGTAGTAGGATGGTACTATAAAACTATAGTTTGAATTCGAACATCGAAAAGATACAACCTTTTTACTCTAGAAGTTTCTAGAACTTAGTGCTATAAATGAACACTTTTTACAGTAAATTTTAGGAATAGTACTAGTAAACTTAATTTTATACTTGTGAAATAGTCGACTTTTTTACATAACTTCCTAATATCATCATAAAAAGAGTTATTCATGCATGTAGCATAATCTTAATAGTAGTCACGTTACTTCTATCGGAAACGGACAAGCCCACCATTCCAACTGCGTAAAATGCTCATAAAAACATCCTCAAAAATAAACTTTCCACCACCACTTTTGTAAAACTGGAGCCGTTACACGTAAGCACTTTATCGAAATTCTACTATAAAGGCCACAGGTTTTCACCTTTCCAAAAATTATACAACAGATGCCCAAACTACAAGACTTCCAACTGGAACGGTTCCTAGCGAAACACTGAGTTCAAATGCCAACATGCTTTAGGTTGCAGTGATCCGGAAAGCCACACCATCAGCCAACTACTCCACTTAACCGACAACTACCAATCCACTTTGGACCAATTTCTCAACTTAAACCTATGTTATACGGAAACTCAAGGTAACGACCTACTTCGTCAATTGATATTGGAGAAAGTTTATGGTAACGATGATAAGCTCAACATCGATAATATTGTTGTCCATGTAGGTGCTCAGGAAGCTATATTTACGACTTATTCAGCACTTTTACAAGAGGGGGATGAAGTTATAGTCGAAGTGCCGTGCTACCAATCCCACTTTGAGATTCCTAAATCGCTAGGTGCTTTTGTCAAGCCATTGTATTTGAAAGATGAGGAAGGTGGATGGGACATCAACTTTAGTAAACTTGAGCAGATGATTAGCAAAGACACCAAGATCTTAGTTGTCAATTCACCCAACAACCCAACTGGACATCATTTTAGTTTGCAGGAATTGGAAAAGCTGGTTCAACTCTGCAAGCTCCATGATGTGTGGCTGTTGGTAGATGAAGTCAATCGATTTATCGAGCATAAGAGAGAGAGTCATTTGCCATCGGTCTGTCAACTTTATGACAAGGGGATTTCTATCAATGTGTTGTCGAAATCTTTAGGGCTGGCTGGATTGAGGCTAGGCTGGTTGGCGACAAAGAGTAAGGATTTGATAACTAAGACGTCTAGAGTTAAGGATTATTTATCCATTACCCCGCCGGGTCCATCCGAATTTTTAGGTCAGGTTGCCTTAGAGCATATGGATAAGATTTTGGACCGCAATCTTGAGATCTATAAGGCGAACTTGTTGGTACTGGACAAGTTTTTGACCAAGTTTAGCAATTTGTTTGAGGCAGTTATTCCCAGTAATGGCGTAGTTTTGTTCTTGAAATTGAAAGTCGAGAACTTTAACGTTGGGTTCTTTGATGGGGATGAAAGTGCTAAGGACTTCGGCACTTTGTTTACTACCAAGTTGCTGAGTACTTGTGGAGTGCTGTTTTCCCCCGGTATATGCTTCGATCCTACTGACTCGAAGAATTATGATAACTTCGTTAGACTGGGTTTTGGTAGATCGAGCTTTAAAACCGGTTTGGAAGTTCTAGAGAAGTTCTTGGATGATAATTTGCAGCAGCTTTCAGTTTAGTAGACTTACATGGTAAGCCGTGTAGGATATATACATCCTTTATTAAACCTTTTCATTTTATATATTGGGTGATCTATTGTATTTGCATGATAATGATTTAATAATTGGATACTTTATTTCCAACAACTTCAAATATAGTGGGAATACAATAGTTTATATACAATGTACGCGACTATATATGTATTAAAATACATTTAACTTCATAGACATGCTAAAAGACCAACTGAACACTATATTTGCTAAAGTTTATTTACTATCACCACCCAAGGTCAAACTACTGACCCTTATCGAACGAATAGACACTCAATGGGACTCTAGGCAATGGAGCTCTGGTAACAATCTGCTGGGTCTTCCAAGTCAAAAGGTCGTCAATGAGTACACCGCAATCTTTGATAGTATATGATTCCTTGGAACTATCTTCAGTCTTATCAGGCTTTTGGGAGTTCATATGGATCGATAATTTTTTACGTTTTGGGCCACCTTTGACGACGTACTTTTCGATTATACTGACAACTTCCTCCTGTTTGACTTGCTTCAAAGCGTTGGCAATCTCCTTACCTATTGGCATAAATTTATTAACAACTAATTTAGGACAATACAATAAAACTACTTACGTGCTTCAAAGTCATACTCCCCGTCAAATACAGCTCCCCATTGATTGTTAGCCAATTCGTTCAAGTTGTCCTCCTTCTTAAGTTTGATGGCGATCAAAGCTTGCACCATCTTCTGGAACTCTTCAGGTGCCAAATTCTTGATTTGATCCTATAGTTTTCAAAAATACCATTACGTTGAATATATGGGTAGGAAATATATGCTTACCAAGAACAGGTCCAAAAAGTTTTCAATCCTTGATTCCAAATAGATAGGGTTGCGGTTGGACTGGATCATGACTGAGACGCCATCGGAGGAAATTTGGTTACGGCTGGCAACGTGTACGATGTACCCCAACTGCTCAACGGTTCGAAGCTGATTGAAAGCTGGTTCCTTCATAAGGTAGCCGATGAGCTCAGGAATAAGCGCGGTTGAGGTAGGTGTTTGTATCCAATAAGTTGATATAGAAGTCGATGGAGCAGTTGACGTCTTCAGGGTTGGGGACGGTTGTCGAGTAGACTAGCTCACAGTTTGACCCAGGTAAGACAATCTTTCGGCGTCCGACTAGTTCGGTAGGGCTCAAAGTAGCGAACTTTAACTCCGATTGGATGTGCTCCAAAATCTTTTGGGAGTCCTAAACAATTTTAGAATGGGAAAGTGGTGGAAAATGTACCTCAGGTGTCATGTTTCCAACTAGTAAAGTTTCAATATAGCCACGAGACAGGAAGATCTTGGCGAGGGCTTCGAATTTCATCTTTAGTGAGAGCTAAATTTAGAAATGTTAGTAAAGGTTCAAATGGTTAAAAACAAACTTGAAGCCTCTTTAAGCCTTTCCTCGTTGGTCCAGTACTTTTCAAAGAAGGCGGATAGGTTGTATTGGTTGGAATGGTGGATTGGGGATAGAACTTTGGTGTTCTCATAATTTCTTACCAACTAAAAATCCATCATGAGTACAAATATCTGCTAAAGCAACTTACCTCCTCTTTCCAAACCTTGAACTGTTCCTCGGTGATTTTTAGGTTTGTAAGGTGTTTAATAATCTCCAAAAGCAACACTTCAATCTTATCGCTAAATCCACCAACAAAAATAGTCAACCCGTTGTAAGTGGTTTTCAATTCAAAGTATAAGCCCGCTAGACTAGCATCGTAACTAAACTCGGTTAAGTTGTCGGTAACAATACTGAGAAGTAGTTCTAAAGAGCAGAACAATCTGGGTGATGCATAAACGTATTGGTTTTTGAGGTGGATACGTAGGTAAGCCTTGGGGATCTCAAAGGATCCCTTTTGGTAGAACAGGGATCCACACTCATCCTTCACTAAAAGCACAGGTTTCTGTAGAAAATTAAAATGAAAGTCAAATATATAAAAAGTACTTCTTTGGAGGCAAGTGGAGTACTCACGATATCAAACCTCTTGGGGATGAAGAGGTTAGGCTTAGGAAGCTCTAAAGAAGAGTTCAAATCAACTGTTTTTCAATTTCTATAAAATATTAATATATATAATAAACTCAAATTTACATTTAGCAAATTGTCTGAAAAGGGTTCAATTTTGTGTT
Source organism: Capillidium heterosporum (assembly GCA_016630905.1). NCBI lineage: Eukaryota > Fungi > Entomophthoromycota > Entomophthoromycetes > Entomophthorales > Capillidiaceae > Capillidium > Capillidium heterosporum. Next base: position 1,382,867 of record WBMQ01000007.1, read on the forward strand.
CAGTGCCATACCACTTCTCTACCTCTAAACCTCCCAACCCCTTAACCGCTTTGTTTCTATAGACAATACTATTGAATCTAATTAGTATTTACAAATGAATCGAGTGTGTTACATAAGTTTCTCAGGCGTCAAATAATCCAATAGCTCATGGATAGCTTCCGGTTCGTAAGTCCACAGCAAAGATGAGGCGGTTATGATCTGATGTGGGGGCTGTGGGTCGTGCATGCGGCTGGAGAGGTTGGAGGTGTACCGAGATACTTTATATTTCTCCTGGAATCGGAATCCAACTTCATAAAGTTCTTGCAGCTTTCAATGAAATGCTTATAAATACACCTGCTATTACTATATAACTTACCTCTTTAAAATATTCTTCAGTAACACCATGTTCCTTTAAAAGCTTAATGTACTGGAAGATGATACAGACCATTTCATCCTTATGCTCTATTTCGATATAATTAGTGGCAGTGATATATAGAGGAAATTTTACCAACTCCCAGCGGGGTCAACTCAATCGAAACTTCAAAATAGGAAAAATCAGCGTAGCTCGTCATGGCATAGGAGGATAACGAGGTAGCCCAGTTGTTGGATTTGAATAGGGAAAGTAAAGAACCGGGGCCTTCATGCCCGATAAAGTGGGAGACGTAAGAGGAAGGCTATAGTTTCGATCTGGTTAGTTCAAATGGAAATTGAAAAGTAAAGCTATACGTACCTTGGACTGGTACTTTCTATACTGGTTGGGGATTTCGAAATTCAACTCTAAGGTACGGCTATCGTTGATGGGCACTACGTTCAAAGTTTTCTATTTACATTAAAAACAATTTTGCAAAAGCAACTTACTTTAAACATTTCGGAATGGAATGGACTTTCTTTTACATTGGGGGGCTCAATATTTAAATTTGCAATATCGGAGAATTTTGGTACAACCCATTCAACTAGCTGTTGTAAAGATTCTAATAAAATGGTTACGTTAGTTTTTAAAGTATGTTAAATATACCTTTTCCATAAACAACCAACTTCATGATATTGGCCGAATAGTTTTTCTTGTAAAAGTCGAGTAAAGCATCTCGAATATCGACATCACGACTCTTTGGACCAGTCCACAACGTATCCAAATTTCCTAATTAAAAATAAATCTATCAATACAAACTATATTTAAAATGAAATACCAGTGGAAAAGGAGGAGTACGGATGGTCCTTTTTAAACTGGGACTTTAACAGTTGGTTGACACGCCACCCATCGTGCTGCAAATTTTTGTTGTTCTCCGAATCAACTGCCTTTATCTCCCGTTCCGTACAACTGGGGCTGAACAATGAACTTACAAAAAACTGGGAAAATCTATCTAACGCACCTTCCAAAAACTCAGTACCAATATCGAAGTAGTAGTTGGTATGGTCATAAGAGGTAAAGGCATTGGAGCTACCGCCATGCTTAGCCAAGTATTCGGAGTACTCGTTCTCAATGGGATACTTTTGGGTACCCATGAATAGCAAATGTTCACAGAAGTGGGCTAGACCGGGTAAGTCGGAAGGATCGGATTGTGAACCTACAAAGACATCTAAAGCAGCAGCACTTTTGTCGGCTTCAAGGTCGGAGATTAGCAGGACTTCGAGTTGATTGCTAAGCTTTATGTTTTGATACTGACGCTTGTCGCTTGGGCTTTGTACTACTGATTGGGATAGTTCGTAGTAAGCTAAACCTTGGCTGGTCTTCTTTGCTAAATAACCCTCGAATGCCATTGTTGTCAACCTTTGCTTCTCTTCTAAATCTAAAAGAAGCTGTTGTAAATAAGCGCTCTTTTATAAACCTTTGATGGAATTTTAGGTTACGTAATTGGGATAGTCAGAACCTGAAAATCTTTGGGTATGAAAATGACGTAGATTGATTTGGATTGGATTTTAAAGAACTGTATGATTTAACAAGATGGATGTACTTGTATAATAATATTTGATTACTATAAGGATCTAGTAGTATGTAAATTTATATAAAGGTTGCTTATATAAAAATGTGGTTAAATTTTATTAAACTAAAATAGGTTGCGAAAAAATCTTATAAGGATGAACTGTAATTCAAAAGTTGCAAAAATTTAGATTATAACAGAAAAAAGTTATTAAGAATGTACAAGAGGGCTAGAAACAATTAGAAGCCTTTCCAAATCTAAATAAGCAAGGACAAGTTGTTATTGTATATTTTACTTTATGGTTATAAGGGCTGATTCTTGATAAAAATTATTTTTAAAGTAAATAGTAGCTTAAAATTAATTTAACTTTGTTTCTAAAGATAATAAAGTTGATAGTTTAGTACATTTACTTGGTCTTATCATTTGCTAACCTAAAACTCAAGTATACTATATGTATTTGTATCTGGCATATTCTTTTATTAATATTTGAGTAAATAGTAATCTTTAATTAAAATGAATTTTTTATATAAAAGTAGTACAATTTTAGATTAAAAATCAAATTTATTAGAATTGATTTTCAATTAATATTTGCATATAAAGTTAGCTTTTGTAACCATATTTATGTTAAAAATTGAATTGTTCAAAAGAATAAAATAATATACTTGATCATCTCCCAAAACCACCAAATGAGTATCTGGAACATTTACTACTAAAGACAAGTCACCTATATAAGGCCCACGGTGAACTTAGTAGTAGATCAAGTAATTATTAAATAAACGTATTGAACATTTGATATTTTCTTCTACTATCGGCATAGTATAGACTCCCTGCGTAGTATAATTGAGAACTGATAATTTGCATCCCTCCAAGACCGAGAGTTGCATTGACCTGACCTGAATCAACAAACCTGAACTGAATCAACAACCTGAACTGAACCGAATCTGAAAACTTAAGATAAACAATGGATTTGACTACATTCCTTAGTCTCGTGGCTACGGTTGGAGTAGTCCTGTCTGCTCACCGCCTCTGGATCCGACTCCAGGCACGATTATCCTCTCTGTATAACCTTTGTGTCAACTTCCTTAGCCTTTATGGAGTACTGGCTACCGCTACTGCCTGGTTGACTCCTGCTGGTAAGCGTTCTTTGTGGACGTTTCCCAACACTCACTACTCTTTAACTTTGGTGCTTTAATTAGTGTCTGTTATAAAAAGTAGTTTTTATAAAGAGTAAAATGTTAAGTATAAAAGTAATTGATCAATCGAAAAGTTTTTGTTTTCTAGTAACAAGACTTTGAGATTGGGACTGAATAATTAGTTGATACAAAATTATATTTTTGATAGCATTTAAATTTATAGAAAATAGTCATTTTGATATAAAAATTTATCTAATTTTGTTAATGATTTCTCTAGCACAACTTGATAACTCAAAGTAATAATATTAGCAAATATCATTTTATTTAAAAATTATATATTTTTACATATTTGAGTAAAACAATGATATAGCATTTTTGAGCTGACTTTTATAGAGATTTGCCTAATCCAGAGACGGTGGGCGGATAGGAATACTCCAAGAGTAGCCATCAGGCTAAGGAGCACAGTCGGGTTCATTGGTTCAGGAGGGTGCTAGGGTTTAGTTCAGATCAATTCGGTTCAGTTCTATCGTTCGGTTCAGATCAGCGCAACTCTCTACTGTCGAGGGATGCCGATTATCAGTTCTACGTTATACTATGCAGGGAGTCTATACTATGCCAATAGTAGAAGAAATATCAAATGATTCAATACGTTTATTTAATAATAACTTGACCTCCTACTAAGTTCACCATGGGTCTTATATAGGTGACTTGTCCTTAGTAGTTGGTCCTTTGAGTACTGGTAATTGACGTTTTCCCTAATCCCTCAGTAACACTATTCCTCTTGTTTTCTGGGCATTCGTCATTAACCCCAGAAATGACAAGATTGATTTAAAGACCATCAATGCTAAATAAAACGCTTAATTCATGCTAAAGAGAAAAGAACTTCTAGCATTGCTAAAAGATTTGGGTGTTAACTTTAGCAACCTTATTCATACATATTATTTTTCAATTCAAAGTTTACATAAGTAAATTTCACCCAATAGCATATTACCACCTGTTCCTAAAATTTCTTCAAATTAAAGCTGAAGTAAATCCAATAGTTGAACTTGGAGATTGCAATGTCTTTTCTAATAACCAGCTTAAAAAACTTGCCAACTTGTATAAACTTTAGTATCTATAAATTAGAGTTGAAACTTAGTCCATTTTCACTATTAATAGGACATATAAAAACTCTATACATCATAAAAGTAAAAGATTTCTGATGTATTTCTAATGAAATAAGAACTATGAAACTTTTCCTTATCCTATTAGCTGGCATCACCTTTGTCCACTTTCCTTCAACTATCAAAACTCCAAAACAAGAACAAGTGAAAATAGTCAGCAACTTCCCAGCAGTAGGTAAAAGTAAGTTACCTGATATTAGTGATGTAGCTAGATTCGCTTACTCTGCTACTACTTCCTTATGTAACGACTTTCAACTAAAGACTTGTAATTACAAATCATGTTGGCAAGATAGTAGTTGAGATACTCAATTCTATGCAATAGTAGAGGATAAACTAGCTGGTACTCGTAGTTACATCGTCATCATTGAAAGTTGAAAAGAGATACCGGTAGTTTTTCGAGGCAGCACCATTTTGCAGAACGTTTTAGAGTTTATGGATGTCAAAGAAATCGATTACTTCTCTTATGTCCAGAATTTAGATATCAAAGTACATTCGGACGCTAAATTGGCAATATATTCTATAGCTAATGATCTGGTATTCAAGTTATAGATTAAAGTTATAGTTGTCGATCATTTGTTCGACGACATGTTTGCTTCATTAGGTTTACTTAGGATTAAACATAATTTGAATTTGGAGTGGTCGTGGCTTTCACTATATACCTATAGTCAGCTGCGAACAGGGAATTTGAAGTATGCTGAATTTTATGCTACTTTACCTATTATCTTGTCTAGAGGTGTTAATTATAATGATGTTGCACCCCATGCTATATACGTTGGGCTAGAAGGTGCTTTCTTTCACCATTAGAATGAAGTGTTTATCAGTAACAAATTTGGTACTATGTACTGGTTATGTAGCCAAAATGTTATGGAGGACCCCGCTTGTTTCAATTCCATCTCAATGACTATGTACTCCAAGGAAACTCACTTTAAGTTCTTTAACATAAACTTTGATGCTAAGCTGGCTTGCTGAAGGTAGGTTGAAGTTTTTTACATTTAAATATATGTCATCTCCAGTACTATTATCTGCATTATATTACTATGGATATGGTTTCTAATAGGTACACAATTTTGTATAGGGTGGATTTCAGCAAGGCTTTGAAGTTTGCATACTTGAAAGCTTCATACCACCATTTTAATCTATGAAAAGCAATATTATAAAACTTTTACTTTATGATATTAGTTAAATGTTACGACATATATTGGAATTAATCAAAATTGAAAAGAATTGGTAGGCAAATTTTTGTCAAAAAAGCGACAGGATCTTTGAATATCCAACATTTAAGTGAAGAATTTAAATATATGTGCAAGTAATCAGGCAATAGTGATGATTTATCAGGGCAACTATAGTGTATTAGAGCTTGGTTGTAACACTAAATTATGTAGGATTTGTGCTCTAATATGTGAGAGTTTGATCCTAAAGGCGTCTTTAATCTAAAACCTTTATCTGCTTATAAATACAGTACAGCCATCAATTTGTGGAAGCAATAGTGGTATTCTTCACATGAAATGATTTCAATAATTTAAAAAAATAAAAAATATAGTTGGCTAGCTTGAAAAAATTACCTACGAGTTGGTAATTGTACTGTATACCTCGATAAGTGTTGGAATCGTTACTCAGTGCCGATGAAATACTATACTTTTAAAATCTGATAGAAAGCTCACCAAAATTCAAGACGGCAATATTCTATACCATGTTTACTACTATCTTTAGTTGCTGACAAATTATAGCTTTTACATATACTTATTCAAGTATACCCAAAAGACTATTCTCTAGAAAGGCGAAATGCAGTTCAAGATTTCAGCATTACATAATGTTCATTTGAGTGTCGGTACTTATGGTAAGCCTATTGCTAGGCTAAACTTTAGGTCGAAGTTGGCAAGTCTAACTACAAATATATTAGTTTGGAAGGATAAACTGTTTTCCCAAGGTGTAAATGCCACTTTTTGAACTTGAACAGCACTATAGGTAGAATGGAATTATACTGTGATAAAAAACCTGAAATGTTAAATATAGTAACTCTGCTGGCAATTGGAATTAAAGAATGTACATCTATAGACTCTTAATAATAGAAGTTGGAACATACTGTGTCCAAGCACTACCGTATTAAAATTTACAAGCATATACTAATAATTTACCTAATATATTTCAAATATTTTGTAATAGATTTTTAAAGTGGCAAAAGCTGGATAAGGCAAAATTTGGCCAAGTTCAATTCCCTATAGTTGGATCACATGGGTTGGCAGCTTTAACTAACAGGTCATCAATTTTCCATATAGGAACTTTTAAACTCCTCTAAGCTACTTGGCAACGGAACTGTAACATATCTATATACTAGATAGGATAATGGGGACTATAGTAGCATAAAACCTACCCTTTATACTTTTATAGTTAGTGTGAAATTTCTGAATATTCTCGTTCCCAAACTCAACTTCCTCAATATATTACTGTAGAACAACACTAGCATCCATTTGGAAAACTAGAATGCAATATATGTAGCTAATATATATTGAGAGGAACATACATTCTAAAGGTTCCTAGAAATTATTAAATCATATCAGTATAGTATAAGGTGGCAAATCTAATACACTATATGAAACCGAGCTTTTCAAGTATAAAACAAATTAACTTTAATGAAATTTAATAACATCTAAAACAGTGACTTTGTAACTACATTTCAATTCAAAGTTAAAAGCATCAGATACGGGTGACTTTTGAGATGAACATTTAATTATATAGGGTCCAAAAGAGCAACCTATTGCCCCTCTAGGTTTCAAAAGAGCATCTAGCATCAAAATAAACTACAAGACCCATTCATTTGATACCGCTACAAAAGAGGTAGGGGCTAGGGTCAAAAATATTGTCATAGATGCCTTTTTAAAAGATGAAAAGGGTTAATATCAAAAGAACATGGACAAGTCCGATAGCCTGTAAATGGGATTACTAACAGTAAATGCTGCTATTCAACCATGTTTATAAATTTGAGGATGGGCTTGGCACTACATGTTGGCGTTGAATTTACAACAATCTTTAGACAGAATTTCCTGTTTCTACAACTTGTAGAGCACGTTAGCACAACTATCTAAAGCTGAAGCAAAAAGTAAACATAGGTAAGTTAAAATCAGAATCCACCCCACTTAAATAAAACACAAGCAAATTTGATATGCAATGACAGTAACTTGTAAGAAAATCCAAACTAAATGGAAATTACAATCCAAAACGACAAATTTTACAAGGATTTATATTTTATTTTAGAAAGGAAAAGGCGTTAGCCAGAACACTTGATCCAACCGAAAGAATATATATAACGAAAGGAACGTTTTCTTAACATTAGAAGGAAATAATTACAGAGGAAGGTTAGTATAAGTTAAAAGGGAGGTGGGTAGAACGTAACTATGTCAGCTTTAAGCTTCCAACCAAGTGTCAGGTCAACTGAAACTTTTAGGAAGCCAAAAGACCGACATCCGAACTTTTAAAAGGGTAGGGACGGTCCAAGGAAGGAAACCCATAACCGTACAAAAGCATCCTTAGAAAACAACACCATAAACATTAAAGAGATGATAGCCAGATCAGCTTTTCCAAGGTAGAAGGTCAAGGAAGACTAAAGAGTGACTTAAGATGGGTTGGGCAGAAGTAGTAAGAAGGCCGAGCCATAACTTTTATAAATAGAGGGAATTAGTTGGAGGGAATTAGGGACTGGCGGAATTGCCGCCGCCTCTGCATCATCTCAATTAGGGAAGGGTAGAAGGAGGTGCGGTCGTAATCTTCCTTGGCGTAGGTGTAGGATACCTTTTCAAACCTAGAGAACCTAACGTTCTTCTTTTTGACTTGGACGTCGTCGATTGAGGGTTGTTTGGTATCGAGGTCTATGGAGTCGGTAGGTTCTAGGAATAGAGTACGGCTGGCGTCGAAAAGTTCGATTGGGTTCGATGCTACTAATGCCATTATAGGTAGTGGAAGCTGGGTAGATTATTTTGTAAGGTTGGGTGCTAAGGTATCTAAAGCGTTATTGACCGTTGCTAAGACTGGTATAGGAGTCGTAACGAATATGGATCTAGTTCTAATGATGAAAGTGGAGATTGGATACCGCACGTTCGCTTTATCGCTTTGCCTTTCGCTTCACTTTCTTTTGAGCTGTAGTTGGTAGGCGGTCTCAAGTTCTACGAGTTTGTTGATTTGGGTAAAAGGTGAAAATTTTTAATTTGGGTTGCAAGCTGCCTTTTATAAGCTCTCTTTGATACTTGTAATTTGCTAGGTCGAGTTTAACTTGATCGAGCTAACTTTAGAATCGGTTATAGTTTGGACGCCAATTTGGAAATTAGGGCACTTGGGATTGTGGCCTCAAAGTAGGATGATAATTCGGTATTTCATCAAGTTGGGTTGTTCTTACCCTATTTATAAAGCTGGCGTTGGTTGGGTTTTATTGAAACAGGTTATAAATGGGAACTTTAATTTGTATACCAATGATGCCTTAAACACTTGGTGCCGGTCGAATAGTGATAATCGTGTCAATCTATTGGATTGTTTAAGGAGAAATTGCTGAGGTTAGACCAATGGGTTTTAGGTTTCATTGGCTTGGTACGTAAATTTAGTGAACTGCATTCCAACAATGCTGCAAATATAAGCAATCCGTTCTGTGGGTAAAGGTCCGTCTATTGTAAATAGTGGATTGGCCCAAAACTGGGGATAAATGAAATCAGTTCCATTCTGTGATTATGGTTTAGCAATAAATGGAATTGGGTCGGTACTAACATTTCACCCGCACCTCACAACTAAAGGTGCAAGGTGGATCCTTATGTCAAATGATCGCTTGGCAATATTTGGTTACAGCATGTTGGGATTATTTGTAATAACGTTGTAGCATGGCATACCAGTATGGGAGAAACGTTGATGGTTTGGTAACTAGTATATCCGGTAAAGGAATCCATTTTGGAACATTTACTCAATTGGAAACTATGAAGCAATTTATTGAAATATGGCAAATTTATGCTTGTAGGAACTTTGGCAGCCTTTCTCTTATAAGTCCGATGGGAGGTGCTTCTATAAAAGCTAAAGGAACTGTAACTTTGGTGGAAATTAGACCTTTCATTTAACCTCAATCAATCATAGCACACATCCACCGAAGCTTGATAATAGTAAAACCTGATTGGTGTAAAGTCCGTCCAAAGGGTGGACTTGGCAATGGCAAGAATTCTCTAGTGCAATTTATTCAATCAAACTGCATTGTTAATTGGGTGTCAGCTACATTCTTAATTGCAAGCTTAACTTATAAAGTAAAAACTCGACAAGTCTATGGAAAGGTGTTTATTAATGGTAGTGGATATCTGATAGATTTGGGATATCAACATGCTGGTCTTGTCAACTACTACACCAACAGTTTACTGGCATATGGTATTAGTTTTCGAGGTTAAAAGCCTGGAAAAGTCATTTACGATGGTAAAGCTAAACTCGAAATTGCATTTTTCTTCTAGGCTGCATTTTCAAATTTCGCTGAGGACTTGCCATCGGTTAGACTTTATCCTGCAAAAGGATCCATACTATCAACTACGGACCAATTATAAACCTGGATAGCACACTATGAGCCAGGAATTATAAAAGCTAAATGAAACGGCCAACTTGTTCGAAATTGCTGCCACAAATTATATTCAAATTTTGGATTTGAAATAAAGACCAAGTTGCACTTGAGATTATCTAAATTGGATGAGTAATGTGGATTTGTAATGGAATGCGATAAACTTCCAGCAGTTATGGGTTTACCCCCCTATTGGATCTTACAAACGTAGCCTATGACATGTCGATATGGCCTATATTTTCAGCCAACCGATTTTACTTGGCCAAACCAATTCTTGAAAGATAAACTACAAACTTGGTCCGCTCAATTTAATTATACTTTACAGAGACCTAAATATATACGATCTAGAAACGCTATACTTATAAAAGACCGATTGCCGAGTGGGTGTACATAGCGCTTAATAATATACTAGATATGTCTTTCTAATCCTGAAGCCTCTCAAGCACCCCAATACCGATCTTGCCTCCCAATCATCTTATAGTTTTCATACCACTTTATAGTGATAAAAGTTGTACAATTTTCTTTGGAATCGAGATGATGTTATCGAGATACTCGGAACAATCCATCTAAACACCTAATGTAATCGAGCTGCTGATTGATGACTTCAATTATCAATTTGTATTTGAACCTTCTATCTATAACTACCTTATAGGGTAACGGCAATTCGATACATTTACAGCTTCTAGATCTGATGTTTGGAATCTTTTGCTATACATGAAAGTCCAATGATAAATTGAAGTAACGGATCCTATAGTAATGGTGCATGGAGGTAGATCTTTTATTTTAACAGTGCTTACTTAAGGTGCTCTTAGTATAGTTGACGGTGTATTATGTAAAGTGAAAATGGTAGTTGCAGTCACGTTTCTAAAATATTTATTAGCTGTACTTGGTACAATTCAATTTATATTGTTGGAATAGGGTCAATAAAATTTGAAATTCCGTATAGGTGGTTGAAATTTTAGCTACATTTTCAAAATATATCAAATATATTGGCTTACTGCAATCTATAAAAGAGAGGAGTTATAGTATATCTAGATAAAATTGAACTAGATTGCGTTTACTAACTATGCGTAATAAAAGTTCTTGAAAATGTATGATATTAGGAATAGTATATTTACAAAGCATATATTGCAACTCTATCTAAAGAGTGAAGTTTATAGACAAGTGAAGATTTCTGCTCAAATGTATACCATTTTAAAGCTATAATTGACTATCAATCTATTCGAGGTATTGAACTCTTTTAGGATATTATATACACACCCAACTATAGTTGCTGTTTCACTGATAGTAAGAAAGAAATTATTAGCCATTACTAATGACTGTGTAAAGGTATAGCTTGAATGGTAATTGACATAATCCTTCCCTTATCTATGGTAGGTTATCCTGTAACTAAGTCAATTTTCAAATCCCAAAGTAAAGGCTTTCAAGCAAATTGTCAACAGAGTAAATTACTATATTACCATCTATGAGAATCTATCTTTCCTTGTTAATCGCAATCAAAAAGGTCTTAATCCTCCACATCTGTAATTTCTCGATCATTAAATACTCCTATACATATGTTGAAAATACCTTATAAGCTTTGAAAGCTAAAGCTAAAACATTTCAAATTCTATCTCAAATGCCCTATTAAAGTATATTGTAAACTTAACCTTCCTATATACAAAAAATGATATATATTATTAAGAATCTAAGCATATATTTACCATATCTTGATTGAGCAAGTTTAGTTACATTACAAGAGTAGCAATCACATATACCCTAGGTGTAATACCTTTTAAACGAACCGTACCTTCATACGTATCCCTTTATATTTACTTTTAGCACTAGTCTAGATCGTACATCAGTTGTATAAGGTATAGTAGGCTTAACCAAGCTGACAAAGAACAAAGATACACATTCTTTGTTAAAGTTTATAAAAGCGTTAATAATCAGATATTGTTAAAAATGAATTTACCATTCTACTAAAGTAAAGTTTGCCCTGTAGAGCTAATACTGTTTATTTAACTGGAGTATATCTCTAAAAATTATTTTTTAGTACTCTAATATCTGTATACTGTGTTAAATTAACTATCTAAGGTCATTAAATATCGGAAAGCCTGGGTTTAACTAACTTGATCAACTGGGCATCTTTTCATTCACATATACGAATACTATATATTTAAGTTTAAGTAAACACAGTAACTAATATATATCCAACTTTCTTTCTAAAATGCGAATTATTAAGCTATTAAATACTATTCTTGAAGGTGAATACCTAGATTGTATCAATATTTATCAAAAATGAACATTAGTATTAACGACTAATCCGCTTTTGATTTTGATTTTGATTTTATATACCACTATTGTACTGTTAAGCTAATATAATATACATCACTACCATCCATCTAAGCTACCAGTAGTTTCATACCTTTCAGTCAAGGCTATACCATTTAGTACTTTCTCATTACACAAGTGATCCAAAGTACATTGTCTTCTGCATCCCTGATTGTATCCATAAAGCCTACAATTTAACTCTAAACTAATATAAAAATAACTTTGATAGATATATGATTTCCTACCAAGATTCGATATAGAATAAAAAACAAATTTAAGGCTCGAATCACTGCATAAAGGATACAATAAACTTTATAAAATATACTTTAGAATGTTTTTGCTTCAATTTTGAAATATGATTTTATTAAACTTGATATATAAATGTATAAGTAAACCTTAATCGACACTCATCTATCATTAAATTATTGATATCAATACAGTTTAATAGTACAATATGTCATCTTATTACCAAAGAATGTGATGCGAATTAGTACAGGATAGGATAGAGGAGCTAAAATCACAAGCAATATATAATGTAAATATTATGATACTATAGTGTTAAAAGTCTGTATGAAAGTCTTTATATGCATTACAAGTAAATTTATAGTAGAAGTATATATTGTATCTATATAGGGTTTTAAAATGGTTTGTTGTTTAAAGGAGAATGGCCATTCATAGAGAAAGCTTGTACAAAGAGATGGCGGATGGTAGATTGCCATATTTCGGCAAAGCTGGTTAAAATTATTGACTAGCTTTACTAATCATTTTATCCAAAGCCTACCTTGGGTCTCATCCGGGTCGGGACGCTTTACTTTTATAGTAAACCCGCTGCGTAAACGACCAAACCTATTCCTAAAGCTGCGCAACTGCAGTCAGCAGCCATTCAAATAGAAACTTGAACTCCAGTTTCTACATTTTTAATCAGAATCCTTGAGTTTAGCAGCATAAAAAATTCGATACCCATGAGTACCAAGGACAAAACCAGCAGCAAGAAGGAAAAGCCACTACAAAGCAAGCTCCTCTTCGAACTCGACAGCAAATTCTTTACAAGCTTGACAGGGGTATGGCAGCTCAACAATCCATTGGAAGAAAATGAAGATAAATCAGTAGAGGCTGAGAAGGAAGAATCCGTTGAACCTAAAGAGATAAATCTATCATGTAAGTTGTGCGAAATAGCCAAGTTCGATACCCAGCAGGAACATAGGAATCACTTCAAGTCAGAGTGGCACAAGTTCAACTTGACCAATCCACCGATTAGGTAAAGTCAAGCTATCAGAGACGGAATACGAAAAGGCGTTGGAAGGTAATTAAATTCATATTTATTTTATTGACATAAAATCGTAAAGAAAAATCAACAACCAGTGACAGTGAATACTCCAGTTCATCGGAAAGTGAGTCGGAGTTGTACAAGCGCACTGCTACTCCAACCGTAGAATCTGAAGACGAAAACAAAGAGTTAACCAGCCCAAGCTTAAAGGCCAATCAACTTAAAAAGCTCGATCGAACTACTAGAAATTTGGTTACCTTACCTCTAACCTGGTACAAGCAAACTGACAATGACCAACTGTTTGGTATCTACAACTGCCTCTTGAATTCTAACCCTAACTGGCCGGAACAGTTGACTTCAAGCCTCAACGACTTACGTACCCAGTACTGGACTTTTATAATGCTGGGTGGGGGTTACTTCGCTATGGCCGTCTATGATAACTCCAAGTTCGATTTGAAAAACATGAAACCCAGTCTGGTGATGCACAAGACGATAAAGAAGTACACGACCCGTAAGAAGCAGGGTGGAGGTCAGGGTGCCAACGACAACAAGCAAGGGAATGCCAAATCGGTAGGTTCCAATTTACGACGCCAGATGGAGGCGGCTCTAGTTGAAGAGGTCCGGGAGTTGATGGATCAGAGCCAGATGCTCGTAAACAAAAGTAGTAAGGTTTTCGTACGAGCTACTAGCCGTAATGGTAAAACCTTATTCGACTACGAAGAGGCAGTCCTCAAGCGTGAAGACTCCAAGCTGATGAGCCTGCCCTTTACGACGACACGACCTACCTTGCACGAACTTACCCGATGCTACTTGGAATTGCTTCGACCCAAGTGGACCAAAATCCCCCAGATCGAACCGGATGCCTCTAATGACAAGAAAACTCTCGAAGCACCAAAGATCAAATCTAAGGCCAGTTTACCACCGAAGTCCACAACCTTCCATAGTTAAGGAATTGAAATCGGAATCCAAGAAAAAAAGTACGAGTCAGGTACAGATTGCAGCTGACGTTAAGTCCGCTCCTAAACCAGACAAGCAACTGCTTCGAACCTTCACTGTGCTGACCGACCTACTCAAGACAGACTCCAACCAGCGTTCCGATGAGACATCAACTCAGTTTCTCACTATCCTCAAGTCAAGCCCTGAACTGGAGGCTGATGTCAACCTACGCATCCCCAACCTCATTGGTAAGCCCACCCTCCTCCATCTGGCCGCCAAGCATAATCACATCCCATTGATCGACCAGCTCCTTGACTTAGGAGCCGACCCTTGCCTACTTACCTTGGATATCGATAAATATACACCGTACCAAGCTACCAGCAACAAGAACGTCAAGATGGCATTCCGCATGTACCGTCATAAAAACCCCAGTAAATTTGACTGGGAGAAGGCTAAAGTAGCTTCCCCAGTATCTAGCCAAGAAGTTGAAGCCATCAAGCAGAAAGAGAAGGACAAGGCTAAAACCAAAAAGGCTAACTTGAAGGCTAAAGAAGAGACAAGGCAGAAGCTGCTGCAACCTATCATACCGGAGCGTAGTAGTCTAGTCGTGCCTAGTTTAAGCTCCGACAATCCCAGATTTGGATTTGGCTTTGGGGCTGTCGATCCCGTCATATCAAACAATAATACTTTTAATACACAGCATCAATTTGGGGCTAGTGCCATGACATCGGATGGTGGGTACAAGTTGGTAAATAGGCCGGTAGCATCTACCAGTGAAGCGGGAAAGAAGGTCCTGCCTGAGCATCGAGAGAAGATGCGATTGGCGGCTGAAGCTAGATTCAAAGCTAGCTCTCAAAACCAAAGTTGAAAAAGATTGTAGTTTAGATAAGTTAATGTTGAAAGTATAAAGCTTTAATGAATAATAAATCTAGATAGATAACCCTTTTTAACTTGTAACTTTATTTTGCTTGTAAAATTTCAGTTTTTTAGCACTATATCTTTGATTGAATCTTTGAGATCTAATAACAGGGCCCTGACTAAAAACTGGTTGGTGGCCTTCAGCTCGATTACTAGTTCCAGGCTGTCTACAATCTCATCTTTACTCCCACCGCCTAACTTGACTAAGCCGACTATAGGATCACCGAATACGGTGCAGCCAAATAGAGAAGCGGCTTGACCACCCAGCCGCTCTACAACTTTCAATTCAATACTACCACTTACCACATTGTCGACTAGGCTATCGAAGCTATTTTTGAGAGAGTCACTAGGACAGGGGTACGGCAACTTGAAGATTAGGGATTCAACGTTGCCGTAGGCAAAGTTTTTGGGATTGGAGGTAACTAGATCTTCGAATTTTTGGGGAGTCATCGGTTCCTAACTTGGCTATAGGGATCATCCAAGCCTTGGAGGGAATCTTTAACTCGAAATTCAAGCTTCGTTTGGCGGGTACCGATCCCTACATAAAAAGCTTAATACAAATTGAAAAGGTAAAAGCTTACCGGTTGGTAGTAGTTCAAGACTCCCCTCAAGTTTAAGCCACTGCCCTACTTTAGTCATATCATCAGGAGTCAACTTGAGTCTTACGTCGTCACTCCGTTTGGGAGTTAAAGTCCCATTCAACTTGACCGTGTTCCATAAGTCT
Source organism: Capillidium heterosporum (assembly GCA_016630905.1). Lineage (NCBI taxonomy): Eukaryota > Fungi > Entomophthoromycota > Entomophthoromycetes > Entomophthorales > Capillidiaceae > Capillidium > Capillidium heterosporum. The sequence continues at coordinate 1,398,788 of WBMQ01000007.1, forward strand.
AGCCCTTGGCACTGCACCTCGTTGTTGCGATCAAATACTAATTCAGCTCCTTCCAGATCCTGATTAGTCGAGATGTTGCTTAATTGGAAGGTGGCGGTAGTACTGCCTTCGTCACTCCCCTCGTAGCTAACCATAAGCTGGGCAACGTTGTCTTCGACTAGGATTGCTAACTTTTCGTTGATTTCAGCGTGGAGTTTGAGATTGGAAGTCGAGGAGGTAGTTGGGTCTTCAGTGATAGGAGTCAACGATCCAAGTAGACCGTCAGTATTGGCGGGAGGATCTTTTGGGGCTGATTCCTCCTTGCGCTTACTTTTAGTTTTCTTGGATTTGGTTTCTTTCTTGGCTGGCGTACTCGTTACATCGGTTGTACCATCCAAATCAATTAAAGGCTTAACTCCCTTTTCCTTCTCCTTATTCCTCTTCTTTTTAGGTTTGACAATAGCATCCTTCTTCTTACTCGTACCTTTAGACTTAGCTTGACTAGGTTCGGCGGGATATCTGTAGTCGGGGGATTTGTAAGCTTCAATCTGAGGTAAACGCTCATTATCTTTTAGTGGTGTAGTAAGATCGATTTCTAGTAACGGTTCTTGGTTCACTTCTGGAGCTACGACATCCTCATCCGTCAGTACAATTCCTTCTGGTAATTCTCCAGCATCGACGATTGGAGCTTGTACCATTGGCTCTGAATCATTCTTATTTCCTTTGCCTTTACCACGTTTCTTCAGACTCTGACGCAGACTGTGACCGAGACGGACTGACTCCAGTTGTGCAGTCTTGAGCCATCTACCGGCTGTCTCGATACCTTGGCCTATGTCCAAATCTAACTGAACAACCGGAATAGAGTCAACGTCATCGACTTGGGCTACCTTTTGACTTAGGTTGTCGTCACTTGAGATCTCACCGATGTAGAATGGGTCGTTTTTGACACGTTGTTTGCGCTGAGCTTTACGGCGGTTACGAGCCAAAGTATCTTGACTGGCATCATCGACTGGAGATGGCTGGCCGGCCAGTTCTTGGAACAGGTCATCATCGTCTCCGACGTAAGTTGTCGACACTAGTTTAAAGGGGTTTGTGACACTTGACGATGAAGGTAGGTTAACGGGAGTGGGTTGTATACCGATCCAGCTGTCTAAATCCAAATCCTCAGGTACCGGGATCTTACTTTGAGCCTTGGGAGCAACGGCATTAAGCTCATAGTCTTGGAAAAGAGCACCTAGCTCGTTGAAGAGCTGATAGGCACTGCCAGGATTTTCGCTAATTTGAACGTCGATGAACTTGAGTAACTCGTAGAAGTTGCAGGCGCGTTCCTGTAGTTCCAAGTTATCAGAGTAAGTCAGCTGGTCTAATAGCTTGAGCAAGTTGGAAAGGAAGGTAGTCAGCTGGGTTGGTAAGGCTTCGGAAGACATTTGCAAATTTAAAGTAGTAGCATAGGTAGCCAAGATTTTGAAGATGGCGTGCAGGTATACGATCTGAATTTCCGGTTCCAGATGGTGGGCACCTGATTGCTGCAGATGGTTGAGGTAGATAATAGGAGTCAGCAAAAAGTTGGAGTACTCACCGCAGATCCAAGCAGCCGACCTAAGGACTTCAGCATTAGATTCAGGTAACCTGGCATTCTCCAGTAACGAGGAGTCAGAAATTAATCGAGACATCATCTTGACCGAATATTGACGCACTGAACGGACACGAACTGAAACGTCCAAGATCTGTTCAGACAGTAGAGGACCAACTGCAACTTTAGAAACGTAAACCAGATCGACCAGGGTGGCCAAGTACCACTCAAAGTTGGTGACATTGGCGTATGTCTTATAGGAGCACATTTTTACGATGGATTCTACGACGAGACGGCGGTAGTTGGGGTCGGCTGCAAAGTTGTAAGTATTCTGGATTGAGTCGTTACTAGTGGATCCAACACCTACACCAACTGGAGATTCCAGATTGGAGACCTCTTCACCAACCAGATGCCCCATCAGCTTGTTTACAGTTTTAATCAACGAAGTTGAAGTCACCATTCCTGTGATCAGCTGCAAAGCACGAATACGGATCGAGTAGTCAAAGTCGTCGACACAAGCAAGTACTAAGGCACCATGTTCGACGACTAAATCAGGGCATATGGGTAGTAGCTTCTCCAAGGCCAAAAGTCCGATGTATTTCAAATTCTGATCCTGATCTTCTAAAAAACATTTGAGTTTACCGGAGCACATGGCAGCTAAGGCCTGGCTGGATGGATCTAACTTGGCGTCGCTGGTTACAGTTAGGAATCCACCGGTGATAACGGTATAGATGCATTCGTACAGCAGTGACATAGCTGGTGTCGTCTCGATCAGGTTCTTCAATGGCTGGATCAACTTCTTAATTAGACGCGGTTCGAGGGGCGTCAGCGATGCGAATAACTTTACGATCTTGATCAACATCCAGTTGTTGTTGGAAGTCGTCAGCAGCTTGTACAAAGTTGGGGCCAATGACAGGTAGTTCTTGGCATTCTTCCTTGAAAGTTCGCAGATTACGTTGACTACAGATGTAACTACGGCTGTTCAAAAATAGAAAAGAAAGTTAATGGATAGAATGTAAATAAAAAATTACAAGGATCTGTATCATCTAACTTCTCTTTCAAGCTTTGGAAAGCAAATGCGAAGTCCTTCCGGAAACTTTAGAAATACTTTGTAGAGTGCCAGTACGGCCCGTTTCCTCACATAGCCTTTAGAATGATTCAATAAGTTCAGTAGATCTTGACACAGGAATTGAGCCAAGTCAGGAGTCAAAAACTGAGCCAAGCCATTGATGGCAATGCCTACTTCAAGGTATTTGGGTGAAGTTAAATCCTATAACCATCATCAGTATTCAACAAGAAAATCCCAAAATTGATAATAAAAATATACCTTCTTTAACAGATTGGTAGCCAACATCAAAACCTCTGTTTCTTGCCTGAAAGACTGACTCGCTGCCAAATACCCAGTACGCTTGTAAACTAAGTTGGTGGAGGACATAATTTCGACTACATGGAAGGCGGCCCAACTAAACTCATAACCCATCATCTGCAACTAAATTTTAAAATAAAAGGCAGATGGTAAACCAAATGGATAAAATTTAAAAGTTACATAAGTCAGCTTAGAAATAGCGGCAGCTTTAAAGTCCATGTCATCGGTCTTCAACTCGATTCTAATTTCCTCTATACATTTCAAGATGTATTCATGCTCATGCTCCTTGTTGGCTCGAATGCCTCTTATCAGGTCGGTTAACGATTTCTCAAACATATGGCTCTAAATAAAACGAATAAGGTTGCTTGGGCTGGAGCTTGCTACTACTTTGATCCAAGTCGTCATTTCATTGAGGTTTAGGCTATCTGTAGAAAGTAGGAAATCAGATTAAAGAAACTTGAGGATTTATTGGATGGATTAAAACGCACCTTACAATTAGTTTTGTGAGTAACAGTTTAGAATTTACCGTCCAACCGGGTAAACTATTATAGCCAATAATAAAGGATGATTTAGAAATGCCACTAGTGGTTAAGCTACTTGGCCAACTTGCCATTTATAAATTTTAATGCATCACCTTTGTCCAATACTATTCCATCAAATTACTATAAGAAAACAATACAAAGTTGTAATAGTTTCTGACCAGAATGACATTATTTTAGGGTGAGTTTTTAGTTTCTATAATATATACTTTACTAGGTTGATCTACTCTAATCAAATAGCCTTGCCAACTTTCTACAATTAAACTTGTAAAAAATGCGCATTTTACTTGAAAGTGTAATGTATACTTTTTCTATAAATCAGTGTTTCTTATCAGGGTTCAAAATAGAGCATTTTTAAAGTATAAATCAAAATAAACCTGTTAATTATTGAAATGAAATCGTTTCATTCGGACTTGGTCAGAAATACTACTATAAATTCTTCCCACTTGTTGATCAAAATATACAATATATTTGGATATACACTTGGAATTATAGTTTCTATTCGTATTTGACCTTTTGTCTAAAGGTTTAGTATTGTATATCTATGGTTTTTGAATATAGCTTTTGAAGAGTTGGAGGCAAGCCATCGAAGTATATCAAAAGGTTTGTAAAGTTTAGATATCTTTGAAGTTGTAGTTGGTGGATGGAAATGTAAACTTTAAAAAACAGATTACAAACATTCCCTAATACCACACATTTACATCTCTTTGCTCATTTTATAAAGTGTTAAAAAGGACTATATAGTCCTTAAAGCATTCTTTGCTACAAGCTTAATTTACTGGATTTTCAACCTGGATGCCAATCCATACATTGTAGCGCATAATAGAGAAAATATTCTAACCAGGCCTTGAAGCAATTCCTCCATTTTGATGAGCTACATTACTATATACCCTTACCAGCTTTATAAAGGCAGGTGGTTATCTATAGTATTAAAGGGTTTTTAACTTTAGTTGAACCTTAGCGGTGGGAATTCTTTATACCCTGTCAAAAGCTTCAAAGTCACGTTCCTTCGAAATTTTACAATTGCCTAAGACCTAACCAATAACCATCATCCGACTTTCAAGGGATTTGACAGGTCTTAACGACGTTAACCTACCACCTTCATGCAAACAAATGGTTGAGAGGTATAGCGTATAGAATTTAGGCTATGTTCTACGACCATGTCACGTTGTAGCCAAAGGTAGAGGCAATACGTCACTCGACTAAATTGAACTGCAAAACTTCAAGCTCAAAAGGATCAGGTATATAAACTGGGATTGAAAATTAGGTTCTTTTAATTTGAATACCTGAACGAAAAATAGTATGTCCGTATTGAAAACCTTGAGACAGTTGAAGCAAACCCCTAACAAGTTCGGTAAGTCAAATAATACTGCTATTTAATACACTTAAATTTTGATGCTTGAAACTAACTTTTTGGAACTTTAGGTCTGATAACTTTGCGACATGGCTCCAGTCAAAGTAAATGCATCTATCTAGCTTAGTATTAAAGTTTATTTTATTTTAGCCTTCGTAAAATACGACTGGAATGACGGATTGAATTTGGAGTCTCTGTTGACTGAAGATGAAATTCAGATGAGGTACCTAATTTCAACACAACTATTCTAATTTAACTAGGGATGTAGCAAGAGACTACTGTCAAAGTAAGCTGCTACCCCGAGTCACCAAGGCTTTTAGAACAGAAAGTAAGTTTCCTATAGCATTCGGTTTTCTAACCTAGTAAAGCCTTCAACAACGAAATTATGTCCGAGATGGGAGAGCTTGGACTTTTAGGATGTACTATCGAAGGTTACAACTGCGCTGGAGCTTCCAGTGTAGCTTACGGTCTGGTAGCTCGTGAAGTAGAAAGGTTTGTATATTTTATTGAACTGGTACTGAGCTTTTTGTAAACAGGGTGGACAGTGGCTACCGTTCCGCTATGTCGGTGCAGTCCTCTTTAGTTATGCACCCTATCTACGCTTACGGTACTCAAGCCCAGAAGGACAAGTACCTCCCCAAACTAGGTATTGCTTTCCAAGTTTCTTTTACTTACAAACTTTAGCAAGTGGTGAGATGATCGGATGCTTCGGTTTAACCGAACCCAATCACGGTTCCGACCCCGGTTCTATGGAAACTTACGCCATTGAAGAGTCGGACGGCTATACCTTGAACGGTTCCAAGACTTGGATCACCAACTCCCCCGTCGCTGATGTCTTCATCGTATGGGCCAAGGTTAAAGGTGGCAAGGACGATGGTGTCATCCGTGGTTTTATCTTGGAAAAGGTAAATTTAGTGGTTAGAATGAATTGTTTAGTTTTATTGTTAGGGTATGGAGGGTTTATCGGCCCCTAAGATCGAAGGCAAGTTCAGTCTGCGAGCTTCCATAACTGGTATGATTATGATGGACGGTGTCAAGATTTCTAAGGACGCCATGCTACCCAACGTCAAAGGCTTAAAGGTACTGTCGGTAGGTTAATTTCTCCTAACAAATCCTTAGGGCCCCTTTGGCTGTCTCAACAAAGCTAGGTACGGTATTGCTTGGGGTGCTCTAGGTGCGGCTGAAGCCTGTCTCAGCCAAGCTAGGAACTACGCCTTGGACCGTAAGCAGTTTGGAACCCCCTTGGCTCGGTTCCAACTTATTCAGAAGAAATTTGCCGACGCCCATACCGAGGTACCTCAACTTGTATTATCTTTATTTATAAAATGTAGATTTCTCTTGGTCTATTGGCTTGCCTTCAAGTAGGAAGACTGCAGGATAATGATATCTCTTCTCCTGAGATGGTCTCCCTCATCAAGCGTAATTCCTGCGGTAAGTCCCTACACATTGCCCGTGAGATGCGTGATGTCCTCGGTGGCAACGGTATCAGCGACGAGTACCACATTGTAAGACACGTTCTCAACTTGGAAGCCGTCAACACTTATGAGGGAACCCATGACATTCATGCTCTTATCCTTGGACGTGCTATCACTGGCTTACCTGCCTTTGCTGCTACCGATTAAAAATAAAGCTTGGCATCTTTAGTATATAGTATGGGAAATGCTTTTAGAATTTTAAAAATAAAGTGGTGATTAAAGTATATATTTTATGATTATTCTTAAACTTCACACTTAATATATATATGATTACCAGCTTTTATATTAATGAGATTATATTTTGGATGGGCTAAAGATCCGAAATATATAGCTTTATATAAAACATGTACTACATCTCCAAAGAATAAATTCATGGCTACTCTTGATTATAGATCTGTATCAATAGGACATCTACCTAAACCCTTAAAGCTTAGGATTAAGATAGATAAAAATAAATTTTCTATCAGAAAAGATTATAGCTTATCATTTAGACCTAGATCGACTATTTTATATAGGTAAACTCATAGTTTGAGGAGTAGCCAATGGAAGCAATCTATTTTTATAACGAGTATACCTATTAGTTACTCTCATATTATACAACTCTTAAATTAGGAGATCATTTATATATTACAGACTTTATCGTTTGCTTATACCATCACCTTATCATTTAGATTTAAATAGTTGATCGATATAAAGGTAGGGTTAATTTTTTCACTTCTAGCCTATTCTCCAAGTATTCCAAAGCTGAGATAACTGATGGTAGATATATCTATCCCTTGAATATAGCAAAAGTGCTGCCAATGAAACTCAACACAAGAAACTGCCATCTACCTTTGTCAATACAGTTTGTCCAAAATTTCCAAAAGCTATACGTCACAAATGCAAAAATCCAAAAACACTTGATGAAAAATGCATTTTGTTGATAGGTATTCTCTACAAATGTAGCTTAAAAGGAGGTGAATAAATGCATGTGCATGTATAATAGGTGTACGATTCCACACTCTAAAGTTGTGATATCAGGGTTGCATTTCAGATGTGAAATGGACATAAAAATGAAATTTGGACGTATTCATAACAGACATAAAATTACCATCAGCAAGAGTAGACAATCCACTGATCTTCAACATAAAAGTCCTAGTTGAGACAATGCCATTTCTTATTTGGGTGCATCGGCTGTATATTGAAATCCGACCTGATCTACCATAAGCGGGGCAGGATTAAACTAGGTGATGGCTCGGTTAGGCTTCAAATCCAAGCAAAGCACCAAACCAGTTCCTCAATCGAATTAAGCCCACAATTAGCCTTAAATTGGGCTTTATTTATGTGAGACCTCACAAGCATTCCTTTGAATCTCAAATTTTGACAGGTGGGTAGCCAATAAAGTGCTCAGTCTTGTATTAGTAATTATGATCATAAAACGACACTGGGTGGTCGTGACTACCTGCAGTCATTCAAGCCCAATAAAACCTGGACATTCATTCGTCAAAAAGCCTTGACAGGTCAAATCTAGAAGTTAATTGATATCAAATCTAAATTTTACTTTGATAAACCTGTCAAGGATTAAAGTAACTTAGCTTGACTGAATGACGTTTTAGAAAACAGGGTTAAAACGAGGATTGGGGAATAGGTATAAATACCCAACTCCTTAGTTTCAAGTGCGCTTTTCAAATAAAGCGTGAGATCCGTACTTTGGCTACAGCAACAAACTCAAGAGGACATTAAAATACTATTCAACATGGTTAACATCATTGACATCCGTACCGACGACAAGAGCCTCAACATCAAGCAGATGATCTTGGAAGGTCTAGCCAAGCCACCCCACCAAAGAACCCTGCCAACCTTAATTTTGTACGATGACTTGGGCCTGCAGCTGTTCGACGAAATCACCTACCTGGAAGAATACTACCTTACCAACGCTGAGATTGATATTCTAACTCGTAAGGTTGACTCCATCGTAAAGAACTACATCAAGGACGGGTCCATTTTGCTAGAGTTAGGATCAGGGGCACTTCGTAAGACCAAACTTATTTTAGATGCTATCGAAAGGGCCGGTATCAAGGTTAAGTACTATGCTTTGGATCTCATGGAGAAGGAACTCATCAAATCGTTGGAGGCATTGCCAGTATACGAGAACGTACAATGCTTCGGGTTACACGGGACTTATGATGACGGTATAGAGTACTTGAAAACAATCGATAAAAGTGTAGATAAAACGGTTATGTGGTTAGGCTCGTCCATCGGTAACTTTAGTCGTGAAGAGGCAGCCCAGTTTTTGCTTCAAGTTAAAGGCGCGTTAAACGTAGGAGATAAGCTGCTGGTAGGTGTTGATTTGCGTAACAGCTTTGAAAAGGTTTCTAAAGCTTACAACGACAGCTTTGGCGTTTCCAATAAGTTTATAATGAACGGGTTAACTAACTTGAACGTTTTAATGGACCAGGAGCTCATTGCAACGGACAAGTTCAAATTTATCAGTAGGGTGAACGATGAAGGCGGGTATCACGAATCCCTCTACCAGTGCCTTGAAGACCATTCTGTCAACTACAGCGATTTGGAGACCGGTAAGGTTTATGATATCCAGTTTTCCAAAGATGAATTGATACACGTCGAGTTCTCTTACAAGTTCAACAACCATGAGATCGACACCCTAGTCCAGAATGTAAAACTCAACTGGGCCCAACAGCACCTCGATGTCACCAACAGCTACTCCCTAAACATATTTTTCAAGCCTCCCTTCTACTACCAGAAACCCACTACTACCCTTCCTACCGATGAAGAATGGGAGGAGCTGTGGAAAAGCTGGGACTACCTCTGCTACCACATGTTGTCCAAGGACATGCTGCTGACAAAGCCCATTGAATTGAGGCACCCCTTCATATTCTACCTCGGCCATATTCCGGCCTTTCTCGATATCCAGCTAAGTAAGCACCTGCCTCTACCCCTGACCGAACCCAAAGCCTTTGCTACCCACTTTGAACGTGGCATCGACCCCGATGTCGACGATCCTACCCAGTGTCACGATCACTCCGAATTGCCCGACACTTGGCCCAGCCTAGATGAGATCCTGGCTTACCAGAAGCGCGTCCGTATCAAATTGGAAAAGATTATGAAGGATGAGCCTATGGACCGCCGCCTACTGCGAGTTTTAGTCTTCGTCTTTGAGCACCAGGCTATGCACCTGGAAACCTTACTCTACATGCTCATTCAATCTGATCACGTCAAAGATCTCAACCACCTGACCGTAGCCCCGGATTTCCAAGATAAATCACCTCTAAGTAAAGCCAAGTGGATCCAAAGTACCATCACAGAGGTAAATTTAGGAATCGATGGTATGGAGGATGATGACTATCTCCCCCAATTTGATACCAACGATATTGTCGGCTGGGACAACGAATCGCCTACTCGTCCTGCTCAAGTTAAGCCTTTCCAGTTCCAAAGCCGCCCTGTCACTAACTACGAGTATCTTGAATTTTTGAAAGCCACCATCAACCGTAACTTTCCCGCTCAGTGGGTTGAAATAAAGGCCGAGAACTTTGAGTTCGAGGTGCGCACCCTGTACGGTACCCTACCCATGTCGAAAGCTGGGAACTGGCCCGTTATGGCAAGTTACGATCAAGCGCTAGCTTACTGCGAGTACTACAACTTACGCTTACCTACTGAACCTGAATCCAAAGCTATGGAGCTGGTAGTCGCATCAACACCTAAGAGCTATGATTTTGATAGCAAGTTGAAGTTTGGTCGCACATTGAACTACAACACTGGGTTCCGTAACTGGACTCCAGTCGACGTAGATAATGACGAGATTTACTTGTATGGGGATGGGTGGGAGTGGACTTCGTCGCTGTTTTATTCTCATAATGGATTCCAACCTTCTAAGCTCTACCCTGGCTACAGCAAGGACTTCTTTGACGGCAAGCATTATGTGCTTAAAGGAGGATCTTACACTACCCATCCTAGGCTATTGCGATCTAGTTTTAGAAATTGGTACCACAAGTCCTATCCTTTTACTTTTGCTACCTTCCGCGCCGTCAATAACTTGTAGAGGTTGAGATTTTGAGACTTTTGATAAGGTGGACTGGTGGTTTTTTATAGACTGCCAATTTATATGTTAGATATCAATAAAGCTATACTGTTATTTAGCTTTATTATTTTTAAATGTTTTGAAGGGTATATGGGTATATTTTGAGGATTAGCTTAATATAATATTGTAAAAAGATGCAAGTATGGATATTGATGAAGGGATCGATTTCCCTATTCCTTAAGGTTAAAATACCAAACAATAAAATATAAACATTTTCAAAATTCAGACGATATCCAAAGTAAAGATGAAATGCTGCGCCCTATCAATCTATTTCTCCAATAGGTTGTTTGTGAACGTTGGCTCTACCAAATTCAAGCATCCAAACACTGCCAACCTACGTACTTTGCTAGATTTGGACCAATTCTTTTATATCGTACATAAATCTCAATTCAACTTGACTTTGCAACTACGCATGATAGGTTCTCTGATTGAATTAGAGCATATGTTTGGAGAAATAGCTTGTCCAATCAGACCGCGCAGCAAATTCAATTCGACTATAAATTGGTAGGATGATCCAAATCCAACTCCAACTTCAAAAATCTATTTAAATCAACTACAACTATATTAATATGGGTCATTATTGCTTTATCTGCAATCATAAAATTAGCGGTGGGCTCGTTCCAACTACTTGTGAGTGCTACGAGTCAGTATGTGAGAGATGTTGGAGCAAGCTTTTTAACCCGGTCCACCAACCTTTCAATAAAACGGTGTATATCAAAGAGGGAGATACCTACATCGAAGTTGAGGAACAATTGTTCAAGTTGCACGAAGTCAACCCAGAATGCAAAGAGTGCGGACAACCCTTTGAGAAGAATGCTTATATATACTATTGATGTAATAAATATTTGTATCCGCTTTTACTTTTTCACTCTATTAAATAGGTTTTAGATAAGTTTTTAATTGAAGTTTACTTTCATAAACAGATAGTAGATGATCTAGGATCGAAACACAGAATATTGTAGATAGATCAAAGCTACTGTTGAGAGCCAAGCTCAATTTATATGGTTATATAGGAGATGTTTACTACTAGATGTAAGGTTAAAACTAGGTACCTTATCCTAGATAAAGCCCTAAAGGCCATTTAATAGCTAGTAAGATATATATGTATTTTATAATTTCAATTTATTCTTCTAATCAGATGATATGTCATTTTAACTATTATAAAAATATTTATTTATTTTGCAAGCTTTTTATAGTTACCAGAAGTATATAGTAATAGTTAATTAAATATTTAGAAATATTGCAACTATTTTAAACTTATTGTACCCTTATAAAATTAAAGTATTCTTAAGTACTATCCAAAACAAAATTCATTTTTCATTAAAGATTAGGTTACTTTTTAAATATACTATATCTTAGCATCTAGATACTTTTCTTTATATTTTTTTAAAAACTCCTTTAAAAATATATAGTTAAATCAGTTGACTTTCCCTTAATCTATAGTTAAGAAAAAGCTTTTCTTTTAAAATATAGAAAATTTAGCTTGCTTAAATTAAACTTTAATAAAAAAATAGGTGTTAATAAACTATAAAATCTATTTATAAGTATTTAGGATATTTTGAAAAAAGTTGAAATTGTTATAAAAGTAAAAATTGAATTATTTAGTTAATAAGTCAAAACTATAACTTTTATTATAAACATCACTTTTATAAATCTATTAAGTAAAGTAGTTATGCTATAACAAACTGGTTAGAACTAAAAAGTATATTATTGGTATAGCTATAAAGTAGAGTGTTGTAAATAATACTATAGTAATTAATATTATAAGAAAGCTTATAAAAAATTAAGTTAAACTAAATTACTAAAAGAATTTAATAAATTATATATTAGATTAAAGTTAGCTTTAGGTAATTTTTAAAAGATGCTTAAAGGATTTATATGTAAATTTTAAAATCTAAACTGATATAACTATAACTTTTAGGTATTTTTATTCAAAAGCATTTTCAGCAGCTTTTAAATAAAAATTAATAAAGCTTAAAGTAGTAGATAATAAATAACTTTAATATTTTAAGCTATATTAAACAGGTTATTTTAAAAACTTAATATATATATAAAATTAATTTAAATTAAACTAGTTATAATTTTAAGTATATTTTAATAATATAAATATTAATAGATATAAAAAATAATTTAAAAAGTGGCTTTTTTAGATTAGTCAAAGTACTAACAGTATACTTAAAAGCAAAGATATATATAAAATTAAAAAGTTTGCTAAATAACTATATTTTTTCTAAATATTAAAGGAAATTAATAAAACATATTAAACAAAAAATGTTATATAATTAATAAGGATTTTAAATTTATATATATTATTAAAGCTAGCTTTAATTAAAGCTTTTTAGTTAATCAATACAGCTTATTTATTTTTACTATTTAAATAATAGCCAAAAACTAAAATATTTTTCTAGTACTTTTATATCAAAGTAATAAAATGTTAGAAAAATAAACTAAAACTAAAATTACTAATATAAAACTATATATTCTACTTTAATTTAGCTATATTATGTTTTTTAAAATCCAAAATATCTAAAGCTTAAATTATAATTTATATAAGTGCTATATATTACAAATAGGTTTATATTATAAAATAAAACCATATAGGAAATTAAATTTTAAGAAAAATTAACTATATATTTTATTATCCTCAAATAGAAAATTTTATAAATATTGGTATTTATTAATATATTAGTACCTTTTTAATAAATTGATTTTTTATATTATATCAAAGTACTTTAGAAATATCAACTAAACTCAAACTTAGTTAGTATAAGGTTTTTTTAACTAGAATTAGTAGCTTAATAGTTTCTTATTAGATTTAAAGGTATTATTCTTTTACTATTACAAATTTATAAGCTTATTAATAGTACTAGCTGAAAGTTGAATTTTTTATAGTTTTAAGTTAGCTTAGTAATTAGAATTAGCTTTATAATAAATACTATATTGTTATGATTATCTAGTAGTTATTTTTAATAAGATTTTCAAAAAGCCTACCTTTTAAGACTTTTAATTGTAAATGTTTCAAAATTTTAATCTAAAAAATTAGTGTTTAAGTATAAAGCAAATGCATTTTTTTAGTTTGTAAGGAATTTAATAGATTGTTGCTATATATCCAAAAAGATAATAGCCTTTCTAATATATTTTTACTAAATTAAAAGGCATTATATACAAAAAGTAGGTTATTAGCTAGCTATATTTTATAACTAAGCTATTTATCTAAAAATGAGTTTAAGTATACAAAGTAAATATTTAAGTTATCTATTTAAAAAATCTTTATTAACTTTTCTAAATCTTTTAAACTGTATCTTTGACTTAAATTTATAAAGGTAGTTAAAATACATTTTTAAATTAAATTGCTAAATTTTTATAGTTTAATAGAAAAGTCCTTTTATTTATACTAAAATAAATTATTAATAAGTCTACTAAATAATAATATATACTTTAAATGGAAACTATATCCAGTATTTAATAAATAGTTGTCTTTTAGATTAGTATTTAATAAAGTTTATTCAAAAGAATAAAGTCACATTTTCTAGCTAAATGTGCAGTTATCTATAAAATACACAATTATTAAATGCCTTATTATGTAACTATACTAACTGTTTATTTTATAGATGACTGTACATTTAGCTAGAAAATGTAGCTTTATTCTAGTTGACTTTAAATTAGACTGAAGGATAATATAGCCTTTTTAAATTTGCTCAAACTATATATTATTAATAATAGGCAAGAATGTTAAGCTAAAGGCTTAAATAAAAGCATGCTTATTTCTATTTACTAACTGATATTATCTTTATAGGTTCTAAGTATATATTGAAGCTTTCTTATTATTAAATAAACATATTGTATTTACTATATATTTATAATTTAGCTACACTTCTTTTTTTTAAATCTTATAGAGGAAAAACTTATCAAAAAATTGGAAGCTTTATTATAATAAGAATGCCTAAGGTTTCTACTTATAAAATTGATGAGCCCACCTTCCCTATAAATTAAACTAAATACTAGTCTGGTTAAAAAACTTTGATATATATGCGTTCAATTAATTATATTCAACAAAAACCCATTAGCTTTATTAGAAACTTAACTAAAGACTCTATTTACGATATCTCTATCCAAATCAATCCTAAAAATCTTAATGAGTATCTAATTCAATACCAAATGTAAAGTATTACCTATTTAGTAGAGCTTGCTTGAAAAATTCAAAATTTTTCTCCAAATCCGAGTTAGTTTCCAACCAACTCTTCAACTCCACCTCATCTTCACACATCAAAAGCTCGGTCAGCTGGAAGCAGTTTTTAAAAGGATCCTCCACCAGCTCAACGATCTCGTTGAAGTAAGTGAAGGTGGCGTTGAGGTCATTTTCCAACTTTATCACTCCATTCAAGTTGAACTTGCGGTCGTTCTGGGTTATCAGTTTGTAGAACTGTTGCGCTACCACCTCGCTGATTTTGAGGACCAGTTGATTGTAGTTGGGCTCGTTCAAATTGTTCTAAAGGAGGATTGGTTAGTATAGTAAATCATTTTAGATTACTTGAAAGGGCTGTAAGAATAGGGAAAATCGGGTGGGAAGTTTCGTCGCAATAGGAGATGCTAAATCCTGGTTACTACTCTCATTGTTATTAAGGCCTTCATCGAAGCAGTAATTCGTCTCGACAGAAAGTTGGTTGAAGAAAGCTTCGATCTTGTTGAGGATGACATTCTCAACGAATTTAATTAGACCATCTACATTCAATGCGTTGAAAGTCTTGATAAACGGCTTCAGTAGGTTTAAGCCTTCCACAAACTTATTTTTAACTTCAATGTCAAACTTGTCAGGCTTCATTAGCTTGTTGAGAACTAGCGTCATATCATCCAGCAACCGAGTCAGATACTTGGAAGTAGCTAGAGAGTCGTTGAGCGCTAGTAACTTAACTTTGGTTTCAATCTCCAACTTGAGGATGAGGTTGGTCTGGAATTTGAGGTGAAGCTGCTTGAGCTGGTCAATGTAAATCTTGAGCGATAAATTGAAAGTCAATGGGTGGCAAGAGGTCATGGAGCGGAATATCGACTTCTTGGTCAAGAAAAACAAATCATCTATGAATGTTGAGTTGAAGTTCCCAGTTTCATACTCGTCCAGTTCAATTGCCTATTTGCAAGTGTTTTAAATATGCGATATATATAATTACTACTACCTTTTCTACCGATTTATCAAAATAGTACTTTTCAATTAAAGGGTAGGCTTCTAGTATAGGTTGAAAAGTTAAAAGCAAGTCCTTGGGCAGGTTCATCGATTCCCCGTCGACAATCTTATCCTAAGTAAAAGTAAATCACAGTCAATATATATAAACATTAATGCTTACCTTGAAAAGTTGATTCAGCTTGATGTCAAACAGTTGGAACTTCTGACATAGGTTGGCCAAATTGTTTAACAGGTAGTCACAGTCCACCAATGTCAAGCTGACTTCATCCTTGTTGTAGCTGTTGAAGTTGTTGAGGACCTTGAGATTCTTGTAGAAGGAGTTGTGGATGTAATTCAACTTGTTGTCCAGCTTATTATCCAACTTAAACTTCAGGATGAAGGGGATCAAGCTGAGGTGCAAATTCTTAACGAACGGTAGTAAGGTCGCTAGTTTCCAGTCCTTGGTATAGGAAATTTCGATTAGATCTATCAGCTCGATGGTCTTCTGGATACCAAATTCCAAACTTTTACTTAGAATCTCTACTGAGGTCAAAGCTATGCAGAAGTTAAGAAATTAGCAAAAAAATAAAGATAAAAATACTTACTTTTATCATTGTTGAGTTCATTGACAAAGTTCTTGAATAAATTGATAAAGAAAGTTAAAGTTGCTTGCAGACCAAGTTCCATCTCATCGACTAAAGGAAATTTATGTAAAGCATCGATAACCTTGTTGTTCTCCAAGTTCAACTGTTCAGTTAGATTTAGCAGTAGCTTCAAGCCTATAGCTTTCGAACCCTTCCAAAGTTTCTGTCTTCAAATAACTTTTTAAAGGCGAGTCTAGAATCTGTTTTGGCTTTAACTTTATGAAGTTGAAGCTGTTCATGTAACTACTTTCTAGATCTTTGTTGGCGTAGTTCTTTACCAAGTTTTCGTATTCGTTCTACAAATTATAACTATCAGCAACAAATGTAAAATAAAAATTACTTCAAGTAGCTGCGTTTGTTTAATCAATCCAATAGCCTCTTTAATTTTATCCTAGAATTTAAATTTATAATATTAGCTTTGAGGTGTATGTAAAAAGTACCTGCTTCATTTATAAGCTCCAGTATCGGCTTCAACACCACTTTCGTTTTCAGATTTACTTGATTTATGTTTTCGTAGCAAGTCAAAAAGTCTTCCTTTAGATTATCATACTCCCTAAAAATATAAATTAACAAAATTTAAAGTTAACTACAAACTACATCAATTTCATCTTTAGATTATTACTGCTGTTTATACAATAGTTGGTAGGTTCAAATTGGCTACTGCTTTCTTCCAGCTTCCTTCTCTTCAACTTCGATAGCTTCAATTAACAACTTCAGTTCTTCAACATCTTGAATACCCTTTATTTCATCCAAAGTTACTGTCCTTATATCCTTCTCTAAGTTGGCTGGCATAGTCTTTCAACTTGGTCACTAGATTGTTTTCTTGTAAAAGTGTAAAGTAGGCCTTTTGTTCTGTTTCAAGCTTGGCATTTGGAACACATCACATTTTCAAAAATTTATCCCACAACCAAACCCAATTAAATTGTCACCCATAGGTACTTGGAACTACTAATAATTTCTGACCAATTATATCGAACCAAAAGGTAATTAGATTATTTTCCTATTGAATAGACTTGTAAAGTAGAATGATGAAATTTTTATTTGCAAACTGTGAAAACCTTTGGGTTGCTGTTGCTAGTTACACATCTCTAAGAAGCCCTGACAATTAATTTACTTTTTCAAAATCTTTGCAGCTGTACATTTAATTAACATATCCTTCATTGTAGGTTTCAGCTCCTTTGAATAGCCACATTTGCTTCGACTAGAAGTTGCATTTATTTAGAGGTAATTTACCATTCTTTGCATTGTTTCTTTTTAAAATGATGAGAACAATTCTTTTAATTTACAATCTGTCAATCCGCTGAATGTGCCCAAGTTTGTTGGAATATTTGTTGAAGCAAAGTCTTCTGAAGTTTCTTATATTTATTTTACCATTCAAGATGTACAAATTCTAATCTTTATATTTTAAGCTTTAGGTTTTTGCCACTCGATAATAAAAGCATAATGTAGTGTAAACTTTTTTAGCCTTATACTTATATATTTCATCAGCTTTATTATCACTATATCAAATATTATTGTTAAACAGTATAATTCATCTAGTATAAAATGATATGTATTGCTAATATTGATAAACATCATTCTTGAACCTTTACCACAATTTGAGTATTTAAGAACATATTCTCAACTTTTACAACTATCCTTCAGCTTCAATTTAGATACCTTCATCATATATGGCTCCATAATAAGATTGTAAGTTATGTCGACCGATTATTTTAATATTCCCTATAGATATTAAGTTATAACAATAGCTATATCTAAACATTAGTATCCTGAGCCTGAATGCTGCAGGAGGTAGGAGGTATACAACCACTGTGATGGCATCCAAATTTAGAAGCACTTATAAATTTCCACGGCCACAGATGAAAAGAATCAGTTTAACCAAATATCTATATTTGTGCTCAGCAACCATATGGCACCCTTTTGTCCGAACTTAGGCGAATGGACTTTACATTCAACTTCAAATTAAAATAAAAGAGAATCGTAACTCTAGATACTAAATAAGCTTTTAGAACCAGCAGTCATTTATTTCAACAGTAATGATATTTATTCTTTCGGTACCTCTTCCTACAACTTTTGCATCGGGGTCTTGCTTCTCGAACCTTGAACAGACGCTCTGAAACCTGCTTGTACTTGTTTCGTTTCACGGTATAGATGGGTTCCTGGACCGGCTTTAGTTTGGGCTGGAAAAGTCGATCCCAGCATCGAAGACAGGCACCTGAGTTACAGCCACAAGTAGTTGGAACTACACTGTCACGGATCTTGATGTTGCAGATAAAACAGCTTTGACCCATTTTAATTTATATAAGATTAGCTAAAATTGATACTTGTTGTTAAACCCAAAGTTGGATATTGGGTTAAAAAGTGGACTATCTTGAAGCTTTTATAGTTGGATAGTTTGTTGCACAGCTCGATTCAGATGATAGGATGCTCTTCCAAATGGACATTTTGAGTAGATTTAGTTACAAAAACTACTGCGTCTCATTATAAGATTAGTTAATTGGTTATAAAGAGTTAGGCTGCGGGATTACTGGCTCAAAAGCTCAAAAGCTGCGGATAACTGAATTAGTCAGTAATAAAAGCTTTAGCACAAACTTGACCTTTAGAAAAATATTTTTATTTAAGAATTTAACCAATATGGCATAATCATCTGTCTCAGATTTAGAAGATGAGTTCTAAACTTTGCCTATACTATTCAAATATAGTTCTTAGAAAGGAGAATAATATTATAGATATATAGATTTATTAGTCCTATCTAATTTTTAAAACTAATAATCTCAAAGCTAACATTTTTATTTAGGTATTACTTATATCCACTTTAATACATTTTATTAAGCTATTATAGCCTATAGAATACTTTAAGCCTTGAAAACTGCTAAAGATAAATATAGCTTCAATATACTTTTTATAATAATTTAATATATAATAAGCAAGTTTTATTTTTAAAAAGTCCAAAAATCAATATAATAACTTTTATCTTTATTCATTTTAATAAAAGTCTTATTAAATAGAAATTCAATAAAAAGTAATAAACAAAAAAGTAGAGTTTGTGAAATTAGCCTTGAAAGTTTACTTTTAGTAGTTTAGATTGGCTATTACAAAATACTTTCTTTAAGTATAAAATATTTAATATTGAAGTTTAAATATAATTAGGATATAGTTTAAAAAATTTTGATTTTTATTATAAAATCAAATGGATATATATATCTATCTATAAATTAAAAAAATTTTTATTAATGGTAATTTTTAAAAACTTTAAAATTAGTAATAAAATAACTTTTTAACTGAAAAAGTTAAGCTTTAGTTAAATGAATATATAGTATATCAATTTAATAAACAAAGTAATTGATAGTTAATTGAAATAAATAAATGCTATACTTTATATTATAGGTTTTAGATAATGTTTTATAAATGTTACTTTAGATTAATATTAAGTTACTTGTAGATAGCTACTCTTAAAAGCTTAAAACTTTAATTAAGCAGTTAGAATATCTATTAAGATTAGATTAGATAAAAGTGAAGAATAAATTATTTGAATATTTAATAATAAAAGTATAGATTTTTTGCAAATAATAATCTAAGTTTATTTTTATATTAGGCTAATTATTAAATGCTTTGAAATAGCTATAGTTTAAGTTATATTACTAGCATTAGGATTTTTATTATTTTAAAAGATAATAAAGAATATTTAAAGTTAAGTGAAAAATAAAAAAGATATCTATTTAACTAAAGGTTTAGAAAAATAAGGATATAAAGGGGTATCTTAACTTAAGTTATTTTATTATAAATATATTTTAAATTAAAACATAGTAAAGAAGATAATTCTAATTTTAATACATCTTATATTATGTTCTATTAGTAAGAAAAGTTGTAGTATACTTTTAGTAATAGATAGTTAGCTTTAGAAAAGCATTTAATAAGTGTTTTTTGCTAGTACTAATAATATGTTAAATTAAGCTAAGCTTTAGATTTAAGATTAAAATAATAGTTTTAAGATTTTTAAATTTATAAAGGTATTTAACATATATTAATATATTCTTTAAGGATTGAATAAAGTACTTATTATAAGTCTTAAAGTTATAGCAAGTTATAAAGTAGGTTTCTAAGCATTGTAAAATAATTTTCAATAGTTATCTTTATTATTATCTTATTAATAAGCTTAAATCTGATTTTAGGAGATAAGTTTTTAGTTTATTAAAGCATTTGAGTTAACTGGCTTAATTATTAAAAGCTTATTATCATTACTAAAGTTAGTATTGTTATAAGCTTGGAAAGCTATTTTAAGGTTATTATACAAATCAATCTTAATTAATAATTTATTTTCTACTTTTAATACATCCTTTACTTAAACTAAAAACTACTTAGTTACTTAATAATTAAAGTTACTAATAGTTAAATTTAACTATATTACTATTATATCTACATCTCTAACTATATTCAAACACTTTATATTAACCTTATAAACTCCATTCAGCCCAAAGCATTGTATATCAATATACTATAGCAGCACTTTCAACAAACTGACAAGTTTTTCTAAAAATACAGGTATACATATATATTGCAATCAAATGATACTAAGAAAGCTTGCTGTATATCTTTTGGACTTGTCAAAAGTAACATAAAGCTTGTAAGGGGAGGTAAATATGTTTCATCCCAGGTATTTAGTTCACAATACCTTTAACCTTCACTTAAAACAAAACTTCAACAGGCTGGATAAACGTTTTGATTTATTAACCCAAATATTAAGTACAAAAAAGCTGTTTTTATTAGCTCCACAATAGCAAAACCGATATCCGAAAAAACCTGTAAATCAGTCTGCTCATCGCTTTAAAATATAAATAGCACTTTACTCATATAAACACTCAAAGTTCATCAAAACATGAAGTAAACTCCAGCGAACTACCTAGCAAATACTCGTTTGAATTGGGGGAAGTGGAGTAGTACAGTTGCAGCTGGTGGGTTCTGAAAACTTGTATCAGAAGGTGATGTAACCTGTGGTTCTTTCAAGGCATCGACTACTTTGTCGCTACCTAAAGCCTCCATAGCCAACTTTTTGACAGTAGGAGAGTAGTGATTATGCAAAATAGGCCATCTTATCTTGCTGAGATTAGAATCCAAACTGGCGAACATCTGCACCAATTTGGTCATACCTTTGCGACACTGCGTTTGAACTTCACTTGGGACACCAGGTAGGACAATGGCAAAGTACAGGGCATAGGTAGCAGTTATAACGTTAAAATACCAAAAAGGTCCCGCGAACAGGTCCAGCAGTGGGCTCAAGAACAAGAAGATACGGGTCGTGAATAATGCAGCGTAAGTGGCGGTCGGATTGGCAAGTTGGGGCCGATCACTAGCTGAACTATTAGCGAGCAGGCTGGGATAGGTCAATAAGATGATGGCGTTGTTACTTAACGTATGCAGTGCCATCCGAAAATAGACATCAGTAGCTTTGCTAGAGTTGGCTAAAGGTGGGTCGATCCACATATTTTTGACAGGGAATCGTTCGTTGATGAGGCGTCGCCACGTGGTTACATTATGCCAAAGCTCCTTCAGCTCAATTGCTCTCCCTTTATTCAAGTACCCTGTCTCCAGCTCTATGTTTATCTTGCGGTGTAAATTAACAATTTGACCCAACTTGCTAATTAAAAAGACTTCCAGCAAAAACTGGTTATGTTGGTTCGTATTTAAAGCTTGCCACTCCAACCCCGAATGCCAGCAAGTCTTTGTTGAATATTTGTCAATGTCAAATCTATGTAAGGGACAGACTACCGATTGCCTTTCGACATCTACTAGAAAGTCGATAGTCTGGGGTTTTATGTTGAAAACTTTACCAACCATAAGACCAACAGCGAGATCGCTTAGGTAGAGCACCCACCAGGTTCGCGTCTCCATTTCTTTTTGGATATGTTGGGGTTCTAAGTTGCCGGAGTAGCTGGTTGGGAAATGTTGAACTTTGCTTGTACCTAGTAGATTGGCAAGCCTATTTTCAAAACAAAAAGGAAAATTAGTTACCAACCTCAATAAAAATAATACAATATAGATACATAAAAGTATACTTAAAAATCCTTGCAACTATAATAAATGGATGCTATAGCAGTACCTGGAAGCAGTCACCTATAAATTTGGCAACACCAAAATTAATAAAATTTCAATTTCAACATTTAAATTTACCTATGAACTTAAAACCACCCCAACCGTCACCGTTCATATGACAGTAGAAATTCAAATGTAAATATGCTTGGACCTCGAAGTTGGAAAAGATAAACGGCTGGTAGTTTAACTCCTTGCAGGCCTTCTTGAAGAATATGTGAGCTAGACGGCTATAGTTTATTCGACTATCCTTACAGTACTGACAAGCCAAGCATAGAACTGAGTAAAAGAGAGAGGCGTTCCGCCTCAAGTCGATCAAAAAAGTTGGCTTATATATCATAGGTAAGTAGGGATAGAACCAGGTTAGGTAATTGGACAGCATGTATCGCAAGTTTTTGGAGATGCGGGTATCTGTCCTATTGAGTTGAGTAAGGTGGTTGGGTGGTATCGTAAGTTCACTTAGCATATGGCTGTTAGTGACGTTGCTTAGATGAGCGTTGCGTAGCAGTTCATCTTTGAAAACTAAATTGTTGGCCAATTTCATATACTGCTCGGTAACTTCCATCAATTTGGCAACCAACTTGGCTTCCCGCTCCTGCTCCATCAACTTATTATCCTCCTCCTCAAAGTTAGTGAAATTTGGTTCGACAGCACAGGTAGGTCGAACTATGTTGACGGGTCGGTAGTTGCATTTGCTACCATTGTTAACGCATCGTGTACAGCTGGGTCGCAACCTATCGCATTTAGCTTTACGTTGCCGGCAGTAGTCGCAACTCATATAGTATACTTCCTTGTACCCTTTTGAAGAATCGTACTTGACAACACGCTGCACGTACATCTTGGCCTTTTGCACTTTGTTTGGGACGTTGGGGTGGTCATTGCTGATGAATTTGAAGGTCCGTTGTCGTTTCATCTCGAGTTTTGTAGTTTTGGGTGTCGGTGGTCTAAGTTGAACAGGGATTGGAGCATTCGGTTCAACTTGCATACTTTTATAAACTACTGGTAATGACAGCAAAGCAGTATGAGATGTAAGTCCCTTACTCTGGACTCATTTGATTTTGTTATTGGTGCATAAATGTAGCTCGGTGCATAAACTATTTAATTTGGCTTTTGGCAAGTCAATAACTAGTTTCTAAATTTTGTAAATGGTTTCCAAACTTGGCCTAGTTTTGTAGAGAAAGACGATATTGAGCTTTCCTGCTAATTTGGCTTGGTATCCACTCATCACTAAACTATGAAAAAGACGGGGTTTGAGGTCTAGATCTGAAGCGTAAATTAGACTTCTCTATGTCCTACTGTCTTCAGAACGGCTAAAGCAATGCTTCAATAAAAAAGTGCTTGGTACCAGTGGCTAATCTTGAATGTAGCTCAAAAATAGTATTGAGGTCTTGGGTCTATTTTTGCTGGGTGATTTGCCAGCATGCAAACTTTTGATATCTAACTGCTAGTAATCAGCAAACAGCAAATTCTAAACTCCCTGAAGGAATTACAATTTATTTTAGGTTTGGAATAAATTTCGAAATCCATGTCAATATAGAAAGAAATATCAAATCTCTTCATATTAAAGAAATCACTCTGATACATCATGTAGCTATATTTCAAACCTATATATGCTTGATAAAAGTGAATACGAAACCTACAATAGCATTTCGAAATTCCTGCTTTGTAACAATCTAAAGGTAGTACTCAAATATTCAACTAACCAATACATCATATTCTTATAAATGAATTACAGGCATCTATTTTGGATACCAAAAACTACAGTTGTCATCAATCTAACAATAGTATCAACAAAAACTTATAGTATTAGCCCAACAATTACAAAAATGGGGCTGAAATAAAGTGCTTTTGTCAAAATTTTATAAAGGATATTTATTGAAGCATCCCATCCTACAGTTAAAATATATCCAGTAGAACATATTCATCCACGCCACTATCCAAACCAACTGCATACTAATTCATCATCTTGACCATAAAGCCCCGCACCATCTTCTTTGTCTGATACTCAGCAGCAGTCTCAGCTATAGCCCGCTTGGCAGCCTGCGTGTAGGAGTCTTGAGCTTCGAGGCCACGCTTCTTGTAAATGGTAATATACCTCTTATAGCGCTTAACTGTCTTCTCCGATTGCTTCTTGGCCTCGTCGATATCCATACCGGTCAAAGCGTTGAACTGGGTGTTGAAAGTTTCCAATTTGGCTGGTAGGTCGTTGGGAATAGCTTCAACTGCCTTCTTGATGTTGTTGATATATAAACTGGGGTCCAAGTTGACTTCCCGTAGGTTGGCCAAGTTAGTCAGTAGCAGTTTTAAGGTACTTGTCCAGTTGAGCGTTGCCAGTTGAAGGCGAGCTGGATTTGGGGACGGTGCTGAGGTGACTCTGCTCGGTTGGTTTACATGAGATTAAAGTGAGGGAGAGTAAGCTCAAGGCTAAGTTGATTATCTTCATTATTTTGTTTGTTGCTAACGACAGTAAAGTGTAATCCAACTTTTCTTGACCAACTTTTGAGTTATATGGATCGAATATCTTACATTTTCCCTTGTTAGCTTTTGTTCCGTCCTTGTAAATATATTTCGAGAGTTTAATTTAGCCGTCACCATAAAAACTCCTTATTTGGGCTTTGCAACTGTTGCGACCAATCGTATAAAGAGTTTGCTAGTTCTTTTGGGAATCGAGTAATAGATTAAATCTTTGCAATGTATTGCCGTTTTCTTTATGTTGCTGAGAAAGGCTATCTCACAGTTCTGAAATAAGGCATCAACCTCTAATATAACTCAAGATAAGTGACTACTTTAAATCGGAACATAGGTGGTAGCTAAAGTATCCCTGACCATTTGACAAGGTTTACAAGGATTAGTCTTTTCATCACAGAAAACAGCAGTGCACATCTCTTATCGAACCTCCTTACAACAATCCTCAAGTTCGAGCAAAGCCAGCATTTACATTTATTTTCATCACATAGGAATATAGCTACAGAAACAAATAGAAAGTGTGCATTTTAATACGCCTATATAGCCCAGCTTAGGTTAGTAGCAACTCAACTCAAAGTGAAGCTTTCAAAAGCCTTTAACCATAATTTACTTATTTCAAAGTATACCTTGACTCAGCTATATCCTTATTTTAATGATGATTGCCTTGCCATCAATCCATTGGAGCCTATGCTTATCGTCCAAGTGAATGTATAAAGTTATCTAAAACAGACGAAATTGTGTCCAAATTTCAACACTATCCTAACAAACCGAATCTAAAAATAATATATATTTATTCCTTTACTTCAACTCCATTAAATTAAATTAATTAAATAAACTTGAGTTGGGCTGGTGGACTCTCCCAGACCCAACCCGTTTCCTTGTGCCTCTGGTACAGATCGTTAAGTGCTTCCAAGTATCTGCCATGCATCTCTTTGACTTTAGCTTCACTAGGGTTAGGATCCTTCTCCACACGTATTGGCTTTCCAACGACGACGGTGAGAGGTACACGATGTGGTATCATGCCCATACTGTAGGCGAAGATACCTCGACCATAAAAGGCAGGGAAGGTGAAGCCCAACGCCTTCTTGGCTAGCTGTTGGAACCGGAATAGCAAGGTACCGGGCTGGTTGTCCAACACATCGTACATCTGATTCTCACCAAACCCAAAGACGGGGACTAGGTCGGCACCATGCTTGATGGCTAACTTAACGAAGCCGTACCTCGAAGCTAAGACTAACTCGGCCTTGTCTGGTTTACAGAGTAAAGATTCGGCAGCACCGCCGACGACAATGGTGCAGGAGTGACCGGGCCCCTTGTTGAGAATATTGCTAATACTTCTTTTGCTGACGGAGGCCAAGTTCAGCCACAGTAAGACCTCTCTAAAGAATGGCAGCTTGAAGTTGACACTCAACGTCAAAAGTCGGTTATTGATGCCGGGGAACATCTCAGTGAAGTTGCAGCCATCGGTTGCTAACGTAGCAAAGGCTCCCGTACTAATGATACCGTGGGGGTGGTACCCAAAGACGTAGTTGCGGCTAGGATCCAAGTCAGCCTCCTTGACCAAAGTGGCGGGGAAGAACTGGCAGTACCACCTCCACAGCGGTAATCTTTTGAACCAGAGCCAACCTCGAGATCCAGCTTCGGGGGCTGCATCGTTGAGGATAAATATTAAATAGATGATGAGGATGGGCCACAGTGGTGGGTAGAAGCAGCACATAAAGAAGATGAGCTGCGTGTTGAGCATCAATGTCACCATAATTAGTTGGGCAAAGGTTTCGCGGCGACGGTGTAAAGGAACGTTGATGGGAGCGTACCCCTTTTTACGCAGCGGTATTTGAATCTTTTTGTTGGGTTCGCTGGCTTTGATGTCGGGTACCATTGAATCTTCAGAGGTATCAGAGCCTAGCTCATCGTGGTGGTCGCTGGTAAAAATTTGGTTGTCGTGTGTGGTAGTGTGTTCATCTTCAGCCTTAGCAGCACTTTCTCCTACCTTTATGCCATCCTTTCCCCTAAATCTCTGAGTACCTTGTTCACTGACTACCTCGTCTTTGGTCATACTATTACTTGAGCAACAAACAAAAGTTGGAAAGTTGTTGGAACTATCACACTGTTACTTTGGGGTTTATATAGAAGTGTTTTCAGCATTTAATTAGATAAGGGTCGGTAGGTGATTATCCACCAAGTTTAAATTGAGTTGGATGGGTAGTAAATTTTGAAGTGCAGCAGTTTGATTTAATTGCAATTACTGTATTTGGAGTTATCCCGCCCATATTCGATACATATTAGGAAATAATATAGTACATATATTGAATCGAATTGCTGTTCTTCAAAGTTTCCACCCAGGTTTAATGGAAATATCGGTTATCAATCCCTCAAAACCTTGAGAACAAGGATTTCCAAACCACTAGACTGCACGATTAGAAATTAGCTGGAACCTAGTCCCAACCCCTTTACAAAGCTAAAGATATTCATATTGAGCAATTTTAGATGAGGTAGAGGCCTGAACTATATACCGCATATGTTACTCACGCCTAAAATCGGAAGGCTAATTTGGAGAGGTATACCGATTAGTTCCGAGAGTGATGTAGACAAAGACACCGAATCTAAATCCGATCTAAAGCGAGACGGTGATGCTTATAACAGCCAGAGTAACTGGCATAGGGGTTGAATATGTGCTTTACTTATTTGTTACTATCTGCCATGTACCATAATAAAGACCTTGGGATATTGTCACTCTTTCAGAATGCCTGTTTCGGTTTTAACTGCTTACAAAGATTATATTTTTATACCGGTTGCTCATATTCTCATCCACTTTCTCTAATCCTATTTCAATATCCATTCTACAAACAAATGTCTAACTATAAGCTATTCCCGTCTTTCAAATTAAGCAAAGTACAACATTTAAAGGTATCTCATATATAAGCTTTTTAAAATAACTTGTAAAATATGACTTAAAGATAACAATATACGTTTATTCCTTTTAAAATAAAAACAAAATACAAATTTAAACAAACTTGAGAGTAGGTGGGTTCTCACCAACCCAGTACTCCGACTTGTGTCTCTGGTACAAATCAGCAAGCGCCTCCAAGTACCTGGCGTGAACCTCCTTAATTTTATCTTCGCTAGGATCGACATCCTTCTCCACGCGTACAGGTTTACCTACAACGATTGTGAGGGGTACCCTATGGGGTAAAATACCCAAGTTGTAAGTGAAGACACCCCTGCCGTAAAAGATGGGCAAGGTGTATCCTGTCACTTTCTTAAGATAATGTTGGAACTTGAACAGCATTGAACCGGGCTGGCTATCTAATTGGTCGTACAATTGGTTCTCGCCAAACCCAAAGACCGGTACTAAATCTGCACCAGTGCTTGATAGCTTGCTTGACGAACCCATACCGTGAAGCTAAAACTAACTCGGCCTTGTCTGGTTTACAGAGTAAAGATTCGGCAGCACCGCCGACGACAATGGTGCAGGAGTGACCAGGCCCCTTGTTGAGAATATTGCTAATACTTCTTTTGCTAACAGAGGCCACGTTTAACCACAGCAAAACCTCTCTGAAGAAAGGCAGCTTCAAGTTGGAGGTCAAGGTTAAAGGGCGTAGGTTGATACCAGGAAACAGTTTGCTGAAATCGCAACCGTCAGGTGGCAAAGGCGGAGAAAGCACCCATGCCAATGATGCCATGGGGATGGTAGCCAAAGATGTAGTTGCGTTCAGGATCCAAATCCACCTCCTTGACCAAAGTAGCGGGATAGAACTGACAGTACCACCTCCAAAATGGCAGCTGCCGGAACCAAGTCCATCCTCTTGATCCAGTCTCTGGGGTCGTGTCATTCAAAATGTAGATCAGATATACAATGAGAAAGGGCCACAGCATCGGGATACAGCAACAAACCAGGAACAGAATCTGTGAATTGACAAGAAAAGTGTCGTAAACCAAATGAGCAAAGGTCTCTTTACGTCGTACTAAGGGAACATTTATAGGGGCGAATTCAATCTTTTGCATGGGAGATTGCACCCTTTTACTAGGGTCATAAGCGACAGGCGAAGATAAGGTAGAATAAATCTTCGAATCGGTGATGGTGGATTCTTCTGAAGTATCGGAACCTACATCCTCCTCATGGTTGCTGATTACAAACTGCCTAACTTGGTGCGAATTATCATACTTTTCATCTAAAATTAAACTTTAACATTGACTCAAAGAATGTAAACTTTACCTACGATGCCTTTGTCACTATTAACTTTTGGTTGAAGTGATCCCAGTTTATTGCCTATAAATTCACTTTTTCCTACTTTCGTACTAGTATTTCTGGTAAGTCTCTTTGAACCCTGACCACTAGGTACCTCGTTCTTGGACATGTTGCTATTCTAAAAATAAACCTATAGTTGAAATATATTGCTACTTTCGCATGGTCACTTTGTAGTTTATATAGATGTTGATCTCGGTGTCTAAAAACATAGAGTGCGGTAAGTAAAGTCCACTTGAGTTGTAATGGAAATTAATTACGTCTTTGAAAGGCTACTAACCCCGATGCAAACTAATTACTATACTTGGAGCCAGCTCAGCAATCACTAATTACAACTTAAAATATAGATATTTCGTTTCAATACAAAATATTTGAGCATGTATACTGATTTATGACAACTAGCATATTTATCAACTGATTGTACTATCAGCCTTTTAGTTATAGTGAACAAAGTAAATGTCCAAGCTTAGACGATGGTGATAGAGATAATGATAAGACACAAGTGCTTGAAGAATAGAATCAGCCCATTAAAAGGCTTATCGCATCGAACATTTACCGAAACTTTTCGATCCAAGTATACCATTAAGTAACTTGGAAAATTGTTGGGAAAGTTATTCCTCAATACTACTAGCAATTTCGAAAGATATGAACTTTGTAGCTTTAGGTTATCGGTTAAGGCTACCAATGCTACAAGAGTAAACCTAAACTAATGCAGATTCTAAAGTACTAAATTTCTATTGGTAGAACTGGTTGCTTGACTAAAATATAAACACTTTACAAGCCAATAAAATTATGTTACTGTAAATATTGAACTGCAACAATAAAAGAAATTTAGAGTTTGGATTGAAACCTGAGCTAAAATTGGTGACATAAGCTTTGATGATAATCAAAATCAGCTTTATATTTATTTAGTTCAATATAAAAGAAATCGAAACATGTACACCTACTCTTCAAAAATAACAATGCTGAGAGCTAGATTCAAGTTAAATAGCAATTCAATTAGCCGTATACATCCCTTCAATTTATCAACAAGAAGATTCTATGTGGATAGCTCTATTGAAAAGGAAAAGGTATATTTGAAAATTTTTAAAAGGGAATTTTCAATTAAATGTTTGTCAACAGGAGGTTAAAGTATTTGTAAGTGGTCTACTGCCGACTTCCATCAGTAAGTATCAGATATTGGCCGTGCCTTTACAGAATGTGTTCGATAGCCAAAGTGCATCGATAATAGACAACTTGACAAAGAATAATGTGAGTGTTTCGGATGAGAGACCAAGGTAACATATATCATTTTAAACTATTTATCAAATTATTTTGGAATATAGTGCTAAAGAGAATGGTATTATTTTGAAGTTGAAAGGGTTGCAGGACTTGGAGTCAGAAAAAGAATTGGAAAAATTGGAGGCAAAGTTAAATGAATTGAATAAGGCATGGTTTAGTAAAGGAATTCAGCTGGATTTAGTACAGGTAAGTATATTATAAAGCTAACACCGTTTTAATAGCACTTTTTAAATTTATAGGGCCACCCTTTTGTTGAAGACCTAGTGGACAGCCTTCCATCTCGGTAATACCTTTTTATATACCAAGTAGCATCAAAAAGCTAATGCGCTTTAGTATGATCCAAGTTCAATTTGTAGGTGACCCGCTGAACAAGGTAATGTGTAGCACTATTTCAAGTGCTAAAATTTAATGGTATTATGTAGCAAGAGCTCTTCGAGACGTTTCGCAAGTACGGAAGGATACATAGCATCCATCAAGAACCTAAAGATCCCAAGCAGACTTATCAGAATGCTTATCTGGCTTTCTACAATGTCCTGGACGCTATTCGGGCCAAAGTCTGTGTCAATGATGCCTATATCCACGGAACGAAGTTGGTAATCAGCTACAGACGAAGACTGGTAGTTGGGATTTTGAATTTTATTGGTCTAACAATTTACTAGGCATTGAAAAAGTTCATCGACTGGGTATTCTCACATCCTCGAATTACGGTAGCTTATACGTTTATTTCAAGCTTTTAACTATTTTACGTAGCTACCCGTCCTTTTAGCAGTGCTGGTAACCATCATCTACATGGTATTCGATCCCATCCGTAAATTCAACATAAAAAACAAACTGACCAAGGTCTACACCTTCAACCTTTACGATCTGTTTCAACTGCTGAACACCACCGTCCTGGAAAGGTTCGGAAGGAAGGTCAGTTTAGAGGAATTGAGGACTAACTGATGAACTGTTAACTTCTGGGGATGTGTTGAATAGAGTTTTGGATACGGAACCAGAAAAGTTGGTTTTGCTGAATGGTCCCAAGGGTTCCGGGAAGGCACAGCTTTTAGACTATGTACTTAAAGGCCGAAGGTAAGTTGTCTCAAATTTATTTTAGTCGCCTAATTACTTTTTCATGCAGTATGGTGATAAGTATTGATGCCACCAAGTTGAGTTCGGATGATGGCTCCATCAACATGAACTACCTATCCGAAGTCATTGGCTACTATCCTCTATTTACCGGTATTAACAAATTGGTTAACTTGTCAGAGCAGCTGATGACGGTCGTCACCGGGAAATCCTCTGGTAAACTTTACATCAAATGTTTCATTAATGTGGACTTGTAGGTATATTGAACGCTCGCGATGAAGATCTTGTAGAAAGGATTTTAGAGGTGTTCCAGGAAGCCTTACTCGAAATTAAGGAGCAAAGTCCAAGCCAAAAGGATAAAGAGAAATCCAACTCTGATTCCAAGGAAACGTACCCTACAATCGTCATCACGAACCTGGACAAGTACAAAGCTAAATCAGATCGCGTCCTCCAGTTCCTAACCCAGCTCATTGCTAAAAAGTTGGTGCACATCATTCTGGTAACCGAGAATAAGGTAGAGGCGTCATCCCGCTTTAAGCAGGCCAACGTCCGGCTACCTTTCCTTAGCATCACGTTAAATGATTCCAATCTGGAGAACTCGTACAAGTACCTGCTAGACCATATACCCGAACTTGAGCCCTACGAGATCAACAAAGTCGTCCAAGCTTTGGGAGGTCGACTGACGGACCTCAACCGATTCATCAGCTTAATGAAGTTGGGCTACCCAGTCGACAGCTGTTTAACTATGATCGTAGAAGAAGTGATCGAGGAGATACTGACCAAGTGGTTTGGAAACGACGCAGGCGATGCCGATAAGAAGCTGGAGTTGGAAGAAAAGGTCAATCGATTCAAGCTGCTGGAACTGTTGACCAAGAACCAAGAGGTGCTTATATTTACATAGCAATTCAAATATTTACCTTTTACTTTAGGTGTATGGCAACTACCTGACTGACACCTTCGACAAATCGGATCTGACCCTCAACTTCAAAGATCTCGCCAAGCTAGAGTCGACTGGCATCATAAAACTGGAGTCGGACGCCGCTTTCAACTTCAAAGTCGTTGTCAACCGACCGGCCTACCTGACGGCCTCTCAGCACCTCTTCAAGGACATGCAGTTCTTTAACTCCTTCCAACTTCTGACGACCCAGCACGTCAAATTCAAGGTTCAAAAAGAGATCGATGCCAAGATGCAGTTATTGAAGGAGTTCAATAACCTCAAGTTTAATGCCAAGGAGTTGAACCAGTCTTGGTTTAGCTGGAATTGGTTCGGACTAGGTGGGAGCGAACAAAGATTGCCGTCGACGCTGAGAAAGAGAGTTGTCAAGACAAATAGGGAGCTGGATGGGTTATATGGCAAGTTGGATCGGTTGACTAGGAGGGAGGCTGAGTTGAAAGCTAAATTGAAGGATTGCTGAGATGGTGAGTGTATTAAATTACTATTGTATAGATTTGGTTCCAATTCTGTTATATATTGCCTTTTTGAGATTTTGATGTATTATTCGAACATTTGTCAATTGAGAGTTGATCAGTGATAAACATTCAAGTTATAGCCAAATTAATTGATGCTCTAGTCCTATTTTCAAATACTGAATTTCAGAGTAAATTTTTTGATAGTGCCAAAGCTTGCTGTTTATATTCTTCAAAAAGTTCGGTAGGAAGGCCTCTAGGTGTTCTCAAGAGTTCCTTAGCGCTACTATCTATCTTTGTCTAGTTTAATGTTGGCCGAGTTGATTTCTTTTCAGGATCTTTTGGTCCAATAATTTTCTACTTTCTCTTCAGCTAATTGCATGAGGCTTTCGTTTTAAATTCCTATTCAAAATCTTAGTTCTAGATGATGTAGAAGATTTTGATGAGCTACGTCCAAAACCTTTTCGTTGGAATCGCCCATAGTTGTCGATAAGGTTGGAAGCAAGGAGTTTGCCAATGTCAAAGAAAACCAACATTTCTGAAGGTAAGGATGCAGTTACTAAGCAGGGGAAAGAGCGCAAGCTTGGTTTGAAAAATAAGAAAGCTTCTAAAGTCGACAAATTATCAGTCAGCGAAACAATTGTAGACTTCAAACGGGAACATGAAATGGAGATGCTTAGACTTAAGCAAGCTGAAAGCATTGCTGACCCTGGAATGAATATTGAAGTTTCTAAAAAGATGTGTCAACCTAGTTCCGAAACTAAAAATAGCGAAATGAGCTCCCAAGCTTTATCAACGAATGAGAAAGTTGAAGTTTCTAATCCAGAGCAAGTGGAAGAGATGAACATACTTGAGCAATCTGAAGATAACAGTATTTCTAAAACGAATGCGAAAGCTACCAAAAGAAGACATCAGCCTATTTCCAAAACTAAGAAAAGCGAGTCGAACCCTCAAGTTTTACTATCGAATGAGGAAATTGCACAGGTTGTTCAAGAACAAAGGGATAGGATCAATACACCTGAGCAGCGTGAAAAAAACGGCATTCCAGAATCTGCAGCTACAATACCTGAAACGGATGCAAAAGCTACCAAAAAAAGACGACCACCTATTTCCAAAACTAAGAAAGATAGATTGAATCCTCAAGCTTCACCATCAAATGGAAAAGCTGTAATTATTAATCCAGAGCTTGTAAAAGAGATGATCACAGCTGAACAGTTTAGTAATAGCGACATTCCTGAAGTTTTATCGACAGTTTCCGAGAATGCAGAAAGTACCAACCAACAGGAAGTAGAAATCATTAAGAGGAAGGTACCAGAACTTAAAACTACACCTCCTAAACGAATGCGACGTCAGCTTAGAACTCAAAGTAAGAAAACTTATTTTGAAACACCAACTTCTTTGCAACAATGGAAGAAATCGATTTGGATGAACAACTTGAAGCCATCCCTTCAGAGTCTGAAAGTGAAGGCTATATTGACCAACAAGAGCCTGAAGAAGAAGAAGAGGAGCCAATCGATTTGGTATCGGAAGACGATCAAGTTGAAAGCGACCCTGCATCCGACCCTATCGTTGAAAAACCGAAAAGAGCTAAAAGAGGTACAAAAGCAAAATACATTCCCAAAACCGAATCTGTAGACCGCCTGGGCATGCGATTCCGTGATTGGCAACTTGATCGTCCTGGCTATGAAAAAGCCTCCACCATAAGTATCAACATGCTTGAGATCTGCAGAACCTTTGCCACTTTTCCACAGTCGGCTCGTGAAATTTCTTTGTATTCAGACAGAGATAGTGTACAGAGCTTGATGACCAGTCTTTTTGCAAAATATACAGATGGATACCCTGGCCTTACCCAATTTTAT
The DNA here is from genome assembly GCA_016630905.1 of Capillidium heterosporum. NCBI lineage: Eukaryota > Fungi > Entomophthoromycota > Entomophthoromycetes > Entomophthorales > Capillidiaceae > Capillidium > Capillidium heterosporum. The sequence continues at coordinate 1,433,368 of WBMQ01000007.1, forward strand.
GTTCAAAATAAGAGAGAGCTCGAGATCTACCTCCGACCCCAGTTTGGTTCACACCAGGTGCTCGGTGCCAAACCACAGCAAGCTGATGGGGATCCGATCTACCCCAAAGTCAAGCTAGATACGTTGACCCTTGGTACAAAGACTGACAATCAAATCCCATTCAGCGTCCACCAAAATACCAATTTTGAGGAGCTGGGTGCCGAGTTTAACGCTGATGACCCCTTTGCTATAAACTCGGGGCTTAACCTACAGACGTTTGATTTCACTCCCTGCGGCAACTTCTTGGCCTTAGGTGGGGACTACCCTGGGTTCGGCATTTTCAAGTACAACCTCGCGTTACGTGGCCAAGGTACCCCAGCTCCTGGAAGCAATCCAAATATGATCCAGATCTGGAAAATCAACGCAACTGCCAGCAATCGGTAATTCCTTTTATTTAGTTTTATTTTAATAGTAAGTAGACCTGAGTTCAGTCTGGCGCTATGCCACGATTTCGGTGTTGTGTCCAAGCTACAGTGGTTCCCATTCTTACAAGATGGATTCGACGCTGTAGCCATCCTTGCCTTCATTGGTCAGGACGGGAGTCTGCGCTTGTTCGACGTTCCCCTCCGCCTACAACCCAATGTTGCTGGCTCTAGTCCAGCCTACCTACGACTGACCGAAAGCTCCCCCCTCTTTCGCTTCAAGCTGGCGCCTCACAATTTGACTATAAACGAGTTTGAATTCTGTAAGGTGGCCTCTGGGCTAGGACAGCTGGTATTAGGTACTCTCGAGGGGCACGGCCTGGGCTACGACCTACGCCCTTTCTTCTTGGCGTCGACCCCTCTTGTTGAGCCGCGTAGCTCCTCCCTGGAATCCATCTGCAGGCGGTTCAACTACCCCTTCTTCGCATCCCACGTGACCCAGGCCTGCTTCACCCACTTTAACGGTGTTTTGAGCTACCTCCTAGCTTCGTATGATGGCAAGGTCCTCATGGCACGATGGGACCAGCCCATGTCCTTCAACCGTATGGTGTGGACCAAGTCTAAGGTAGGGTGGGTCCATTTCCACAACGTCGCACCCCACCAACCTGACTGGCCCACCATCGACCAGGTCTCCAGCTCTGTCATGATCTCTGGAAGATCCAAAGATCTAAAGCAGTACCTGCACGAAGTCTATTCAGCAACTAGTAAAGGGAAGAAGGAGGTAGAGTACCATAAGAAGCATACGCTGCAGTACCCTAGGATGGGTCGACTGCCCAGTGGCATGGAGGAAATTACAACTACGGGAGCTACTTCGGACTATCACCGCATGTACCTCATCGGCAACTGGAAGGGTGAAGTCTGGCTCAACATGCACCATTTCGGATCCAAGGGGCTGGTAATTAATTTTTTAGCTTCGTTCGATTAACCTTACTTTCTGTAGCACTTTAATAAGAAGGTCATCAAGTTGAGGTACGACGTCTCCAACCAAGCCCTCAATGTCGACGTCAACACCCGCCTCTACAAGGTAAGCCCCACTCTATTTCTACAACTGACTCCCCTTAGATCCCAATGTTGTTCAAGAACGTGGCCAGCCAAGGTGGTTATCTACCAATCCCCAGCTACCACCCTATGACCTACATCCAGCAACTCCAGTTCAACCCCACCCGTACATACTGCCACCAGTTTGTCACCATCACGCCAGCTGGTCTAGTTATCGTCGCCAATTTGACTGAAGATTTGCACTATGATCCCGATTTTGAACAGCTGATGCAGGAATGCGTGCCCACCCTACTACCTAAATTGGAGACAACTGTCAAAAAGGAGGAAGAGGAGGGTAAAGTAGCAAAAGAGAGGAGACCCTTAGGTAGGCCTCGCAAGCATGACAAAGATACAAAACCTAACTCAAAGAAAGGAACCAAAAAGGAAGCTGGGGCAAAGCGGAAAGCCAAAAAAGTCGATAGTGAAAAGTGATATCTGAGGCAGTTTGAATTGATGGATTTATTTATAGTAAGATTGTGTTTAGATAGATGCTAAAGTTTCAGGTAATAAAATAGAATGATTTTAATTTTTTGGCTTATTTGAAAGTATAAAATTCATATAGGAAACTAAAGAACTTTAAATTTATATAACTTGCAATTCAAACTCATCAAGCTTATTATATATTCGGCTGATTTTAAAATAAAACCTTTATCAAACTTAAAGTTTAAATAGATAGTGCTAAAAACTAAATCAATGCCATCACAAAGTCTGAAAAATACCTTCTATATCTTACCAATTTAGTCTCATTTCAAAGTATTGAGTTTTCTCTACATAAGTATCCTGTAAATATACTTATACCAACGAAAACTGCTACTAAATAAAATTGAACTATTCTTATTTTATCCGAGTTTATCAGCTTGGATATTTTGGTAAATTTGCAATTTAGATGGTAGCAAAGTTGGGTTTCCATTATATTTTTGATATAGTAGCACTTTAAATTGATGTTGAAAGTTTATACAAAGTCAACAATTATAATAAACAATACTAACTATTCAACTTGTACTTTATTCATAGTTAACTAGCTTGTATACAGATAGAGATAGGCTAAAGTGAATTTATAAAGCTAGATGTTTAACTTGGCTTTCAGCATGGCCAACTTAGCTTGGATACCCAACTATAAGAAAATTAAAAATTAAAATTATATAAAAGACATTAATTCTTACCAATTTGATCCTATTGCTGGTGTCACTAACACTAAGTTGTGGATCCTTACCAAAATCGTCGATTTTGTCATCGAGGTAGTCGGTAGTATCCGATTTATCATATAGCTTCCAATTCGGTCAAGTACCAGTGCGTACCAGCCAAGTTCTACATTTGAAATATATGGGAATAAAGAGTAAGAAACTCGAAATCACAGAATGCAAAATTGATCAAAGTGATAAATATGATGGGAATAGTCCTTACCTTGTATCCAACTTCGATATCATTCAAATCCATCAGCCTACTGCTGATAAGATTGTTCAACTTGGCTCTCCTCGTGTTTAAGTTTAAAAGTTTCATTTGTAACTTTTCCCGATCCTTGCGCACTAAATTTAGGTTGAGCTTGTTGGTTTGATTGTGGTGCAGCTGCTCGATAGCGTTGTTTAACAACAATTCCAATTTCTTTTTGTACTGCTCGATGACTTTCAGCTTGTCCTTATCATCGGCATCAGATTGTAGCCTAGTAGGTATGAAAATATTGAAATTGGTATTACTAGTTTTTAAAAGTGTTACCTTAGCTTAAAGATATCGAGTCGACTTAACAGGTACTTTCGTACTTGGACCAAGTAGCTAGATTTTAGCGTAGTCGCACCTTTGGTGGTGAAACTGGAGAGTAGTTTAGTGTTGGTGTCCTTCAATAAAACAGTTTCGTCGATTTCAAAATTGCCACTGATGTTAACACTATTGGAAAGTTGAGTGGAGCTGTTGTTGTTTCTAGTTAGATCTAAATTGGAAACCATTTGGTCAATAGCTTTCAGTTCTTTTGAGATGTCGTTGGTATCGTAGGATATTACTTCTCTATTAATTGCCCTGGCTGGTTTGTCACCTGTGCTCATCTTTGGTAGTGGCTCATTGTGTTTGGTCTTAGCTTTGGATTTGAGCTTCGTACCATCAATGGCGTCTTGGTTAACCTTACGTTTGGCCTTGCGTTTATCTATGGGTTTAGTATTGAATTCAGATTGAAGTTGGGGTTTAAAAGTCGATTGTGGCTTAGAAATAGGCTGTGGTGATGGAGGGGATGGAAGTGGGGATCTATCAGATGGACTAACTGGGAACTCTACTGTAGGTGACACAAATTTATGAACTGAAGGAGGCCTATCATCCATATCCTTTTCAATGTCTTGGTTGTTGAGACTGAGTTGATCAAACTTGACTACAACTGGCTCCACAGCGGAATTTTCTTTATGCTGGTCATCTACAGGAAGAGCTTCTTGTTCGATACCTTTCTCTTCAACTATTGAAGAATGTGGCTTATCTAATACATTGAAAGATTCCCTAGGAAGTTCCTATATAAGTTAGTAAATAAAAATGTTGTAAAAAGGTACCTCATTTATCACAGATGAGTTCAACTCAGATATATCTACCTGTTCATTAATTAAAAAGGAGTCGTCTTGGTTGGTATCCATGGTTGAAACACTTATAGTTAAACTTAGTCTGCTACTACCACCATCATTATCACGCCTATCTAGATAAAAGTCTATAAATTTGGACATTAATTAAACAATACCTTTGACGATATCCTTCAAGCCTGGCCTTTTCCTCAGTTTCATCCTATTTAGATACCTATGGTTGTTGATAATCTTGTCAGTTAGCTTGGCTTTCGGTTTTGTTTTATCTGCTCCAGCCTTCTTATTAAGCAAGTTGGTGACCAAATTTGTATATTGGGGAGTACTTTCATGTGTCGAAGTTTCTAATAGCGAGGTATTTGGATCTGGAAATTTGCTTTCAGATTCAGGTTCAGCTTTGGTAGGATTGTGACCTAGCTCTAAGTTGGGAGGGTCTTCGATAGTTGGTGAATCGGTATTCTTATCTACAGTTGCAGATTTACGTAGCCTCGCCTTTTTCTTCTCTTCATAACGCTCTATTTAAAGAAGAGTCAATAAACTATTATTGGTATTTAAAGTCTACTTACCGTTAGCCATGCTTTCTATATGGCTTTGTTGTTCTTTATGTTGGCAATTTGTTTACTGATAGAGGTTGGAATAAAAGCTTTAGGATTCATAGTTGGCCCAATATAGCCAAAATATACTACTATTATTGGCTAAATCACTAATTTTCATGCCAAATATCAAAATAGAATGTGCAAATTTTGGATCAAGGATGCAAACTTGGTTCTTTATTTTTATACCAACTATCTATTCGAACTTGTCTAATACCAACATGTCTGACGATTGTACCATCCAACTCCACACTACCAAGCCGGATATGGATTTGCCATTCTGCACCGAAGCTGAACTCCACCCCGACATAAGTTAGAAATAAGAATGTATATAGATTAACTTTAAACAGGTATAAAGAAATTGCCTATCGATAAACTACTTAGCTACCTCAAGCAGTCGCCAATAACACAATTCAACCAGGAACTTTATCTACTTAGCCGATTTTACTACCGAAGCAAGACGCAACATCGTGCCACCATCTATTTCAGAGTGCTATCCCGGGTAACCAATTTAGAAATTTCTCTATTTAATTTTTAAAGCTCTTTCAAGCCTTGAAACGAATCAATATCTTAGACTTAGATGGCTGTAGGAATATGCTTGCAGCTCAGTTTATAACTGACCCTAGGTAGTATATTTATTTTTCCCTTTTTAAACTTCAAGTTCAGTAATAATAAATCGACATGGTTACCCAACAAAGTATATCTCAAGTACGCTATATCGCAGTTCACCAAAGCCTACCATCTAATTACATTTATCCAACCTCTCTTTCTTAAAACTCAAGGGTATGAAATTAGTTTGGATTTGAATTGACAGTTTATTTAGCCTATTCGAAAAGCTTCTAAAGCAAACTTTCTTTATCCCTACTTCGGTAGTAGCAGTCGGTATGATATCCAGGCTTCAGGTATTGTCCGATGTTATACGTGCATACAGTCAAGCAGCAGTACGATGTATTATCACTATCAATGACTCTTACAAGGTAAGTTGTAGCTTGGGATATGTATTTTAATCCTTCTTTTGTGTTATTTTAGGACCCGGCTGTATTGAACCCTAATCTAAATTTAACTAAATTGATAGATGGTCCCTTATTAATGTAAATTTTTTGGTATTGAATATTGGTTGATCAATCTTTTAGTAACTTGTTGGGTCTCGAGAAGTTTCCGACTACGGGTAGTAAAACTATTGAGAGTGTAGAGAATGACAAATCTAAAGCTGGAAAGAAGGTGAATCATCGTCGTTGAAGAATTAGTTGGACTGTGCACTAGTAATTTGGATTCTTCAAATAGAATGTTATAGATAAAGGCTTGGATATTTAGTAAGAGTTGCTTCTATAGTTAATTGTTGATGACATGTATTGATCGATTATACTGCTATTATTAGATACAGGTGTTTTTCAAGTGCAGAGTTTTGCTTGTATTTACAAAGATATAGTTGAATTCACAAAAACAATACCTATCTATTTATGCCTTTGGGTAAAGGTTTTTAATAGAAAGGAAATTTTGTAGTAGCTTTGAAGATTAGTATTAATTTTATTGGAGACTATTGATAAAGCTTGAGTAAAGTGGTGTTCGAAAACGTAGCTTAGCTTTAAGCTTGCTATAATTAATTAATCGTTAAATTGCAAGCTATCAACTAACCTTTTATTTCATAACATATTTAGAGGCTGATATATTATAAAACCGGTACTACTTCCTTCTTGATATAATTCATTTTGCGACCTATCTTGAATAAAGCATGCTTTGATTGCAAATTGAATTCTTAGAGACGGCATGGAAGCCTTTGGAATGGTAGCTAAACCTTAAGGATCTAGCCAATGAACCTTGGTTAAACATGGAATATTAGTATCTTATTTGAGAAATTGAAGAGAGTTTCGGCTTTTCGAGATGGAAAACTGCCAAGTTGGAGGCATATTCCTATAGATTTTACAATACTCTATGGGTATTTAGCTGAGTAAAGTAGAGTAAATAGTTGGTATTTATACATTAACTTAGCTATATAGCTATAGAATTTACCAAACACCCATATTTCTATACCTGATAAGTTTTATGGAGAACATTTGCTTTAAATAGTGATGCCTAGTACTAGTTGAGCTTGTAGGATGCTATGTAATTTTCAAATACTTTAACAATCCTTCATAGAGTCAGTATTTACATATTCGTTTTCAGCCTAAGCAGCAAGGATTAAGCTTGTCTAACAAAGATCCCCACTATACGTCAAGTCAGCAGTTTCGACAATTGTATTATAGTTCAAACAGTAAAAGCTAAATTTATAGTAGAAAAGCCAAGTTTGTGAACAGCAGAGTTTCAAGTAACTAGTCTTCTAAGAAATTACATAAGCTGAGGTATCAGTTGGCTTGAAATTCGATCTGCCTATAGCTCTGTTCAGGTAAACTGAGCATGTTTCTACGATTGAGCTTGTAAAAAACTATCCAATTTTCTTGAACTATGATCTACGTATCAGTATGAACTTTGATCTTTACCTCATATCAATATGAAGCAAAGCTAAGCCTCCGAAATTGGCAAAAATTAATTTGCTATAAAGTACAAATAGACTGGCTCCCAAAGCAATGGCCACCAAAATTGAAATTATAGCCACCATGAAGCAAATCATTTACATAGTACTCTTATCGATCATTGTCAATGGGCTTCCAACTGTAAACGAAAATAAAGGTGATGCAGCATTGAGTCAAAACTCCCAACCGTATGATAGTTACAAGCCTCACGACTTTGGTGACGTCGACAAATCCGATAAAGAAGCGCCCAATGAAGCAAAGTCAGAGCCTCCATCACTCCCACCCAGAAAAACAGCTTGGCAGCAAGTAACCGAGAATATCCTTAAGCAGAAAGCATCACAGCCTCCACCAAATCGGCCACCATTGAAAGAGGTAGACGGTGAGGTATCAACTAGTGATCGAGATGAGCCCACGGATTTACCGTTACCACCTCCACCTCCACCTCCCCACAGCCCATTCCAAGAGCTAGTTGAGAAGATTCAAATTGAGAGTGCCAATTTAGAAGCCCAAGTTCGAGCTAAGGCTCAAGAAATACAAACTCAAATCGAATCCACAGCTGAAGAATTTTCCAACAAGATCCACCATCTACTCGAAGGTCGGAAGAAGCGTGGTAGTGAACCCAAATCTCAGACCAAGCCACTTTGGCTAAATTTACCAGAGAAGTTGGACGAGGCTATCAAAAACTTGCCCCCTTGGCTTAAGAATCATAAGAAAGAGGGTAAACTAGCTTCAGTAGAGGAGCACTGATACTAAGGACGACACTCAACTACCCCCTTGGAGAAATAGCAAGAATGCTAAAGGTAGTGACAAGCCAAGCGTTCATACCAATTTAGATTTAAAATCTATTTTACCCCCTTGGTTGCAGAGCAGTAAAGAACCTAAAGCATCGAATGGCGATGATAAACAGGGTACCACCTTCCCACCTTGGTTCGGACGCAAGAACAAAGGGAAGGCTCTACAAAATGTTCCATTAGATGACGAACCTACCGCAAACTTACCCCTCGAGTTTCATCATACCCACGTAGAAATCACCAACCAACCAGGCGAGATCCACTACACCAAAGTAAAGTCCGATAGTTCTGGCTCCAAACCCTTTGAATATTCTGTGCAATCCTACCCCAGTCCCAATATTGCTGTATTTAAAAATGACAACAGCCTTAAGGGCGCTTTGAAAAGTAGCAGGGTCAAGTCTCAAGCTGATTCATCTCAGGCTGAACCTAAACCTGGCCACGACAACAATAAATCGAATGAGCCAGCTAAGGAGGCTAATCAGTACAGCGCCCCTGATGTAGGTGGCAATACAGATACGGACCTCCATATGATTCGACCTAGTGAGGAAAATAGTAAGCCTTTAGATAGACGTGGATCTGGACCAGCCTTGGATCCTAGTTTGGGCTTTCATGCTGCTCTAGCTATCCAAGAGAGAGGTAAAGTTGTAGCTGGAGTTGAAGGTAAATAGTTGGATAGGTTTTACGATGGACGGTCCATTTATTATAGTTTAGCATTAAAGTTTTTCAAGATATATGCTGTTTCGTATTGTATACTTTAAGTTTTCTATTGAAAATAGATTGGATTCAGGTTTTATTTTAGATCTTGAAATGCATCGAATATAGATAATAATAATAATTTGTTGATAATTTAATTTATATTAAAACAGCTGTATTTAATTTAAGATATAGGAAAACTTCAAGAACTATTAACATCAAATGATTTTGAAATGGGGATATAGTCTTTATATTTCCTTTGGAATCATTAGCTTAGCCTTTGTAAATATGCTGTGAATGTAAGATGAAGGTGCATGTATCGTATTTGGATTTAGACTGATAGTTGCTGACGGCTAGGCAAGGTGTTTATATTCATTTTACATTGTAGGAATGAACAACCGGTAAGAAGCCACCAACTAAACTGCGAAACATATCCTAGTCAGCCCAACTATGCTTTCAAGGCCTTGGTGAGTTTTTAACAATAACACTACGTCACGAAGCGTACTATATAGTAAGTAGCCCATCCACGCTGGTTTGGATTGTCTACTACCAACAATACCCAGGATTTGGCTAAATGTTCAAAAAAGAATGTCCATATACTCAATAAAGCATTCAAGTAGAATGCCTATCTTTAATAACCAAAGAATTCTTCAATTGAAAGCCAAGCTTCTTGGAATCCATCTTCCAATCAAGTCTCAAACCAAGCTCAAATGGCTTTATGATCAAGCCAATTTCAAAGAAACCCACTTATTCCTGAACCATACAATTCAACCCAACTTATTCGTTTTCTTTACCTTGCCACCATGCTAAAAATAAAAAACCCTCATATCAAAATGGCCCTAGAAAAGTAAAATTACAAATGAGCTTAAGATTAGCGGTAAACCTCCCAACACATACCTATTGTCGAATTATAGAAACTCCTAATCAAAAACTGCTTCCCCAGACTCTTCAACCTTTTATCACTTGTAATAAATATTTCCAACCCAACTACCCCAACCTCAAGAAAAGTTAGAGTTCAACATAAACGCATAACAATTGGAAAGGCCTGGTATTAATTTATTTTATTTTGAAAGAACAAAGAAAAGGACAGCTTCAATTGATTTATAAGGATGGTCGGTGTAACGAAAGGACTGCGTAGGACAATTAGCTTAATATTGGTCTTTTACTTTGCAGCCGCGTTGACAGCTATAATAGTCAGCGTCTATTTCCTCTTTACCCCGTACAAGCGTCGACAAATTGTGGTCTCAACTGAGCAAATATTAGGTACCTTTTCAACTTGTTTGTAGCATATACTCACCACTTTTTCCATATTTAGTTGCTTTAAGTATAGGCGTTATTATGGCTTTCTCCAGTATCTTTGTCCTGATAGGCTTATTAAGCCAGAAAGTCGGCAGTAAAGCTCTTAAAATCTTCAACCTCCTGGTTACATCGTGTCTGTTGACGACTTTATCGTTGGGAGCTTACGTCTGGTTCCAGTCCTTGGATATCCAGCAGAACTATTACTCACGATGGCAGGGATGGCCTGACAGTACTCGTGAACTTTTCCAGGAGCAGGTAGCTTTACTATTTTATATTGGGATCTAATTTTTTAATTTTTAGGGCAGTTGCTGTGGGTACCAAGACAGCACCAACTTCCCAGCCGTCAGTCAAACTTGCCCCATGGAAGTCATTGAGACGGGGGCCTTAAATGGCTGTGCTGCTTCCATTTTTCTCTTCGTCAGCAGCTACCTATCCAACATCTATACTGCCTTATTTGGGTACACTCTAATCGACTTTACTTCTCTCTTAGGCTCTTTAGTTCTCATCAAAGCTCTGGAAGACCAAAGACGCTACGAGAAATCGATGCGCAAGATGATCCACTTACACCAGATCGACAGTTCAGAACGACAACCTATGGTCGAGGATACGCGACTTGGGGCCCGTGATACTATGAATTCTAAAGGCCATACCCATACTTTAAGTCAGCTTTTGACGTTGCCACCGTCGGGGGATAAACGTATGTCTTTCACTGTCTACCAATCGCAAAACAATTATATCTAGGTATAGATTGGATTTTGGGTTGAAGTATCCTTGACAGAGTTCTTGATGGATTTTGCGTTTGGGATAGCTATGCCTGCGATACATTTTTGTGACTACTAATCCATTGTTTCCTATTAAATTTCTCATCCATCTACAAGCTATGCCCCCTGTAGTGGTGGGTATGAGGACTTATTATCTATATTGTGTATAGTTTCTGATTTTTTGAATGGCCACTATTTAGTAATGTTCGTTATATGGAGCATATTTAGAAAAGATGTATACTTATATTTACTTTTGTAAAATCTTATAATCCTGTTTGGTAATTGGAAAGCCTAAAAGATAATTTACAATATGCTATAGTAAAGCTATAGTATAGCATGCTCTTCTTAGCTATTAATAATATAGTTAGTACCTCTGAAAAACGTAGTTGGCCAAGTTCAATGATATCTTTGCTTCCACCTACCGCTTATACATTACTAACTATACTTGTACTGGAGTCAAAGTTAAAACCCAGGTATATAAAAAGCTCTTACAAAGCTAGTATTTGGGGGAAAGAAGTAGGCCCTGACTAGGCTAACAATATCCCTAAACGCTTCAATTGAATGAAACAAAGTCACTATACAACACCCATTGAAATTTCTCCGATTTTGGAAAGATTGTAGTTTGTGGTGGAAGCTAATTCAAACAATAAGCTTGAAATTAGCCGAACTGATGACTTGGCAGATTCAAAGCAGAAATTCAAAAATGAAATAAACTAGCTCGCTTTGAAAGAATATTTAGAACGAATTTATACCAGCAAAATGAGTGCACTTCCGACCTACCTTCAGTCCGAACTATCGCTTTTATCGAACGAAGCTCGAAGAAAGTATCCGGAGATTAAAGAGGTATATTTCAATTTCAACTTCTCTATTTTATCTTTTGTCATTTTACATTAGTTAAATTTACTTAATGTTTTACAAAGGCATGTGAAAAAGTCATATTGATAATGAGGGCTAGCAAGAACCGTTCAGCCTCTGAATTTTCACAGGGTAGCCCTATCTTCTTTATATAATTTTTAAACAAGTTTTAGAATTGGCAAAGACAGAGGAAACCTTGAAACCCATATTTTTGGCATGTAACACGAAACAGGTCAAGCTTGTAAATATTGCATTGGGGTGCTTGCAAAAGTTAATATTGAACCTTGCTGTTCCAGAAGTAGATTATTTATACTTGCAAGTATATTAATATTTTATTTTAGAGCAGTATTTTTCAAATTCTAAAGATCCTATCCGAGAATATAAATAGCAGTATGGAAGTTCAATTACGTGTACTCCAAATCGTTCTTCCGCTATTGACGAATTACGACTGTATTAGAGGGGAGTTGCTAAACAATGTAAGTAAATTTTAACTTTATTGGTATTTATATATTCTAGGCTTTGATGATATGCTTCAAATTACAAGATTCGAAGATTGCGGTAGTCAATAATACAGCAGCAGCTACATTACGCCAACTCGTTATTTTCACCTTTGATAAAAAGATAAAGCACTCAATTGAAGATCATTCAGGTATCGAAGTCAATCAGGAGTATCCAGAAAAGGGTAATTTATATAAATAGCAAAGATGCTAAATATAGGCTAGATTTACAAACGTTGGTATCAAATCTTTCTCCCGATGCCAAAGATGCCTACTTTTTATTTCAGGTTCGCAGCTAATGTTTCAATTAATATTTACATTAGAATAGGACTTTTGTTTTATGATTAGCAGCGAATCCCCAATATTGCTAAAAGTCCCTTCTATCAGCAGATCCTTTGGACTTGAATTGATCGAATCGGTACTAGTGAATCAAGCACAGGTTTTCAAAAAGGTATATATGTCTATATGTCTTTTCTGACACCTTTTCCAGTATCCAGAATTCACAGCCCTTTTAAAGGAGAAGCTTTGCCCATTCTTGATTAGAGCATTTTCAGACAAGGGTGACTTTCCCCAAACGGTTCGAACTATGCGACTTGTTTTTATAATCGTCAGCAAATTCAGTGACATATTGGTAAGCCCTACAGCTAAATCTATATTGACGTTATAAGGCGATGGAATGTGAAATATACGTTACCATGTTGTTGAAAACCCTTGAAACTGAGACGACATATTGGCACCGCGTGTTGGCAGCTGAAAGCATTCGAAAGATATGCACCAAGAAGAATTTGCTGAGTAAGCTGTTCAAAGACTACGACAAGAAGGGCAGCACCGGAAGCTCGTCAAACTTGTTCGGCGATATTGTAAATACGATTGGGAAGGCAGTTAATGAAAATGCCTCAAGCCATCGATTTTCTTCCGGTATGAGCAAAGCAAACTTCGATCAGAGCAGGAGTAGTTCGTTTAGTAATTCTGAGAACCAAGGGTTTAGTCTTTCCAACTCCTCTATGCGCCTACAATGGTAATTTTTCTTGGCTATTTTTCTTACATTTCAGTATCGACCAATTAGATAGAAATGAATCACCTAATATTCCTGAGGGATACCTGCTGCTAGTGTTGTTGCAGACGATAGACTTTATTATCAATAGTTTAACTCAAGCATCTGGGTCCAACAACGCCCACCTTTTCAACGACGAAGATTTCGAAAACGTTGAGGGCGGTCTATCGAAGCAGAACGCTTTGACTGATGAAATGGAGGTGACAAAAGAGATGGCCAATGTTTCCTGGACCGGGCTGCTGGCTTCTCTAGCATTCTACACCAAGCTTCCCATGGATGAAAACCTTACTCTCACCACTTCAAAGGCATTGAAGCATTTTACTTTGATATGCGGTCTATTCGATCTTCATAAGCCGAAAGAAGCCTTTTTGGAATGTCTTTACCGTAGCTCCTTTCCATACAGTGAAAAGTCTAGGGAATCGTTTGGAGGAGGGTCGATCAATAATGGCACATTGTTGGGTCCCGGGTTAAATGCATCGAATGCACCATTAACTGAGAGGCACCTCATATTCTTCAAAGCGATCCTATCCATCACTCATAAACTTGGAGAAAGTTTAGGATCATCATGGTACCTGGTTCTCGATTCGATTCAGTACATCAACCACAGTTTAATTTTATCCAGCAAGAACAATCGAGCCTCATTCGCTACCAAATCTACCTCCGAACCAACCTTTGGTAAAGAGCCTTTATCTGAAAACGAGATCAGTAGTTTACGACAGCTCCTCAAACAGTTCTTCGACAATGTCAAATATCTGACCTGACGACTCCATGGAAATGTTTATTCAAAGCCTTACTAAGTTGGCTGTCGAGACATCTGGAGAGGTGTTCAGGAGCACTTTTGACGACAATTTAACTAACAAAGGCTCTTCAGCTACTTCACCAACCCAAAACTCCAGCAACTTATTTACCGCCCTAAACCGTAGCCTTTTTAAGAATGAAGATAATCTATTTTCGATAGAGCAACTCCGTTCTGTATGTCTTTCCGCCATGCCTAGGCTTATCAATCAGGAGTCAGCTACTCTTTGGAACTTGATATTGAACAACCTTATCATCATCACGCATGGTGTAAACACATCGTTAGGAGTAAGGACCCAAGCATGTGAAGCCATCTCGGAAATCATTTTGAATGGAATGAGTTGCGCTAACTCCCTTCGGTTAGACAAGTTAGAACGTCTCAGCTTCAGGTACTGTACCCGCTGGCAAGGTGGTCTGGACTCTCAAACTACGGAGGATCCCACTCGCTAGATAAATTTGGTTCGTTAGCAGGTGTTCAGAAAGCAGCCTTGGAGACACTTGATAAGCTATTACAGAACTCTGGTCATTCCTTTACGTTTGGATGGAATATAATATTCGATATCTTATTGAGCGCCTGTCCGGTTCAGCTTGGAAATTCAGTTAGTTTAGTTGTCGACCAGTCAGCGACGGATGCCGACTCTTTGTCTGATACCAAGTCAGTAAGGTCGTCGGTCAAATTGGTCCGTATTGCATTCCCATGCTTGCAGTTAATATGCACCGACTTCCTTGCCCCATTACCGCCATCCTGCTTGTACGACTGTATAATGACCGTTGGGAAGTTTGGCCAGCAAGACGAAGATCTAAATACCAGTCTAACTGCCGTAGGGATGTTGTGGAATGTCTTGGATTACCTCCAGAAGCGCCTAGATGGGTTCGATACCTCCGAAAGCGTTGCTTTTGATGGCGTAAACTTCCGTATCCCACCATCGGATACGGTATCATCCCAGATTATCTTTAGCCAACTCATGCTCCTAACTTTGGAACAGCTTTCGCTCATTTGCTCCGACTCTCGTCCCGAAGTCCGTAACGGTGCCAACCAGACTTTGTTTAGAACAATCAATACCATCGGAAGCTCGATTGGATCCACCGTGTGGCACGTCTTCTTCAACGAGATTCTACTGACGTTGCTTGACAGAATCAACGACATCTATTGTGGGTTGTCCAGTACCCAAGCTGGCCATACCGATAGTTCGGAAGTACTAATCCACCATTCCCTGCAACACATCTAAGAAGCAATGGGATGAAACTCGAGTACTTATTTTGAGTGGGCTTTGCAGTTTGTTTAAGGATTTCATGCCGGAGTTGTGTGTCCTGGATGGATTTTTAGATATATGGGGATCGGTGTTGGTCTATATAAAGGAATCCGTACTGATCGATAGCTACGAGGTTTCACTTGCAGCACTCCGCAACTTCAATTTGGTGCTAACCAATTCAAGTATGATTGGAAAGCTCAGTAGCCCGACAATAGTTTCGCTGTGGATGCCGGTATGGTCTATTTGGAGCTCACTGGGACGATCTTTAATCGATGAAAGTGAGATGGAGATTACTATATCTAGGATTAGCAATACCATTCAATCGCAGACCGAAGGCGAAGTAGTGGTGGCGATTGCTCCTTCCAACAAGGCCGCAAAGATCCGTCAAATCAACCAAGATATCCTCACTTGGTATTTAGATTCTTTTTTGCCGCTTTACGAACAACTGAAGTCTACCGAAGTGGCAAATAGCGATATCGAAGAGTTCATCCGACTGGCCTACTATGCGATCAGCTACCCTTATAGTGAAGATTATCCTGGAGATATAGATACCTTGTCTCCGCTGCAGAGCTCGGTGTTCAACTTTATTGACTATCTATTGAAAAACGATACGAAAGGCTTGTCACACGTCTTACTCAAGGCTCTACCCGACTTCTGCCTCCTCGCCTTTGAAAAATCACCAAAGTACTTTACAGCGTTGATTCAGATTCCGGTTGCCAAATCAGTCAAAAGGGCCAAAAAGACTCCAAAGTATGTCCGCTTATGCTACCTCTTGATGGAGGACATTGCCAATCTCTATCAGAAGCACTCGGAAGATTTGACTATATACCAGGAGCCCAGTATTTTCAACTCCATTCTATCGATGTTGATTGTCCCCATAGATATAAAGTACAATTGCCCACATACCAACATAAACAACCAGTCCCTGTGGAAGCTGGCTAGCTCGATATTCTTGGTCCTGGTAAAATCGACCTCTTGCAGCACTTGAGAAACTGGACGATGACGCCGACCGAACCTATTTCACCAAAGTTGTAGAGCAGATCCTCGACGTCATGGACATCTACTTCTTCAAAAAGAACCCGCCATCGGATATGTCCATCTCCCAGTTGGAGTCAGATGAAAGGTTCGACATCGAGGTGCTTATAACCCTCTTCAAAGAATTGGTACCCTTCTTACGCCACGAAGATGTAGCAAAAGCTACCCTGTTACGTTTTTTCAATATTTTACAGACCATTTCAACCATCAAATCTCAGAGCGACCCTCAGTACCAGCTTTCGGTCCCCCAATCATCGACGACACCATTTACTCTGCTGGCTAAGGAGCAATTAGCTTTCGCTGCTTTGAGATGCTTAATAAGCCTGTGTATGGACTCCAATGAGCGTAAGTTTTATTTTATCACCCAAGCTAACTTTGCAAGGGATACGCATAGCCACCTCGGAACGTACCAACGAATTTTACGAGAGCTGCGACTCGTCTGGTAAGCTCGAAGAGCCACCTTCCCCCAAGCACGAGGATGCCTTATTGATCGACTACCGACCCATATTTTCGGTTACGCCATCTATCCGCGTGGCTCAATTAGCCTCACCCCTACTTATGGACCGATGCCTCAATGTTCTGAGAGCTTTTGCCAACGATATCCCACTCTTCGGTAGACGTCCGTTACCGAGGTAGTTTTATATATATTTAACGCTAACAGTTATTTTAGGGTCCGAAGGGACGAGATCTTGTTCCTGTTACGCCACCTCAGTGAGATTCAGCTGCCCGAAGATTCTTGCCAGTTCTTTTTACCTCAGCAACCTTCAACTGACAGCACCAATGCCAGCACCAACCCCAACTCTTTGCAGTCGACAGTAACCGAAAAGCTGATGCGCAGTTCCAGCGCCCATTTGTTTATACTGTATCCTACCTTGTGTGAGATTCTGTGGTGTAGGGATCCCGCCATTGTCGGTCGAGTTGCTGTTTGCCTTAAACGTATTGGCTTGGAACTAGGATTGAACCCTGCCAAGTCTACTGTCGTCAACAATATATCGCGACCAGCGACTGCCTTGTCGTATGGCTCCAACACCTCATTACTTGGACCTTAATGGGTAGATATTTGGGGAATGTTTTTGGCATGATAGTGTGTACCTTTGATAATAAGATATAAAATCAATATAGTATATTTTTGCAATTGGTTTGATACTGACAATAACTGCAAGCTTTGTACTATTTCTTTGGGCTTTTAGATTGTTTCTATATTTTGAATACTATCTCTACTTTATATTACATTTTTCCATATCAAAAGTGAGTATACTGAATAAGCTAGCTTAAAAGAAAGCATTATACTGTGGTTTTTAATATACATAATTAAATACAGCAAAGAACTATACTGCTTTACAATATTTAAAAAACACAAAGATGATTTATTTGTAGTTAGATATTAAGTCCAAGTTGCTTTAAAAATTAAAAACTATATACCAAGGCAACCTTATTAAACATTGGCAAGCAAAATTTACAACGAAACCTTGTAGGCCACCAAGTCCCTCGGCTTTACATGGTAGCAAGGCATGGTCGGTATCTGCGGCAACTTTATGCAACCTGCGTTAAAGTTGTTATGCATCACTTTGAAGCTATCACAATTTAAAGTAGAATTTAGCAGCAAAGAAATGGGGGGAAGCGTACCTGTATTTGTAGAGTTAGAGGTATCGTTGATAGGTGCCATCGTATAGGTAGGCGATTGAGGGGTAGAGTTAGGGATCGGTCATGGAAGAATTGGATTTGAATTTAGGCTCGGTACTTGGGATCTTTAAATATGTTGGTCAATAGATCGGTCATCGAAGGTAGCTTTAGTGCATCGGTTGATTTGTCGTTTTGGTTGAGCTGGTCTTTGAGGTTACTGTCGGCAGTCTTTTTGTAGGGGCCACGTCGCAAACCTCTAGGCCTGGACTTGCGTATAGAGTCAAAGCAGGAATCTTTTAAGCCTTTCTTTACGCACCTTGGACAGGGTCGCTGCGTGGCACATTTCTTGCAAGCAGTCTTGCAGTTGGTGCAAGCCACTTTGACTTGTTTACGCTTAGGAGCTTTGCTGGCTTTATCGCCAGTGTTGCTAGGGTTATTATAAGTGCCCGTCATGTTCATTAGCTATAAGTTCAAATTACACAGGTCCTAAAATCTAAAGGCTGGAATCGATCTGTTATTTATACCAATCGAAGGATAAAAGAAACTGATGCATCCAGATTTAGGACCCTAGAAATTTATAACCTCGATTTGGCCTTTGAAAAAAAAGGACCTGGGATATGCAAAATCAAGATCTGACTATGAAAGCCCGATGGTGAAGGCGCTTAGATCTAGGAGTTGTAATTCTACCAAAACCTGGCCAAAACAGTTGTTATTCCTACAAATAATAGGTGGGGTTTCCATTTTGCTGCAAGTGATGATCTACGAAGTTTGCAGATGATCTAATTTTTAAACTCAACCGGTTGTAAATGATCTTGTTTGCAACTTTGTGCCCCCTTGTTCTAAGTTAGATTACGATTGCTATTACCATTTGCCTGAGGAAACGGTAGTGCTATTTGGAACAAGCGTAGTTGAGCTTGTGATCAAATGCTGTGGGTTTTAATACGTTACAAAAGTAGAAAAGTGAAAGTATGACGTATACACGATTGACACCCCTATATTACAAAGTAAAATCCCTGAAGTGGAGATTTTGGTTCAAATCTTTCCAATACTATTCGACACTTCAAATTTTGCTAAAGCTTCGAGAAGGATCGAAAGATGTATAGATGGGCAGTAAATGTTATCACTATTGCTTTGGGATCCATCTTGTATAAGTTTAGATGACAGATGTAGAGGCTGACTTTGAATTGGAAATTTAAACCTTTATGATCGTATCGAGCTGCAGGTACTCATGCCGCATATTAGATCGTATAGAAAGTGGCTGTCATCAACTGGAATAGATGAAAATTTACGATCGAAAATGAAATCTTATTGTTTGGTAGCTGTTTTATGTCTAGCTTGTAGTAGCTTTTGGCTATAATCGGTAATAGAACAATTGAAAGTTATTTTTAGTTTAAAGGCAGGTATTCGCTAGTTAAATAGAGAGTATATGGCTATAGCTTGCTGTTTTGAAAAGGATTAATAGTCCTTTTAAATTGAAATATCGAATTTATATTGCCAACCTACTAAAAACTTTACATATCCGTTCATATCAAAATTTCACTACTATAGTGCAGCTATATAAGGAATAGAGCTGGACAAGTGTAGTTTGATATTGACTACCTGAATCGCAAAAGCTAGAAATTCAATAGGTTGAAGGTATACTTTCAAATTTTAGATACAGTATATTTGAAAATATAAATGTGTACTTGAAAACTTTGTTGCAGAATAGTGTGTGGTAAATATAAACAGCGTAAAGCTCATTACAATAAATTCAAGATGCCAAATCAACTAGACTATATAGTAGTCAAAATAACAAACCATTGTATAGTTGATTTAGAACTTATTCAATGCAACTCTTTGAAATGGACTACCAACAGTCAGAAATTTACAATGCCGAAAATGACGTCAACTCATTAATCAAGAATTTACTTTAACAGCAGTTGTATCAGAAGTAAACTGTTTAAATTGCTTACAAGAACTTTTACAAATGGATGAGACATTGGCCAATGCCATGAACTTCAAAGCTTTAAAGTTTTACCTACCCAACCTGGAAGCGATAGTCGATAAGACCAACTTTACAACCGTTTACGTCTTTGAATCGGAAAAGGATTGGGTAACTAATTATTTCACTTTCCACTTTTATAACCAAAAGCTACCTATAGTCCAGATTAGATTGTGAAGGTCCTCTGTTCATATTGAAGAGGTAAATTTAAATGGTTATTTTTAATTTTTATATTTTGTAAATAGAAATGTAAATTCCCCGTTGGTATTGTTCGTTTTGAATAGGAATAACTTGAAGAACTTGGTGGTGGAGCTTACACCTGACTTGGACTTTGAAATTATTGACAAGACGTTGATATTGAGGTTCCCAGATGGTAAGCTTTTATATTGGAAATGGGTTTTAAATAGATTTAGGCAAATGCTATGGGTTTTGGTTCTTCCAAGATGAGGATAGGGAGCGCACTTATAGCGTACTCAACTCTATTTAAATGAGCTGTTTTAGTAGTTTGGCAAGGTGGATAAATGGAATGTAGTTGACTAGTAGGTAAAATTTGGATGTAAAAGTATCGTTATTTAAGTTTAGCTTTAGCCTTTTCTCGTGGGATATGTGTCTGTATCTGCAATGCAGTTTAAGGTGTAGCTAAGGTTGAAGGTATATAGCTGATTTTGAAGGTACTATCTTTACAAACTTTGATAATGTGTCAATAAATTACTTTTTGTCTTGATAAAAGTTGTTTTTGATACCATGGCAAATGCCTTTTATTTAACTTGCATATATTAAAATGACTAAAGGCAGTGTATAGTATAAATACTTCTTATACATCGAAAATAAAATTTTAAATTTGCTTTAAGCTTCATTTCAGCTTACAGCTATAAAAATAACATATATACCAAAGGCACATTGTCTTTGTTGTTAGTCTTGTAGGAAGTATACTTAAGGTAGCTCGATTCATTGACCTGATAGTTCTTAGTTTTCTATACTAGAGCTTCCTTTTAGGACTTTTGATCAAAAGCTTTATATTTTCCAAATCCCATACAATATTTAACCAGTTTTACTCTATATTTAATCTTTTGACATAATTACTTTAAATTATACACAGCACTCATCTATTACCAATACTAGCATATTTCAAAATTAGAAGTTGTGAATCAATGTATTCAACAAATGATGTGGCACAAAATTTATACTGTACGTATCAAAAGATACCATTACTTTATAGCCTATTGAGCAACCATAGATCTGAAACTAAAAGCAATTGAAGCTTGCTGCTTGAAGTTGATAATAGGCTTGTATGGAGGTCTATGGAGCATCAAATACAGCTTTCAAACTTGGACTGCCATCCTACAAAGCTAGAAACCATTTTGTTCTGATAAACTGGGCAGCTTTTTACATCCAAATTTGTAAACCATCTTCAAGTTCTACAGAACAGAGTAGTGGCTCAAGACTTATTAAAAATATTGGATCGGCATTGCGATCTCCAGCTAATAATCATACAAAGTAAATTATTAGCTACTTGCAATAGGAAATTTCCTACCCAAGTAAATTCAAATCATTATAGGTCTTAAAGTCATACCTACGATCTACAAGGTTTCGAATTGATACCTTCTATTAACAACCAAAAATGTATAAAAGGTAATCCCATACTGAACTTGAAGCTTTAAAGTTCAAATGAAATCATACATTCTTATTATTTTATCTTCAGCCCTCGTCCAGGGTTCCCCCACTAAAGCCGGTAAATCCGATTCGGTACCCTTACCACCTTGGATGTTGAATCGACCTAACGTCAACAAACTGGCATCGGCACCCAGCGCCCAGGCCCAGATCCCTGAGCTACCTTGGGTCAAAGCTAGGGAGGAACGCGAGATGGAGTTGGAGCAGAACTCCCAGCCTCTCAACCTTAACAAGCAAGAAACCTCATTTGCCACCATTGATGTTTCGGAATTACCTTGGGTTCAAGCCAGAAACAAGGTTGAGGCTGAGGAAGTTGAATCCTAGATAGAATATCTAGTTGGATTGGTTGGCTACCTCTTTGGAAGTTAGCTTTTCATAGTATTATAATAAACTATTGGATTTATTTTACATTGGATTTTTATTATGGAATATAGTTCATTTAAATAGTTGATGGAAATGGGGGTAGTTTAATTTGACTCTTGTATTATATAGTTGTGCTGTGGTATATCGCAGTTTTTATATCCTCCATACTCTTTAAGACATTACTAAACTTTAATTATATACTAATAAGCATATTTAAAGTATGAATAAGCCTACATGTATTTCATATATATATTTTAAAGTTCAAAATCTTGACGAAACAGAGATCGTTCATCAGGGCTAACTCAACCTACAGCTTCCTTTTCGATTGGAGTATTGTAGATTAAAGTAGCCTTAGGATTAAACTGCAAACAGTCAAAGCTATAGTACGGCTAAACTATCATGTTCGAATACTCGGTGACGATGTGTAATGACTTGTCTTATTATTTTCGATGGTCGTTGACAGGAGATAGCAAGAATGATATATCTACATTACCCCGCCAATAAAGCTCTTGGAAATTAAAAGCTTCCAATATAAGTAAATTTTCATTACTACTGGTATCAAAGTTATAACTACTGATCCATTTGGTTTCGAACTGATACTTTAGATCAACAATTCCAAAAGTATAAAGTCGGCAATAGCTGAACTTGAAGGTGCAAAGTTCAAATGAAGTCATACATCTATTTTATTTTAGGTTTAGCTACTGTCCACAGTTTCCCCTATCCAACCAAATAGTCCAGCAGACTTACCACCATGGATCCATCAAGCAGCATCCTCACCTAGCATTCAAGAACAGCCTAGTATACCTGGATAAAATCTGGAAAGGATCATCTCGCCATGTCTTCAAGTCAGGACCCTAGACCCCCATCTAACACCCAGGAGCAATCTAACATACCTTGGATAAAATCCAAAAAGGATCATCTTGCCATGTCTCCAAGTCAAGACTCTAGACTTCCATCTAGTCCAGAGGCTGCTAATTTACCTTGGTTGCATGTTGAGGAGAACTAAACTCCCAAATATATAGGTCTCCTACCTCGGGTTAAAAATTAGAGCTAGACTGAAGTATCATTCCTTTGAAAATTGACTTTTCAGGGGGTTATAATAAAGTATTGAATTTCTTTATATTTCTATTTGAAATATGTATTGGAAATCATGAGGTGAAATTTGACTGTATAGTTAATGGTATTAGAGTATAGCTGAATTAAATTCAATCGATAGCCAGACTAATATATAAAATCAAACTAGCGTATTTTAGATAGTGAATATATGATGACCTGTTTTTGCCATAAGTTTTTATGTTGATAGCAAGGATAAATGTTCGAATTTTAAGTTTAGGCACAGTGTATACCATCTTACAATAGGTACTGCTGGCTGCTTATATTTCACACTCTGTATCAAAAGTATGGTAATCCTGAAGAAATCAATTATCCATACCATATGGTTGCTATTTTTATACTATTGGGTGTATATTGCTACTGCCCTAGAAATTCTACTATATCAATAGACTCATATATCTAATAAAATCCAAAATTCTGATAATTAAGGTATAGTGAAAATATAAGCATCGGTAATTCATTAATGGCAATGTATTTATTTATGGTTTGAAAGCATGTACAAATCCAGGCTATGGTATTCGTATAAGACAATTTACCCTATGCACTTAATTTTCGTACAAGTCGTTTTGAATTGCAACGATTGATTTGAACAGGTAAATCAAACCAATATTCTGGCATCTGTTAAAAACTTAAAAGCAGCCTTTATCAAAAAGAATTGTGAAGTTACATTTTATATCGGATGAAAAACTTATTTCTCACATTACTACTGCTACTACCATTTTTACTGCAAACAGTAACAGCCCAAAACTACCAACAATGCCCCCCGAAGCTAGCATGGTGCCGTGACCAACGTGGTAAAGGCTATTTTGCCTACGAGTCTAAAGCACCTAGGTGCTGGTTCCGCCAGAACAACATCTGGGGTTGCCGCGACAAACCTTACTACGGCTCCTGCTCCTACCAGGATACCGACATCACCAACTGTGGTGGACGACCTAGTGTCCAATGCCCTAACAAGGATAGTTTCTGCCGCAGTAGCTATGGTCAGTTTTTTAGAGCTTCCGACTACAACGCGCCACCGTGCTGGACTCAGGAAAATAATGGGTGGAGGTGCACGCCATTTTCGTACGACAACCAGTGCCCCAACTCACCAAACACTATAAATATAAAGACCTGCTTTAGACCTGTACCTCCTAGTGACAAGTGCCCCGCCCGAGGTACACAGTGTCGCGGTGACAACGGCCAAATATACTTCTCTGGGGACCGTAACCAGTTACCCTGCTGGCAGCAAACAAACTACGGGTGGCGCTGCTTCGACTACCAGAACAACCGATGCCCTTATTACACAACCATCAACATCAATTCGTGTTATCAGAACTCTAACACCTGTCCCTCGGCCAACACTTACTGTTTCGATCGGTACGGACACGCCTTTAGGGCTGACGACCAAAGCTCACCACCGTGTTGGGCCCAGTACAACGGTGGTTGGCGGATGCGCCGGCTTCATCGACTCGTATGGTAACTGCCCCTCATCGCCACCTTCAGTCAACGTCCGTAACTGTTTCCGGCCTCAGCCGACTACCTGCCCACGTCGGGGTGATAGATGTAGCGACAACTACGGACAGATATTCTACGCTGGTAACGACAATGCGCTACCATGCTGGCAACGTCAAAACGGTGGTTGGAGATGCTTCGACTATACGAACGACCGTTGCCCCAGTTACCAATCTACAATTGATTTGGCTGATTGTGGATTCTATTAGGTTAAATTGCAATACTGGATCCTTTGTAGCTGGAAACTATGTGGATCTTATTTATATTTTTGGAATTAAACTGCTATAGTTATATTTGTAGTTTTTTGTATTGGTTTTCTTGGTAGGATAGTTGTCCATCATTGAAACTTGATATCGGTAGCTCATGCATAGGAACTATCCGAGCGATATATACAGTCATAACTGAAATAAAAGCACCATTCCTACTATTGAAGAATCAGTGAATTTCAGTAGACTTCAAGTACACATCTAGTAGGATAGGTTTTGACCCTTTCTAAGAGTTAGTGCTCTGGGCTGGAGCTCTTAACCTACTGTTCTCCTTTCTCTATAAAATACACGTAAGCTTCGTATAGTATCCACATTTTGGCTCCTAATTTTATGTAGTTTGAAAGTTTGTTGGACTTTGGTTTAGAGTAGAAATATAAATGCTATACCTTTTAATACTTGCAATAAGGGAAGCTAACGTTAATAACATAACCTTATATATTTTAATTGGCTAATCTACTTTTTATTACTGAATTTATCAAAACTTCAAAGCTTGAAAATTTTCAGACTTTGCAACAATGAATTAGAACTATCAAACTTTCAACACCTATCTTTATTGACAACAAGAGTATGACCGGAAATGAGCCACTAATAATAAGCAACAGCATAGTCACTCTAAGTAAGAAGAAGGATCGAAGAAACTGGCCCACCATACCACTAACTCTACCTAAAGAAAACGACGATATATTAAGTCAATTAGTGGGTGTCGGACACCATTCCAAAGTCTTTAAAAGTTTAAATGAGGACGTATGTGTCAAAGTCATATTCAAAAATCTGCACCCCAAAGATCAGGCCCACTACAAGAAGAAGATAAGCTCGGAGCTCAACATTGTGAAAACTTTGAACCATGCCAACGTAGTTAAATTTTTAGATGGTTGTGAGGACAGCAGCTTCTCCTACCTCAAATTTAAATTTTACTCGGGATTCAACTTGGATAGCTTCTTGGAGCAGTTTAAGAGTGCCAGCTGTAAGGTGCCTTTAGACTTGATACGCCATTTCAGCCAACACATTTTGCAAGGCTTAAAGTATCTGAAGCAACAGATGATTATACACCGCGACATCAAGTTGACGAATTTGCTAATTGACTCCGACTTGACTATTAAGATTGCTGACTTTGGTTTGGCAACCAAATTAGAAGGTAGAGGTAGTCAACTCGATAGCTTGACTAACGCCAAAAGTTATGGAACTTTGACCTACATGGCTCCTGAAACTTTGCTACCGACCAAAATCTATTCCTACAAGGTAGATATCTGGAGTTTCGGGATTGTCCTATACTATTTGATATTCTTCAAGTTTCCTTTCAATGGATCCGATGATGAGCTTAAGAAGCGTAGGATTTTGAAGGGTCAGGTGCGTTTCTTTCAACTTGAGATGACTAACAAGAGCGATATTTTGAATGGGAGAGTTGAGTCTGAAAAAGAGGAATCTACCATCGATTTGATTTCGGATGGCAGTGAAGATTGTAAAAACTATGGCCAGAATGAGAGTAATGCCAAAAAGGACCTTTTTAAGTTGGTGAGGAATTGCCTTACGAAGGAGGTTTCCAAGCGATGCTGCGTCGAAGATGCCCTTAATGCCAACTTTTTCAAATCTGGTCTACCTTTTGATGCCAATATGTTGAATCTTAAATTCAAAGGTAACATTACTATTTCCAATGTACTTTCTATATTCATGTATATTTTGCATTTAGACATTGAATCTCCAATAGAACATTTCAATAGCGAAGAGTATGATTCACAAGCCAATAGTAAGTCTTTATTCCTTGATCAATTTAGTAACCACTTTTTCTTTTTATATATCTACATGTAGCATTTCGACAGATTCATCGATATTTCAGCTCCGAATTCGATAACTATGATAGGGTTAAGAAGCGAAGTAAGGTTATTATATTTCACACTATATTCATACGCTTTATTTCTTCAAAACTTATCATATAGAAAGAATTGATGAAGACTACAACCCTATTGTCAAATTCAGTTCGGTCGATGGGATACTCAGCTACAAATTTCAAATTGGATGTCTGGGGACTTTCTTCTTGGACTATTCGCAGCTCATCAAATCGGACACATTGCCGTAAATGTTTTGGTACACCATTCACTTGTACTTACTCCTGTCTCTCTAGTTATTATCAATACAGTAGCTACTGTGGCAACCCACCTAAATTGATGACGCAATATCTAAATCCCGAGAAGGCCAGGCTGCTGGGTTCGAAGTTTACCGACTTTTTAAGCTTTACAGCCAGTTTTCAAGATCCAACCGATACAACCTATGCAAAAAGCTACCATAAGTACCAGGAGGCTGGACAGTTGGTAAAGCTACCGATAATTACTCGAGTGCTAAGGGTAAAGCAAGGTATTCTGTTCAAAGTCTCTGACCTCTCCATTCAATTCCACTTTTTCAATGTCGACTTGAAGATTCACTTTGTTAACTTAGCACAGCTTACCTTTGTCGTCTGTGATGGCCAAACTTTTAAGTATGACACCTTCGATCTAATCGGGGATGTCGGCATGAAGTTTACCGAGTTGCTAAGTAAAGATACGTTCAAAAGCTTCGACTCTAAGCAATTTTCCAAAGAGGTCGATGCAAGCTGTAAGGAGAAGTTGGAATCTAGGCTGAGATTGTGGCACGCTAAAGCGACTATATTTGTACTTCGGTTGGTGTTCCACTTGAGGTAATGGATTCTTTGAGCCTTTGTTTTACGATTTTTGCCAAGTAACATTGATATGTTGGTTGTATAATGCTTTGGATATTGATTTAGTATATTTTTGATTTGAGCTTATAAAGTACTCTTAGTATACTATATTAAAAGTAAGTTCTTTTCATTTTGTAGATATATGGTTTAAAATGTATTATTTTGTTATGTGTCCTATGTATATATATATTTCCAAAAAAATTGAAAATTTTTGAACACCTACAATTGTTTTAAGCAATGTGGGCAAATGCCTATAATAAACTGAAGGAACCGCTCTAATCCAAAAACATAATGCTTTTGCTCTTGGTTGTCGGGGTATACGAAAATTTTAGCAGTGAGCTGACGATATAGAGTGCTATTGATATTATAGAGACTCCTTTCTTTCATTTGATCCGACAAAGTACATGAAACCCATTGCTATATTCAAAACCCTTTGAAGCTTACTTTTAGCTTTTGCATATAAAACCTTGTATGGTAAAATGTTCACTATTAGTGTATTTATTTTACATTTAGTTAAAGGAAATGAGTCCATTGAATTAGAACAGAATAATAAAGAACTTGGCATGAATTTCTATTTTAAAGCAAACTAAAACGCGATCAAAACATTCGGAGAAAAATACTTCAAATCTGGGTACATGAATGGTGCCAAACAAATTTCATTAAAACTTGAAGTCTGCATTCACCTTTTTAGCTTGATCGTTCTATTATTTCCATTTAGTTCTAAGGATCTTAGTGCTTTGTTATAACCCACTTACTATATCGACACCCCGGCATAAAGATGAGTTATAATAAAAACTATCGAGTAAACAACGGCAACAGCACAACAAACTACCAGATAGCCTCAGCAAGCACCTTCAACCTCTCCAATATCAACTACGGGAGTGGTAATCTCCAACCCCAAGATAAGCGATTTCAACACTTCCAAGAGTTTTTAGTCGATTGGGTAACTACTTTTATAAACAATGGCGGAACATAAAAAACTTACCAATCTGCCTTTATTATCTTGTAAATATAGAAAAAATCACAACCTGACAACTGCTGTATATGTTTGGATACTAATCCCGGAGTCAATAACGACTTACTATTCTGCGCCTCTCCCAATTGCGACGTATGCGTTCATCAAGGTAAATTTAACTTTATCCTATTCTCAAAATATAAATAGAGTGCTATGGCGTTCGTCAGTCTCCTTCTCAGGATGAAGCCTGGTACTGTGACCGCTGCCGTCTCCCAGAAGGACACAACATGGTTAGTACTGCACTTTTAAATAGGGTACTAAAAGAAAACTAGTTTTGTAGGCTTTGTCCGATAAAAAGGGGAGCAGTCAAAAAAGTCATGGATAGTTCTAATTGGGTTCACGTAGTATGTGCTCTTTGGTGGCCTCAGGTTAAGGTCTTGGACGACAGCAAAGGACTGCAGATTATTTCCATAAATGATATCCCACCTCAATGCTATTCTCAAGTAAGCTATTACGCTCAATTGTCGATTAAAAGTTTAAATAGATTTGTGTATTGTGCGAAAATAGCAACGACCAACGTAATGGAGCCTGCATCGTAACTATACTTTGATTTTATTTTACTGACAATGATGTTTAGCGCTGCGACTACGGTGGCTGTCAAAACTTTTTCCATATAACTTGTGCACAGGAATTGGATTTGCTAGAGGAATGTACAGATTTAAGCCGGTTAAGGCCTGGAGAAGAGCCTTATTATGCCTATTGTCGAACACATGGACGCAATTCAAACCCTCATGTAATTCTGCCGTCAATACAGCCAACTAATTTAATACAGCTGAACCCTTGGGCATTGTGGTCTAGGAAGAAGGATACTTTTTACGAGAGCTTATGGTAACCACCTTTCCTAGTTATTTGAGTAAACTAAACCTATGTTTAAAACAGTAAAACAAATTTGGAGCTTGTTGAATCGGTACAGGAGCGCGAGAAGCCCGTATCCATGATGCGAGAACGTCGCAAGAGCATACAACACAACGGCTTAGTTTTGCCACCAATCAACAATGTCGGTACTTTAAACCCTGTTATGGAAGGTCCATCTGTCAAGGTACCATTATTTTGTATTTAAAAGTAACCGAAATAGGAGGATGAGGAAATCCCTGTACCACAAACCGGTCTTGTGGAAAAGTTTGAAAAGGCGTACACCATCTACGACCAAGGTACTTTTTCTTGTTAAAACGTACTAAAGCAAGTAGAACGAGAAAGATTTATCCGGAATGCTGACATGTCCTACAGCGTAGAGAGCAACTTAAATCACAATTTACTCCAAAAGCTCGAACAATCAACTGCAGTAACCGCCTCACTTCACAAGGAACAGCAGCATTTAGAACAGCTGAACCGCAACCTCAAATTGGAAGTTTCCGAGTTGAAGTATGGTCTGATCAACTTATGTAGTCAGAAAGGTTTGGCGATGGTCCAAAAGCTGATGGGACGTCCAAAGGATGGATTGGAGTTCTACCCCCACCATACCCGTGTTTTGGACTACTTCCTTCAAGTCAGTCACTTGATTGCAAAAGCCAGGTCAAATAGCCCACAGTATCTTCCCCCTAGAACGTGTATTTGCAACATCTGTAACAACCCTGTTGACTTCTCTCTTGCTACAACTTCTTGCCGACTATGTGGCAGCTGGTATCATATGCCATGTCTACCTCTATCTGTTAGGCCTTTTGACTGTAGTGAGAACTGGCTGTGTCGTCCCTGCCAGCGAGGAGATCCAATAATGAAGAATAAACTCGAGCCAGTTCAAAGTGAAGAATCAACCCCAAACAGCCCCAACGAATCGAACATCAACTCAGTGATTCCTCCTCCTGGTCCCTCACACGACAACAAGCCACTGATCAAGAACCATCCAACCAGTGCTCCTAACCCTGAAGGCCAGTTGGCTAAGAAGCGAGCAGTTGGAAATGAGGTATACAACCCTTAGCGTTTTCTTATTAAAAGTTTAATAAAATTAGCAACCACCTAACCCTCTGCATTTATCTTCTCGAGTTAATTCTTCTAAAAAGAATGGCTCACCGGCCCCCAACACAGGTAGTTGTCTAATCCCATCTTGATATTAATAGTCTTTAGATACCAAGCTCCCTGACGAGCTGGTGACTGCTTACCAGCAGACTCCCCGGTTCCCTGGCGACGAGTACTTTTTTATAATATTTAATCTGACTCTTGCCTATAGATACACTCCTCGATGGGTCCGTGGTGTCGGTAAGTACAAGGAGGGACTCTGTCCCCACTGTGCTGACCGCCAAGTCTGGTTGAAGATCAAGATCAGCGCCTACTGGTACCATCTCAACTACCAGCATGGTATCTCTTCCATTACTGGGAAGCCCTTCCAGAAACCCTTAGAACTGAGACACAACCCTGAACGTGATCTGCAGGAGGCGTTGTGCCACAAGTGCAAAAACTGGATCCCCAACGAGAGCCCCCGTAACAAGCCAGTCAATGTCGAGGAGATCTACTGGTGGAAGCATGCCCAGAAGTGTCATCAGTAAGCTTACTATTTTCCACATTATAGCGACCTAACAATACATTAAGTAGCTCCAATTAATTCCAAGCGAGTTGTATGCTAGAAACGAAGCTGTATCGGTTTCCATATCATGAACATTCCATTGGAACCTTAAACTGATCGAGCTTGGAGTATTTATACCGCCCCATCCTAGCTACCTTATACCCCTCTTTTAACCATACATTTATTTTACATTAGATTTAGAGTGGTCAAATCTATGACATCCTACTCGGACGTAAACCTGATAGAAGCTTAGTATTTGACCACACCGTACCTCCACCCCCTTCACCTTTACCCATAAACTTCTCACCTTCCCTCCAATTTAAACTGTATAGTCGATGGTTTTACTATACTATGTAAATTTATAAACTTTTTCTTCTATATCATCTTTAACCTGTGTTTTCATATATGCTGCTAATAGCCACATTTTAGTTGCATTCAAATTTAAGTTGTGAACTTTAATAGATAAATTGATGTTTTGACCTACGATATAACAATTTACTATGAAGCTACATTCTAACTATATGGTTAACTTTCAACTTTATTTTGATAATTTATCTTTAGCAGCTGCTAGCCTACTACCTAAATATCTTATAGGTAAATAAAGAGAAGATTTGTCAGTAGCTACCTTCAATAGCACCGAAACCAGTAACCTTGTCCTATTCTACCTCATATAATAGGCTAGAATTTCAAACTGCTATGTTTTGAGTATTAGTTATTGGTTAGCTATGCTACGAAAGTTAGCCAAATGATAAGTTAACTCAAGCTATATCAGTTTTTTTACCTTTAGAATTCAAGTTCAATAGAAAGCTCGATGTCAACTCCATGCAAATTTTTCCTCCAGGGAACTTGCAGGTATGGGCAGCAGTGCCAGTTTTCCCATGGTAATAGTTACTTTAACTTCATCTTACTAATTCTTCTAAGCCCAGCAGCCTATACCCAGCCAAGTTAAACCTAAGCCGAATACATGGGAGGATCTAAGGTTTGCTTTATTACTTTGATTTTAAACCAGAATTTAACCATAAGTTTACTTTATTTTAGTGAAGCTACTTTGCTCAACGATTTTACAAACTGGCCTTCCCATTTATTGTCTACCTATGGGCCTGTTAAGCATGAGCAAACGATTTTACTTGGTACCGACACATCACCTGAAGAGCTAGGTTATTTTTTATACGAAGAGCTTTTTTCGACAATGAATGTCATAGGCTTTGTAGGTTTTCTTTTATATATTCGTTATATAGTTTCAATGGTTTTAATACGTTATTATTAGCAACAAAATCTTCAGATGGAAATCAACAATGCTGGACAAAAGCTCCAAGAACTCAAGAACTATGGACCACAATTCATAATGCAAAAGATGCACAGCGAGCGTATCGATCATAAGTCGATAGCCATGAACTGCCCTCCATTTGCACCAAAACCTCAGCGGCGTCAAGCTTTTGGTACCAACCTTCAAAATGTACCCAACTTTACCCAATTTCAGAACAATCCACCACCAGCCTTTGCCCATATCCAAGCTCCTAAATTTGAGTCTGCTATTGACTACTCTAAGGTTCTTGGGACTATCCCTGACAAGCTGTTTGGATCCAATTCATCTTTGATGCAGGGTCCAACTCAAGGCTTTGGCTCAATTGGTGCTCAATCAGGTCAACCATCAGTATTCAGTAGCGCTAACACAGGTCAAGGAAGCTTTGGAAATCCAACTCAACAATATAAACCGATTGGACAGCCCAGTTTTGGCATAGGATCGACCAACACTCCTACTGCATTCGGCCAGTCCAACATCAATAATTTAGCTACTTCACAACCTCCAACTGCTACCATTTCGAACAGCCAAGGAGGTTTCGGTATAGGATCAGCTAGCGCTTCTACTGCATTCGGTCAATCTAATACCAACAACTTGCCAACTTCACAACCACCAGCCACTGCCATTTCAGGTAACCAAAGCATTGGTCGGGGAAGTTTCGGCTTTGGAAGCTTCAGCTCAGCTTTGAAAGAAATATCACAACCCGCGACTGCAAGTATACCAGCAGTGCCAACCAGCAATACTCAAACAAGTATGTTTGGATCAGCATTGAATAATACCTCAGCACCGGCTTTCGGAGCACAAGTAGGTACCAAACCTGAAGCCGATGCTAGCTCAAGCACATCCGTCAGTAAGTGGCTACAAAGGTGGTCTGTTCAAAGATGCTGCCAACCGATTTGCCGCCAAAAGCTCGTCCGCTTTCGGTGCTCAAACGGACACCCCACCATCGACCGGATCAACCAACTACCAAACTGGTATGTTCAAGGCAGCTGCTGCTCGGGCAACTGCCCCCACCTTTGGTGCCCAGACAGGTACTAAACCAGAATCTAGTGCGGTGCCAACCTATACACCTGGTCTATTTAAAGCTGCACTAAGTAATGAAGCCTCTAGCTCAACAACTGGTACTGCATCCGCTTCAACTTCGACCGCTACTCAACCTACATCTGGCCTCTTTGCAAAATACGCCTCAGCAACCCCATCAACAAGCGCTTTTGGCTTTGGCACCTCCACTAGTCAGGTTAAGCCATCCACAACAGTTACTTCGAGCTCTGTTAGTAATCAGGCTCAACCATCTACCAGTACTTCTATTAGTAACTTGGTCCAACCATCCACTAGTACGGCCTCAACTTCATCCACCAACATCCAGCATAGCTCCGCCAAGTCAACTCGACTCATGGACCTTATTGCACTTACTGATACCGATAAGCAGCTGCTGGACGTTATGAAGACTCCTGCCAGTGACTTTAGCTCTTCAGCCAAGAATCTCAACCTTAACCAAAGTATTGACGCATTAATCAATTTGATGTCGAAGATCCGGATAAGTGACATGCGCCCTAACACCTACCAAGTCGAACCCTTCAAGCTGGTACCAGTATCTCAACAAGTCAACTTCAAGTATTCGAAACTGGGTCAAGCTAGGCAAGCCCCAAGTTCTAGGATCGAAGTGCTAGATGTTGGGCAGTACTCTAAGTTGACAACTCTGAGTGATCAAGACAAATCACAGTTCTTAGCTAAAGAGTTTACTGATTTAGCTTCCATTCCTGATGATCCACCACCAGTAGAGTATTTAGTTGGTGTTTTGTAGATGATGCAGTAAAAGTCTGCTATGTATTTAGTTGGCTTTAGTTTAGTTTACAGTTTAAATTTTATTTCATATATTAATTGTTTTTCACCTTTAATCTTGCTTTGGCAAACTGCACTAAAAACTACTATTTGTTATTTAAATGCTCTACCTTTAAATAGCAATAGTATTCTATAAATATAAATAATCTTTTCAACTAAACTATAAATAATTATCAAACCTTTAATAAACTAGTAATATTTTAATTAATAAGTACCTAGTAATTTAAAATATTTTTAGTAAAGCATTTTAAATTTAATAGTTTTAATTAAATTGTATTAATAATATATGGTAACTATTGTAATATTATAATTAGATTGAAAATGTTTAATTAATTTTTTAGACTAATTAGAATTAGAATATTATAATAATCCTAATTATTAAGTTATAAACTTTTTTTGTTATTATTTATTAGAAGATATCTATAATAAATGCTTATTAGTTAGAGTTAGCTAAGAGATAACAATAGCTATAACTTTATAAAAGCTAATAACATTAACTATAAGGTTATATAAAAAAGAAGCTTATACTTATAACTTAATCCAAAAATAATAAATAGATAAAAATACTCTAATTATAACTAATAGGCTAAAAAGTATAGTTGGATTTATTAATTTAAAAAGGTTTTAAAGTTTGGTTTAAATTAGTATAACTTTTTACTATAAAGGAATACTAAGTGTTAGTTTTAATTTACACTATTATAAAAAGTTTATATTATATTAATAATAGAAAAAAATTAAATAATTTAAGATTTTTATTTAATAATTATTTAATCTACTACTAAGTTCCTTATAGGCCTTATATAAGTAATTTGTTTTTAGTAGTTAGTATTTTTTAAAATAGTTATTGCTAAATAAAATACTTAATTTATACTAAAGAAAAAAAACTTTTAGTAATCTATAAGCTTAAATATAAAACTAAATTTTAGTTATTAAGTAAAGCTATAGCTGATTTAAAAAGATTTTCTTATATTAGTATACTATTTTTCTTATTAACTTTTAATTTTTTACAATTTATTTATAGCTATTTTTAGTTAGAAATATATTTTATTTATTAAATAGTAGCTTATTTCTTTATATAAAATCTAAAAAAGTACTATTAAATCCAACTAATAATAGTATTATAATATAAAAGGTTAAAATAGTAAAACTAATACTAATTATTATATTGGTAATATTAGGAAATGTCTACTAAGAATACTTATTAGCAAAAGTTAACCAAGTAGTAATAGTAGCCAGTACTTTATAAAGGCTAAAGAAGTTGATACAAAAGTTATACAAAAAGGATAATTATATCTAGAGTTAGATCTAAAGGTAATAAGCAGATAGGACTACTTTAATTATAGCTACAAGACTAAGGAATATAGTCAAATCCATTGTTTAGCTTAAGTTTTTAGATTTGGTTTAGTTTAGATTATTAATTTAAGTTAGGTCAATGCAACTCTTAGTTTTGGAAAAATGCAAATTATCAGTTTTTAATTATATTATACAAAGAGTTTATACTATGCTGATAGCAAAAGAAAAATATCAAATAGTTCAATATATTTATTTAATAATTACTTAACCTACTACTAAGTTTATTATAGGCCTTATATAGATAACTTATCTTTAGTAATAAATATTATAGATACTGGTAATTAGTATTTATCTAAACTTTAGTATTATAACTTATTTAGTTTTTCTAGAAAATAATTATGATTTTTAAAAAATATAAGGAATAAAACATAGTAACTATAGGATTAATTATCTGATTTCTGTTATAAAGGCATTTCTAAACTTGAATTTGGTTTATAAGGTAAAACTACAACTGATTTAGAAATATTTTCTTATAGGTAATATAAATTATCTAAAAGAGATAAGTTTAAGAAAATTAAAAAAGTTTAAATAAAGTAAGCTAAAAAGGTATAAAGTTAAACTATATATTTATACAATCTAATAACTAAAAGGCTAACTAAAAACAATACTTTATTTATAAGTAAATATATTGGACTATTAAAAACAATTATAGTAAAAGAAATAAAATTAGGCTATTATAATAGCTATAATTAATAATAATAATTAAAGGGTAAATAATAGCCATTTAAAAAATAGTAAGGTATAATACTATTAAAATACTAGTTTTTAATAGTATTCTAAGAATTTAAATATTTTTAGTATTTTAATACTATTAGTTAATTAGTATAAATTAGATAATGTACTACTAATTATTAAAGTTTTTAGATTTTAGTTAAGGCTAAAAAAATAATTAATAAGTAAAATAGATTTCTAATTGAAATTAGTTATAAGTTATAAATAATATAATAATTATATATAAAATTATATTAATAACTTTATAATAGAAATTATAACAATTAAAGTTGTTATATTTTAGCTAAATTATATATAATATATTTTAATTTTAGATAGCTTATACTATATTATAATTTAATAATATACTTTAGACTATACTACTATTTATTTTAGTTACTTTACACTACTACTTATTTACTTATTCTATATAAAATTAATTTTTTAGTATAAATATAGTTTTATATTTATTTTAGATTTTAAACTTTTAATTACTATCTTATAAATTAATTATATTTTAACTTTAGTAATAGATTACTATAACTATACTTTATTATTAAGTTATTATTTTTTAAAACTATAGTATATATATTAAGACTTTTGCTTAAAAAAATATTTTTATAAATTAATTTAGTTTAAAAAAATTTTAACTATTTTGTAATAATATTTTTAGTTTAAGTTAATTTAAAATATTTTAAACTTTTAGTATATAGTTTTATATAAACTAAAAGTTTTAAGTATTTTTATTAATTATTAACTTAGCTTTTTAGCTAAGTTGTATTTTAAGTATTAGGTTAGTTTTCCTTAATTAGCTTATAATTATACTATATCTTAATAATGTGTTTTAGATTATAAACTTTATTTTTTGTAATAACCCTGATTGTTACAATTTTTAAAATAAGGTCATTGACTAATTCTTAGTATATTATACCAATTTTCTCTTATCTTTTCTCTTTTTACTTCTTACTAATTTTCAAATTCTCTTTATTATTCTCCAATTTATAACTATCTTAGTTATAAATCTATCCTATATATTAATTATTTTGATTACCTTGATTATTTTTTTAAACTTGACTATAATCTAGAAACTCTAGCAATTAATAGCATATTAGCTAATTTATACCTTTTAACTATGAAAACACATCAGTAATAGCTAATAGAATTACTGATTCTTCTAGATAAACTTGGTAAACACTTAATTAATCTATAAAGTAGTAGATTGCCAAAGAGAAATCTAATTCTACTAGTATTACTACAACTAAAATACTAAAGAGATATTTAAACCCCTTGATAACTATTAAAAGCTAGTATTTTAATAATGCTCTACCTTACTATTTTCTAAATAGCTGCTATCTACCTTTTGATCTTAATTATCAACTATAGCTGTCATAACAGCCTGATCTATTTCCCTTACTATAGCTATTTTTAATAGCCTGATCTGTTTTGTTTACAAATAAAGTATTGTTTCTAATTAGCCTTTTAATTATTAGATTATACAAATATATGGTTCAACTTTTATACCCTTTTAGCTTACTCTACTCAAACTTTCTTTACTTTCCTTTAGACTTACCTTCTTTAGGTAATTCATATTACTAATGCTATAGTTAGTATTAGTTTTACTATTCTGACCTTTTATAATATATATTTCTATTATAATACTATTATTAGTTGGATCTAACAGCACCCTTTTAGACCTTATATTTTTCATTAAAGATTTACTTTAAATTACTAAATAATTAATTTTACTATATTAATTAGCTATACAAATCATAGAATTTAAACTTTAAAAATGGACTATTATAACTAAAATATATATTTATCCCTTTATAAAAAATATTTACTTATATATTATTAAGTTATAACTATCTCCTAAGCTATAATATATATTATAACTTTTATATAAAAAAAGAGACTAGTTTTTTTTAAAACTCTTAATTTTAAAAATATAAAGAATTTTAGTATTTTATAGTTTTATAGTTTTAGGTCTTTAAGGGTTTAAAGTTATATATTATAAGAAAATATTTTTAGATTAGCTATAATCTTATTTTATAACCCAAGTTTAAGTTTAAAAATGCTTTTATAATAGGAATTAAGTAATTAATTCTATACTAACTGTATTTTAATTCTTATACTTTTTAAATATTATAATTATTATAAGGTTTAGAGAAATACTACTAGATTTAACTAATAATGGCATTATATTGCAAACTAATAATATAGTAGGTAAGGAAAGCAAAACTAATTCCTACTACTATATTGGTAATAAAAAATTAGATTTTCTGAAAGATAGGTTAGATAGCTAAATAAAAAAGATATATTATATAAAGTACTTATACAATTATAGTTACATTCTAATTTCAAAAAAGGATAGAGAAGATATATAAAGACTTAGGTATAGACTAGGGCTAAACTAAAGAGAAACTATTAAAAAAAGATTAAAAAATAGCTAATACTACTATATTAAAATTAAAGGTAAAAATAGGCTAATAAATTAATATTAGCTTAAAAAAGTTAATAGTATTAGTAATATTAATTGCTCAAAAAAGGTAAAATCCAAGAGTAGTAAGAATTATTAATAGGTAATAAAAAGTAAAAAGGATAGAGGGATTAGATTATATAGAAATACTATACTAAAACAAAAAGATAAATAAAAAAATAAAACTTTATTTAAAACTAAAAAATAAAATCAGGCTATTATAATAGCTATAGCTAAAAATTAAGATAAGTAATAGCTATTAAAAAATAGTAAAGTAAAATATTATTAAGATGCTAACTTTTAGTAACATTTCAAAGGTTTAAATATTTTTTTGATATATTTATTAGAAATATAAGGAACATTTACTAGCTAGGGTTAGCTAGGAAGCAACAGTAGCCAAAACTCTATAAAGGCTAAGAATGTTGACTATAAGGTTATATAAGGAGGAGGCTTATACTTGTAGCCTAATCCAGAAATGGTAGGCAGATAGAAATACTTTAAAAGTAGTTATTAGGCTAAGAAGCACAGTTAGGTTCATTGGTTTAAAAGGGTTCTAGGATTTAGTTCAGATCAATTTGGTTTAGTTTTATTGTTTGGTTCAGATCAGCACAACTCTCTATTGTTGAGGGATGCTGATTATCAGTTCTATATTATATTATATAAGAGTCTATACTATACTAATAGCAAAAGAAATATTAAATGATTTAATATGTTTATTTTATAATAACTTAACCTCCTACTAAGTTTACTATGGGTCTTATATAGGTGACTTGTCCTTAGTAATTAGTCCTTTAAGTACTGGTAATTGACATTTTCCCTAATCCATCAGTAATACTATTCCTCTTATTTTCTGAGCATTTGTTATTAATCCTAAAAATGATAAGATTGATTTAAAGACTGTCAATGCTAAATAAAATGCTTAATTCATGCTAAAGAGAAAAGAACTTCTAGTATTACTAGGATTAATACCAAACTGGTAATCTATACATTTAGAATATAAAACTAAATTCTAGTTAAGTAAAACTATAGCTGATTAGAAGGATTTCCTTACAATATTGATAATACTTGCTAATTATCAGAGTTCTAATATCAATATACTATACTAGTACTAGTTAGGGATTACTAACATATAGCTAAAACTAAGAATATAAAAAAATAGTTAAGAATATCTAATAAGTAAAACAGATTTTTGTTTAAAACTAGATATAAATAAAAGTGAAAAAATCAAAGATTAGTAAGAAAAAAAAATAGTATACTATATAAAGAAAATTGCTTAATAACCTCATACTAGGAATTATTATAATTATTTTTTAAAAAAACTAAATAAATTTTAATCTTAAAGTTTAGATAAATACTAACTACTAATATTTAAAATATTTACTACTAAAAACAAGTCATCTATATAAGGCTTATAGTAAACTTAGTAATAAGTTAAGTAATTATTAAATAAATATATTAAACATTTAACTTTTTTATTAGTATAGTATAATTAAAAATTGATAATTTACATTTTTTTAAGACTAAAAGTTATATTAGTTTAACCTAAATCAACAATATAAACTAAATAAAATTTAAAAACTTAAGCTAAACAATAGATTTAATTATATTTTTTAGGTTTATAGCTATAACTAAAGTAGTTTTATTTACTTATTACTTTTGAATTAAACTTTAAGTATAACTATCCTTTTTATATAACCTTTATATCAACTTTTTTAGCCTTTATAAAATACTAGCTACTATTATTGCCTAGTTAACTTTTGCTAATAAGTATTCTTAGTAGATGTTTCCTAATATATATTAGATTAGATTAAACTTTATTAAATATATTAGAAAATGTTTATAAAGAATATTTATTAGCTAAGATTAGCTAAAAGGTAATAATAGCTAGAACTTTATAAAGGCTAAGAATATTGATTATAAGGCTATATAAAAAGAAAGCTTAAGCCTGTAGCCTAATCTAAAAATAGTAAGCAAATAGAAATACTTTAAAAGTAGCTATTAAACTAAAAAATATAATCAGATTTATTAGTTTAGAAGGATTTTAAAGTTTAGTTTAGTTTTATTGTTTGGTTTAGATTAGTGTAACTATTTACTGTAAAGAAATACCAATTATTAGTTTTACATTATACTATATAAGGAGTTTATACTATACCAATAGTAGAAGAAATATCAAATAATTTAATACATTTATTTAATAATTACTTAAATTACTACTAAGTTTACTATAAGCCTTATATAAATAATTTGTTTTTAGTAGTTAGTACTTTAAATACTAATAATTACTGTTTTTTTAATCTATTAGTATTACTATTTCTCTTATTTTTTAGGTATTTGTTACTAATTTAAAAAATGCTAAGATTGATTTAAAAATAATTAATATTAAATAAAATACTTAATTTATACTAAAAAAACTTTTAGTATTACTAGGATTAATGCTAAACTAGTAATCTATATATTTAAAATATAAAACTAAATTTTAGTTATTAAGCAAAGCTATAGCTGATTAGAAGGATTTTCTTATACTAATTATAAAAAATAATATAATTTGATAATTACTTTATAACTTAGCTAAAGAGCTAAGCTAACAAATTATATTATAATAAAGCTTTTAAATAATAACTAAGCTTATAATTATTTTTTAAATATATTATTAAAACTAATAAGTTAAAAATATTCATATTTAGCTTTAATTTTATAATTAATATTAAAAATACTATATTAAATATATACTAAGCTTACTAATTTTAACATTATATTGATTTAGCTTTTTAGCTAAGTTATATATTAAATATTATATTAATTTTATAAGTAGCTTATATTTATACTATACTTTAATAAAATATTTTAAGCTAATTATTTTATTTTTGATTAATAATCTATTTTAAAATACTAGTTTTCTAACTTTTATTATAATAATTAGCTACTAATTTATTTAAATATATATATAATTAATTATTTTTTTAAGTATCAGATTTAAGAAAGTACTGATAAATCTAACTAATAATAGTATTATAATAATTATATATAATAAAATAGATTAAAATAATAAAATTAATACTAATTACTATAGGAAAGTTTTTCTAAAAGTGCAGGGCTAGGCTTAAGATAAGCTAATATAGTGGTAATCATATCAATAAAACTAAAGAAGCTCAATACCATTACTTTAATAGCTAAGACTTATAATAAGGCTAAGGAAAATAGTAATATTTATTGGGTTTTAATACTTAATTCTATTTAATTAGCTCTAATCCTAATTTAGAGTGATTTTAATCTAATGCTATTTTGTAAATCCTAAGCTATTCTTAATCCAATCCTATTCTATATATTAACTTTAGGCTACTTTAAATTGGCAATATTTTGGTTCAACTCCTGGCTAATTTAACAATTATAGAAAATTGGGTCTAATCAGTGTGCAGTGATTATAATAAAAAGAAATTGAAATATTTATTATAAGATAATTACTTATCCAAAAGTTATACAAATTAGAGGGATTTATATAGAGGTAAAAGATAAGAATAATAGGACAATGGAAATACTAATGACTAGTCCTTTATTAGGTAAATGGTGTATATCTATCATGCTTTAAAGATGGACCAAAAGAATCCATTAATGATATGTTATGACCTAATATATTAATTGTTATTTAGTTTAAGTAAAGACTTTACCTTTTTGCAATTAATTATTAAGTAACTAAGATCTAATCTATTGTAAGGTTGAAACAGTATTAGAACTATGGTTCTTACAGCTAAAAGGGTTATTAAGCTGATTCTCTAGAGAAGCCATTTAAGGTTTTGTTACAATTACTTAAAGAAAAGTAAATAAAGTAAGC
Organism: Capillidium heterosporum; assembly: GCA_016630905.1. NCBI lineage: Eukaryota > Fungi > Entomophthoromycota > Entomophthoromycetes > Entomophthorales > Capillidiaceae > Capillidium > Capillidium heterosporum. The sequence continues at coordinate 1,475,772 of WBMQ01000007.1, forward strand.
TAAAAAAGTATAAAAATCAAACTATATATTATTTAATAACTAAAAGGCTAATTAAAAACAAAACTTTATTTATAAATAAAATAAAAGATTAGATTACTATAAACAGCTTTAATAAAGAAAATATAATTAAAATATTAAAATAGCTATAATTAAAAGTTAGAATTAAAAGATAAGTAATAGCTATAAATAGTAAAGTAAAATGGTATTAAGATACTAACTTTAGATAATAATTAAAAGACTTAAATACTTTTTTAATTTTTTAATAATAGTTATAATAAATAAAATAAGCTTTTATTTTTAACTACTTTTATTAATTAATTTAGCTAAAAAGGTATATAATAAGATTGATAATATATAGAAGAATTACTATTATTAGAATAGTAAGATTTAATAAAAAAGATTAAGATATATAGTATAGAATAGTTACTAACTAAAGTGGTTTTAAATTAATAATTAGAAAATTAAGGATAATAAGAAAAATGTAGTAAAAAAAAAAATATTATCTAATAAATAATATTATAATAATTAAATTTAGTATACTATATATAAATTATTAGATTTTAATAATAAACTATTAACTACAATATGTATTTACTTTTTTATTAAAAAAGAATTTATTTATATATTATTAAACTATAATATATATACTTTTTAATTTTGAAAATTTTATTAAATTAGCTAAATTTACTTAACTACAAGTTTAGCTAATATTTATTATTTATTATAATAATTAATATATTTCACTATGCCTAAATTTTTAATTTTACAAGTATATATATAAGTTATATAAAAGTATCTATTTTATTAAAATAAATATAAAGGGCTTAAGTTTTATTATAAAAAAATATTTTCATATTAGCTATAGTTTCACTTTATAAACTAAATTCAAGTTTAAAAATATTTTTATAGTAGAAATTAAGTAATCAATCCTGCACTAACTATATTTAATCTTTATACTTCTTAAAAATCACAATTATCTTTTAAAAGAACTAACTAAATTTTAATACTAAAGTTTAAATAAATATACTAAATATTTGATTTTTTTTTGCTATTAGTATAGTATAATTAAAAACTGATAATTTATATTTTTTTAAAACTAAAAGTTATATTGGCCTAATCTAAATCAATAACTTAAACTAAACTAAATTTGAAAACTTAAGCTAAATAATAGATTTGATTACATTTTTTTAGTTTTGTAGCTATAATTATAGTTTTATTTATTTACTATTTTTAGATCAAACTTTAAATATAATTATCCTTTTTGTATAACCTTTGTATTAATTTTCTTAGCCTTTATAAAATATTGGCTACTATTACTACCTGATTAACTCCTACTAATAAGCATTTTTAATAAATATTTTCCAACATTTATATATAAATTTAGTATATTATATAATCTAAATTTTAAAATGTAATAGTAATTTTTTATAATTTTATATACTATTTTATAATTTAAAAAGATAGTTATATAAAACTTTATTTAGATATAGTAAATACTTTGGTTATTTTAAAAATTAAAATATAAAATTATATTATAGTACTTTAAATCTTATCTATATTATTATAAGATAAAAATCTAAATATATTTTATTTAAAAATAGCATTAAAATTATTATATTTAATAAAGTTACTAGTATCAATATTTTTAAATAAGTATTTAAATTAAATATAGCTACTTTATTAATATTTTATATAATAGTTAAATAAAAAGTAATAATAATAATAATAATAATAATAACACTATTTCTAATAATAATAATTTTTAACTATTAATAAATATTACATTTTATAGTATATTATAAATTTAAAATTATAACTAAATAAACTTACTAAATATTTAAAATTTAAAGTTTTAACTTTAAAAAATATCTTAAATTTTAATAGTAGCTTTATTTAAATATAAGCATATATGCATTTTAGGTATTTTAAGCAAGAAATAGGTTTATAATATATATATATTGCTTATTAAAATAATAGTATAAGTTTGCTATTATTTTAATTAAAAACTACTAATATAGATATATTTAACTTTTATAATTAAGATTAATATTTTAAAGTTAAAGAATAACTTAATTATAATTATAAGTTAATTATCTTTATATAATGCTTATCAAAGTCAAAAAGCTATTTCTTAAGTAAAAGTCCAAATTATTAAAAAACTTTGCAAAACTAATATGTTCATCTTAATATAAAATACTTATATCTTATTTAGTTCATTATTTAAAACATTATATAAAAAGTTTATCAAAAATAAAAATTATAAAAAATGTATATTTATTGATGCTGTAGATAATATAAATAAAAGGATTTAAAGTAAAAGGATTTATTACATTAGCTATATTAGTATTTTACTATTTTTTAATGATTTTTTATAAAACCTATACTTTTAATAATAAGAATTTTTGAGTAGCAAGATATGTACCTTTTTTTTAATAATTTGTCTTTTTTAAAACCTTCTATATAATATGCTTAGGACCATTCTAATTAACTAGTTATAAATCTAAGATAAACTTTACAATCAATTTTATAAAGACAATAATTTTCATTTTAGATTTAAAATATTTTTTATATAATCTAAAAGTATTTACTATTGCTATTTAACATATAGTATAAAAGAAAATCCAAGTATACTACTTAGTTCTTTTGCAAATATATAAACTATAAGTAGCTAATTAGTTAAATATATATATACAAATTTTTTTGAATTATAGTTATTAACTACTTTAGGCTTTTACTAACTTTGGTAGCATTATTAATAGTTAAAATTATAATACCATTTTAATTTTGCTTTATAGTTATATTTTCTTTAGTCAAAGTTGGTTAAATTATACTATATGGTAAACTAGACCTATTATATTAAATAGTATCTATTAAGTTAATATTTTTATATAATAACCTTTTAGTAAGTATCAAACTAAAATACTAGTTATCAATATAAGCTCTCTAATCTACCTTAGTTAGATTATCTATCAATCTTATAACTACTTCTTTACTAGTAAGTAGCTTCTTTAGTTGATATTCCTTTCTATAATAAATATATATATGTATAGCTACTCTTATAGCAAATTTTAAAAACTTTAATGCTATAGCAACTCTGCTTAGAAAATTAAACTAATAGAAAATATAACTATAGAATTTCACTAAGCTTTCATTAATATAAACAGTATTTCTAAAATAGTAAAGAAGTTTATATTGTTTTACAAAAATATCTATAAACTGCTTAACTTTCTCTATAACATAAAAGTAAATATATATATCATTGTATTTATCTAAACTTTATCAACTTTTAATTTGGCTATTGTTACAAAGATGCAATGCCTTCATCAATTCTTCAAATCTCTCACAGACCATAATATTTCTACAAATAGAATATCCTCTAAAAACTATGCTAGAAGACTAATAGTTGCAAAGGGTAGGTAGCTTAATAAAACCCATTTGTAGTGTAATACCCAAAAACACAAGGATCTCATCAACATTGATATCAGTATATCAGTATAGACAGGATTGTTCTCATGCCCATATTGATTAGTTTCAGCCACTATATGGCTGAGAAGCTTATCAGTTATTAATAGTCGGTAGTAGTCATATGGAGTTTTACAATTTTCTATCAATTCAATATTAATTCTAGCCTTAGGATCATAAAATAACTTTCTAATAGGCTTAATAATATCTGAAGACCATTCATCAATTTCAATCTCTAGTACATTTGAGTCACTATCAAAGCTGAATTCCAAAGTATACACAGTATGTTTTTGGTTCTTTCCATTAGTATTATTGCTAAAGCTGTAACTTGCACTATAAACAATTAGTTCAGAGGTATTGTTATTGCTATTATCATCTTCATCCCCACTGCTAGCTTTGTCTTCAGATATATCACTATATTACATTGGATTATAATAGGTTAAAATAGTGTTTTTATGCTAAGTTAACATTTTTTAAATAAGGTGAAAGATATATATTAGTATATTGATTGAACTAACATTTATATATTTTCATTATAATTTTTACATAATAAAGCGTTTCATTAATTTAAACCTAGTATATAATAGTAATAAAGGGTTAAAAACTTTTTAACCTATATGATGAGAATTATACATCCTTTTAGCCTTAATTGAGCATAAAATCCTTTGATAGAATTGATCATATAAAAATCAACCATATAAATAAGAGTTCAAGTTTTCAATTTTTTGAGCACTTTTGTGTTTCATATATTCAAATTCATATATAGTGTTTTGAAAATTTTAGGGTCTCTACTTTTGAAAATTACTAAAAAGTGGTCTATCAACTATAGGTTAAAATTAATATTCCTAAGTATTTTAAAGTGCTTACAAGTATTAGAAAGCTGATTTTAAAGATAGACTATATTATTTTTATTATTTTATAAACTTTTATAGCTAGGTTTTTGTTATTGATTTAAAAGGAATAAAATATATTGTACCTGCTATTATTAAGCTTAAACTAGTCTACTTTGTAATATCTTAATTGTTGCAATTTTCATCATTTAGGTCATAGATCTATTTTTTATTTTTTAATAATATTTGCTAATTTTATATTTTCAATTTATAACTATCTTAGTTATAAATCTACTCTAAATATTAAATATTTTGATAATATTAATTCTTTTTTAGTTTTAACCATTACTTATAAAGTTTAGCTAAAAAGGCTAATATACTGTTAATTATTATAACTAAATTTACTATATTTAGTTAATAGAATTAGCTATTATACTACTAATGGTTATAACTTCTAAGTACTTTTTATTTATAAAATTATTAACTACAAAAAGTAATCTAATCACTCTAAAAAACTATAACCAAGGCACTATAGGTATATTTAAACCCTTTAGCTATTACTAAAGCTAGTATTTTAATAATACTTTATCTGGCTATTTTATAGATACTATTTATTTTTTATTTTTAGCTATAGTAGTTTTTAATAGCTTAATTACTTTTCTTAGTTTATGAATAAAGTCTTGTCTAATTATATTTTTCAGTATAGTATTAAGTAATCTATTCTCACTGTTCTTCTAGCCTTAAAATACTTACTAATAATTCTTGCTATTTTTAAATCCTACCATTTTCTTTAAGCAATTAACAATAGTAATATAATTAGCCCTTTTAAGTAATATTGTCCTATTAGTCAACCTTTGCCTTTAATCTAATACTATAGCATTAGCCATTTTTAACTATTAATTAGCAAGCCTTTTCTACTTAGCACTAGCCTATACCTAAGTTTTAATCAATTACTTATACTAAGTAGTTTAAATTAATTATTTCTATTTTAACTTAGCTTTTTAAATACTTTAGAATAGCAAGTTAATATTTATTAGAAATTCTAAAATAGCAATAAAATTAAGAATATTCAAGTTGAATTAATTCTAATTATTTATAAAATAATATTTAAGCTGGCTATAGTTTTACATAATAGTTAAAATTCAAGCATAATAATTTATATACTAAAGCTATAAATTAGCATATACTTTTATTATTTTTAAAAATCAATCTTCATTAAAATTTAACTAAAAATTATTTACTTCTATATTATATAATACATAACATAAAATCCATTAGAATAATAGTATAGATAGTTAAATATTATATAAATACTTGAATTTAAAAATCTACTAATTTAAAAGTCTATACAAGCTATATAACATATATTAATTTTTTAAACATTTAATGAAAAAAATTCATTACTACTATATACTTTAGATATGTATTATCTCTTATTCTTTAAAGTACTATTACTTAGTTCCTAGTATTTTAAATTATTACTAGTTTACATAAATTTATCAATTAATTCTAATATAATATAGTTTTATATACCTTAAACTTCAATACTTTACCTACCTTACAGATTAATTAGTACCTACTTTAGTAGTAGAATACTATAACTAATAGATAGTTCTGCTTTATTATAAAAAAGAAACTACTTATATATTATTAAGCTATACCTTTTTCCAAAGTTATGATAAAAAATAAAACTTGTTACTAAAAAGATTAGGATTTTAGATAGAGCTTCTTTTAATTTAAATTATTTTAGCTTTTAATTTTAGGATTATAAAATTATTGATAATAGAAAATTAATTGTATAATTTTATAATAAACTCAAATACATTTTTTTTAATTTATCTAATTTATTACTTTTTCTATATTTTCTTAAAAGCTTTATTATAATGCTATAGCTTAAAATGTAAGATATATTTAACTTTATATAAATATTGCTTTTCTTATATTATGAAGAATTTAGTATCTAGATAAAGTTATCAATCTCAATAGTTAAAACTTATTTTCTTTATAAAGTAATAAGTAAACAATTTAAAGTCAAAATCAAACTAAGTTTTCATTCTTAATAAAAACCTAGCAATTAATTAATATGATGAATAATAAATCAATTGAAATTTAAAGTATAGAAAAATAGGTAAGTGTGCAGCCTAAATCATTTGTCAAATAGTAGTACACTTATAGGTTATTAATAAAAATGGTTCAAAATTAATTTAAAATTTAGCTTTAAAGCTAGAAATAATATAGATCTATAATATTTTCGTTGAATCCTTTTATCTAATAATGGACTCATACTTAAGTTTTAATTAAATTTCTAAATAATTTAGACTTAGGATTTAATTACTATTTTCAATCTTTTTATTATCTATTTTGTTTTTACAGTTTTCTTAAAAAAGCAATTTACAAATACTTCTAATTAGTTAAACTTTAGCACTAAAGCCAATTTCATTCTAAAATAAACTATATAAGGATGTTTCTTAGCACAATTAAAGAATCTTTAAACAAAGCAAATTTTTAGTAAATGTTGGTTTATTTATAACTAAAATATCTTACAAATACTTTATCCTAGTATACTTTAAGGCATAACAAGCATAATCTATCTTTTTAATAAAGCTTTTGTTTATATTTCTACACCTTTATTTACCTCTATTCTTATCTTTTTTAAATCCATCTAATTTGTATAATATTCTAAAATGAGGCTATATTAGAAGATTCTAATTTGAATTATATTTACTAATGCTTTTTAGTAAGTATTAAAATAAATTGTTAGATTAGAGTTAGCAGAATTAGGATTAAAGCTAATTAACTAGATTAGAAATTCAAGTATCCTATAGATTCTTATATTTTATATAGTATTATTATATTGATATCTTCTTTTACTTTATACATTTATTTTAGGTCCAAATTGTAACAAAATAGTTAATAGTCAAAGCAATAACTGTGTTTTTTATTTCAATTATTTTATTAAGTATGCTATTTTACTTTAAATTTAACTAGCATTTATTAATAGCATTCTAAAATGAGAAATAAGTATATTTTAAACTACTAAACTATAAATTATAGTAGAATACTATTGTTAGTTAGATATATAATGTAATTTAAATAATTTTAGTACTATTAGCAACATATTGTGTTAATATTGATTTAAGTAAATAAATGCATAATAATAATTCAACTATTTAATAGCTAGCCTTATTACATTATAGCATATTATTAGTAAATTATTTAAATATTTTGTAGATGGTTTATATTTTAATTATCTAATGTTATCCTTTACCTATTCTTTTTACTTTAAATTGCTATTTGATAAATTTTTATAAGTATACCCATTGCTTAACAATAATTTTGGATTTTCAATAGACTTATATAGTTAAATTAAGTTCTTTAGAAGATTACTATAATTTAAGTATTTAACTTTCCTTTTTTAAAAAATAAAAATATTAAATTGTTTAAGAATTTCAAATAGTATATAAAAACACTGTATCTATATTATAGGCTAGCTAATTTAAATATATTTGAATTCTTTATTACTAATAAATATACTCAAAGCACTTTATCTTTGAAAACTTTTGGAAAGGAATATTTAATTATTTAATTAAGCTAATTCAACTTAAATCTAATATCTTGAAATCTAAAAAAACATAAACTAAATTATAGTATTTCTTTCTTTTTATCCGAGTTTCGATATATTACTCACAACATAGGAGATAGTAATAACCTCATATAATTTATAGTATTTTTCAAGAGGCAGATATATAATCTAATTATATAAATGCACTATTGAAGTTAGGATTTAATGACATGTATATTCTAGAAAGTACTATTAATTTCGACTAATAATGGCTTTATATTAAAATAGGTCAGAGGAGTAGTAATGTTAATTATTATATTAGCAATTTAAACTATTTAAATGTAATTAGTCTGAAAAGAAGTTAAAGTTTAAAAATATTTTGCTAAAAGGATAGCGAATTTGGACTACTTAGTAGTGTTTTACATATAACTAGGATATTTATAAATATGATTTTACTTGTAAATTAGGATATAGAATCAGACTATTAAGAAACATCTATAGCTAATAAGGTAGAATGTTAGTGAAAAGTAAGCAGAGAGTTTAAATACCTTTATATTTTATAATAGCTAATTTAAATATATATTATCTATCTTTATATTTAAATAAGTGGATAAAATTTAAGTTAGTTGAACTTTAGAAGGTAAAACAGTATTGAGCAGCATTGACAAGTAAACTTACCAACAGGAGTTAGTTAAGATGCAGCAGCCAATATTCTATAAAGGTTTAAGAGGCTAGTAATAAAGCTTGATAAGGAGTAAACCCATGCTTAGTACTTGATTTAGAAGCAGTAGGCAGGCAGGAATAATTTAATTATAGCTATAAGGTTAATGAATTTAATTAGATACATTAAGTTTATTAGTTTAATTAAGTTTTAAGTTTTGTTTAGTTTGGTTCAGATCAATCCAACTTTCTTACTTGGATATTAATTCTTAGGTTTCAATTATACTAATACAGTAAGTCAATATTATGTTAATAGTAGAAAATACTAAAAGATTTATGATGTTTATTTAATAATCACTTAGCTTACTACTAGGTTCACTGTAGACTTTATATACATGACTTGTCTTAAGTAGTTGGTACTTTAAATACTAAAAATTAATAGTTTACTTAATTTACTGGTATAATGTTTAGATAATGTAGAGGTTAATTAAAAATAATTCCTGCTTAAAAGGTAAAAATATCTAGTAATAATAGGAAGAAGCTAATATATAGCTCAAGTTGAGATATAACTTAAATTTTAACTATTAAGTAAAACTATAATTAATTTAAAAAGCTTTTCTAAAGCTATTTAGTATAGAACAAATTTATATTATAATATTGGCCAGCTAATATAGATATAGAAATTAATTTCTAGCTAATATTAATATAATCCCTATAGAACTACTAGCTAAAAATTCTTTATAATGTATAATCAGAGAAATTTAATTCTAAATCTACAATTTAGAATCTAAAAAGAAAAAAATATAATAATTTTAATAAAATACTTTACAAAATCTTTTGTCTTATAAAATAATATCCTAAGATTTGCTATATATACTATAGTTTAAAGATATATTTTAATAAAGCAAAAGGTTTTATTCTGATTGTAATTATTTACTTTAATAGTTAGAATATATTTTATTTGTAAAATACTAATTGAATAATATTATATATTTTAAATTAAGCCTAAATTCTTATTATAAAGTTTATATAGATAAGTTTAGCAAACTAATAATTAACTATAATATTACAACCCTAGTTGTTCCAAATTTTTACTACTAGGTCATAAATCTAGTTTACTTGTATTCTTTTGCTAATGTTTATCTATTATAAACCCAATTATCATTTTTATTATAAATTATTTAACTTCTTAAACTTTATTTAATACAAATGGATAAAACTATACTAAATTAGCTTTTATAAAATTTAAAGGCAATTAAACTTTCCAATTATTATTAAAGCTTAGTTCTTAATAACTCCTACCTAGTTATATACAATTATTACTACCTTAAATTCTATCTTTTTTTACTTAATAATTGTTAAGCAATCTGATTTTGTGTTTCTAGCTTTTGAATCTAACATATTTTTTAATTTTATCTAATACTATTTTAATCTTTTAGCTACCTTTAAATCCTATCTTTTTTAGGCAATTAATATTACTAATATAGCCAATACTTTAAAGCTAAACCTTATATATTAGCTAACTTTTACCATTAATTTTACTATTATATAATTATTTCTTATACTATAGATTCTTTTTCTTACTATTTACTTTACTATTTAATAACTTTAAAATATTATTATTAATATAGTGGTAGAACTTAGCTCTATTTTTTTAATATATTATATTAGCTACTTATAGCACTATATTATTTTTAGTTAGATCTAATAATATTTTTTAGATTTATATTAGCATTATAGCTATAGTTAAAGTATAAGCTTTCTTTTTATATTGCCTTATTATTAACTTTTTACCTTTAAAAAATATTAGTTATTGCCTTTTAGCTAAGTTATATATTAAATATTTGATTATTTTTATTTTTAGGTAGCTTAATTAGCACTATCTAACAGTATACTTTAGATTATATAATTTTATCTTTTATTTATTTAATTGCTAATAATCTAAATTACTATTAATAATTTAAATTTCATCTAGAATCAATTATATAATTTTATTTTATTTATTTTAAATTCTAAGCTTTTTAAATTATTACTTTGCAGACTAATTAGTATTTAACTTTAATACTAGATTACTATAATAATGTTTTATTATTGAGATTATTTATATATTATTAAGTTATAATTTTATAGAAAAATATAATATATAATAGTGACTAGTTATTTTTACTAAGTGCTTAGCAACTAGCTAAAACTTCTAATTAATAGATTTTAGCTAAACTTAGTGAGTTCTTTAGTATTAGATGTGATATCTATTATACTATAGACTAACTAATATAAATATAGTCAAATCTCAATACTAATAAAATTTTTAAAATTCTTAATTTCTGTAAATCTACTAGCTAAAAAACTTTAAATGTTTAATTAAACTAATCTAACAAAATCCTACCTCTTTTTTTCTTTCTATACTAAAACTTTAATATATATTATAACTTGAAAGATAGTTATAACTTTGATAATCTATAAGTGGATTCTTTTCCAATAAGGAGTAGATATATGTTTTAGTTATAATAGTTTATTATTAAAGTTATAAGAAAATATTTCAAAATTAGTTATAGTATTACTCTATAAACTAAATTTAAGTTATATTCCAAAATTATATAACTAGTTAATATTTTTTTAAAATTAGAGATTTCCTCTTTTTTAGTAAAAATTAAGTAATTAACTTTATACTAACTACTTTTAAATTTTTATACTTTCTAAAGCTAGCAATAATCTTCTAAAACCTAATAAATTTTAATATCAAAGCTTAAATAAATACTAATCACTAGTATCTAAAATATTTACTACTAAAGATAAACTATCTATATAAGGTTTATAGTAAACTTAGTAGTAAGTTAAGTAATTAATTAATAAATATATTAAATATTAAATATTTTCTTTTGTTATTAGTATAGTATAATTTATAATTAAGAATTTGCATTCCTCCAAAACTAAGATTTGCATAGATCTAAACCAAATCTAAAAACTAAACTAAATTTTAAAATATAATTTCTAATCAATAAATTTAACTACCTTTTTTAGCTTTATAAGCTATAATTAAAGTATTCCTATTTTTTAGCACTTTTAAATCAAAATTTAAGAATAAGTTTCTTATGTAATCTTTTTATTAACTTCTTTAGTCTTTATAAAGTATTAGCTACTATAGTATTTTAGCTATCTTTTACTAATAAGTATTTTTAGTAATATTTTTTAATAATTTAGTTAAAAAACTAATTTAACATTTATTATATTATAAGCTAACTAATATAGATTTATTAATTATCTTATAATTAAATATTTATATAAACTTGATTTTCATAATACTATTAGCTAGAAATTTTTAAAAATATTTAATTAAAGTAATTTTAAAATTTTTTTCTTTTTTTTAATTATTTTTCTCATTTCTTTTACTTTGATATATATATCAACTTAGCTTTTAGGCTAAGTTAGATGTTGAATAGTATAATATTTATTTTCTATAAGAAACTTGTAAATTAGTAGCTATTAAATAAAATATTTAAGTTATATAGTTATTTATTTGTTTTTATACTTTAAATACCTACTATAAAATTTAGAAAAATACTATTAGATCCAACTAATAATATAGTAAGTAATAAAAGAAAAACTAATGCTTATTACTATATTAGTAATAAAGAATTAGATTTTTTAAAAGGTAGATTGGATAACTAAATAAAGAAGATATACTATAAAAATATCTATATAATAGTAGTTATATTTTAGTTTTAGAAAATATTAGAAAAAATATATAAAAGCTTAAGTATAGACTAAAGCTAGATTAAAAAAGACTTATTAGGTAAAGATTAGAAACTAGCTAGTACTACTATATTAAAATCAAAGATAAAAGTAGGCTAATAAATTAATATTAGCTTAAAAAAGTTCATTATATTAGTAATACTAATTGCTTAAAAAGATAAGATTCAAGAATAATAAAGGTTATTAATAGGTAGAAAGAATAAAAAAATTAGACTATATAAAAATACTATACTAAAATAAAAAAATAAGTAAAAAAACAAAATTTTATTTAAAAAATGAAATTAGGCTGTTATAATAGTTATACCTAAAAAGTAAAGTAATAGCTATTAAAAAATAGTAAGGTGGAACATTATTTAGTTACTAACTTTTAGTAGCATCTTAAAGATTTAAATACCTTTTTAATATTTTAGCAATATTTACTAAGAATTACTAATATATAGCCAAAACTAAAAATATAAAAAAATAGTTAAGAATATTTAATATTAACTTAGCTTTTAAGTTAAATTAGGTATTAAATATTAAAACTTTTATTTTTTATAAGGAATCTACAATTTTGCTACTACTAAATAAAGTATTTTAGGATTATACTATTAAGAAATATCTATAAGAAACATTTATTAATTAAGGTTAGCTAGAAGGTAACAGTAGCTAAAACTTTATAAAAGTTAAGAATGTTAACTATAAAACTATATAAGAAGAAGGCTTAGGCTTATAGCCTAGTTCAGAAATGGTAGGTAGATAGAAATATTCTAAAAGTAACTATTAAGCTAAGGAACATAGTTGGATTTATTAGTTTAGAAAAGTTTTAGAATTTAGTTTAGATTAGCACAACTCTTTATTATAAAGGAATGCTGATTATTAGTTTTATATTATACTATAAAGAAAGTCTATACTATGCCAATAGCAGAAGAAATATCAAATAATTTAATACATTTATTTAATAATAGCTTACTCTACTACTAAGTTTACTATAAGTTTTATATAGATAACTTGTCTTTAATAGTTAGTACTTAAAATACTAATAATTGCTATTTTTCCTAATCTATTAATAATACTATTCTTCTTATTTTCTTAGCATTTATTATTAATCTAAGAAATGCTAAATAAAATGCTTAATTTATACTAAAGAGAAAAGAACTTTTAGCATTGCTAGGATTGATACCAAATTAGTAATCTATAGATTAAAATATAAAACTAAATTTTAGCTATTAAGTAAAGCTATAGCTAATTAAAATGATTTTCTTATATATATAGTTATTTATTTTTGCACTTTAAAATACCTACTATTTATTAATATATATTTTAGCTAATAGTAAGGATTGCTTAAATTACTTAAAACTAATTTACTATTAAAAAGATAAGTTATTTATATAAGATCTATAATAAACTTAGTAATAGATTAAGTAATTATTAAATAAACATATTAAATTATTTGATATTTCTTCTACTATTAGCATAGTATAGATTTTTTGTATAATATAAAACTAATAAATCTAACTATACTTCTTAACCTATTAGCTATAATTAAGGTATATCTATTTGTCTACTATTTTTAAATTAAGTTATAAATATAAGCTTTTTCTTTATATAGCTTTATAGTTAATATTCTTAGCTTTTATAAAGTTTTAGCTATTATTGCTTTTTAGCTAATTCTAACTAGTAGATGTTTTTTATAATAATTTTAATTATTATAGTTTATAGTATAAAGTCATTAACCAATTTTTTATATACTATATTGTTTTTTTCTTACTAACTTTTGATTTTTGATTTATATTTAATTTTAATTAGTAATATATTTTACTTATTAAATGTTAACTTAGCTCTTTAACTAAGTTATAAAGTAATTATTAATTTATATTATTTTTTATAGTTAGCTTATATTTATACTATATTCTAATAATATACTTTAGATTATAAACTTTATTATTAAATATTTACTTTAAATTATTAGATAACTAGTTTTATTATATTAATTAGCTATATATTAGGAAATATCTACCAAAAATGCTTACTAGCAAAAGTCAACTAAGCAGTAATAGTAACTAGTACTCTATAAAGGCTAAGGAAGTTAACATAAAGGTTATACAAAAAGGATAATCATGTTTAAAGTCAGATCTAGAAGCAGTAAGCAGATAGGACTACTCTGATTATAGCTATAAGACTAAGAAATGTAGTTAAATCTATTGTTTAGCTTAAGTTTTTAGATTTAGTTTAGTTTAGGTTATTGATTTAGGTTAGGTTAATGCAACTCTTAGTTTTAGAGGGATGCAAATTATCAGTTTTCAGTTATACTATATAAGGAGTCTATACTATACTGATATAGAAGAAAAATATCAAATGTTCAATACATTTATTTAATAATTACTTGATTTACTACTAAGTTCACTGTGCAACTTATATATATATTTTGTCTTTAGTAGTCAATATTCCAGATACTAATTTGGTTTTTCTAGAAAATAATTATGATTATTAAGAAGTGTAAGAAGTGAGATATAATGACTGTAGGATTAATCACTTAATTTTTATTATAAAGGCATTTCTAGACTTGAATTTAGTTTATAGAGTGAAACTATAGCTAATTTAAAAATATTTTCTTATACTATATAAATCATTAGATCTAAACTTTAAAAATAAACTACTATAACTAAAATATATACCTATTTCCTTATAAAAGAAATATCTACTTATATATTATTAAGTTATAACTATCTCCTAAACTATAATATATGTTGGCTAGTCACCCTTGCTAAGTATCTGACTACTAGCTAGGACTTCTAGTTGATTGGGTTTGGCCAAACTTAGTGAGTCCTTTAGCATAGAACATGATATATGTATCATATTGTAGGCTGACTAATATAGATATAGGTTGATTCTCTTATAACTAATGAAAGTATTAAAAATTCTCAATCCCTGAAAAACCACTAGGTTAAGAACCTTTTGACATTTAATAAAACTAATCCAACTTAATATACAATCTTAGAACCTTAAAGACCTTAACCCACAAAATACCAAAATCCTCTATGTTCTCCAATTCCTTAATCTTCTAAAAAAAACCTTCCTTTTTTTTTCTGTCTGAAAGGTATAATATATATATCATAGCTTTGGGGATAGTCATAACTTACTGATATGTAAGTGGATATTTCTTTTGCAAGGGGGTAGATATGTGTTCTGGTTGCAGTAGTCCATTCCTTGAAGTTCAGATCCAATGATTTGTACAGCTGATTAGTATAGTAGAACTGGTTATCTAGTGATTAAAGTGAGTCTTCAGTAAGAGATAAAGTTTATAACCCAAAGCATATTGTCAGGACATAGTATAAAATGTAAGCTAACTATGAAAAATAATATAAATTGATGATTACTCTACAACTCAGCTAAAGAGCTAAGTTGACAATATATATCATAACTTTTATATAGAAAAAAAGACTAGTTTTTCTTAAAATTAAAAATTTCAAAAATATAAAGAATTTTAGTATTTGTAGTTTAAAGTCTTTAAGATTCTAAAATTATATATTAAGTTGGATTAGTTCTATTAAATGTTTAAAAGTTCTTAGCTAGTAGTTTTATAAAAATAGATAATTTTTAGTACTTTTATTAGTTGTAGAAGGTTCAACTATATCTATATTAGTCAGCTTACAACATAATATATACATTATATCCTATGCTAAAAAACTTACTAAGTTTGGCCAAACTTAATTAACTAAAAGTTTTAGTTAATAATTAAATACTTAGTAAAAGTAATTAGCTAATATTAAATATATTAAATATATTTTTAGTTTTAGCTATGAATTAAAAACCTTAGCTATTATAAAATCTAAGAAGATGCTATTAGATCTAACTAATAATAGTATTATAATGGAAGCATGTAATATAAAAGGTTAGAATAGTAAAATTAATGCTAACTATAGTGTTAGTAATATAAATCACTTAAAAAAAGTAAGTTTAAAGGAAAGCAAAGAAAGTTTAAGTAGAATAAGCTAAGAAAATATAAAAGTTAAACTATATATTTGTATAATCTAATAACTAAAAGGCTAACTAAAACAATACTTTATTTATAAATAAAACTTATTAAGCTATTAAAAATAACTATAATAAAAGAAATAGATTAGACTATTATAATAGCTATAATTAATAATTAAGATTAAAAGATAAGTAATAGCTATTTAAAAAATAGCAAGATGGAATATTGTTAAGATACTAGCCTTTAATAGTATTTTAATACTATTAGTTAGTTATTAGTATTCCAATATCTAAGTACTATCTAATAAGGATTAAAGTCTCTATAGCCAAACTAAGGATATAAAAATAATAGTCAAAAATATCTAATAAATTAAACTAATTTTTAATTCAAAATTAAATATAAATAGCAAATGAAGATATTAAGAATTAGTGAAAAAAATTAGTATAGTATACAAAAAAATAATTAATAACTTTATATTAGAAATTATAATAATCAGAGTTATTATAGCTATTACTAGTATAATATTTTAATAATCAGTAAGTATTACCAAAATATCAAAAAGGTATTTAAACCTTTAAAATATTACTAAAAGTTAATATCTAATAATATTCCACCTTACTATTTTTTAATAGCTATTACTCATCCTCTTTTTTAGCTATAGCTATTATAATAGCCTAATTTTATTTTTAGTTTTAAATAAAGTCTTATCTTTTTACTTATTTTAGTATAGTATTTCTATATAGTTTATTTTTTTAATCTTTTTTACTTATTAATAATTCTTGCTACCTTTAAATCTTACCTTTTTAGACAATTAATATTGCTAATATAATCAATTTTTTTAAGCTAATATTAACTTACTAATTTACCTTTACTTTTAATTTAAATATAATAATACTAGCTATTTTCTAACCTTTACCTAATAAGTCTTTTTTAGTTTAGCTTTAGTCTATATATAAGCCTTTATATATTTTTTTAATTTTTTCTTAAAACTGAAATATAACTACTATTATATAAATACTTTTATAATATATCTCTTTTACTTAGTAATTTAACCTACTTTTAAAAAAATTTAGTCCTTTATTACCTATAAAAAATACTTTTAATCAGTTATAGCTTTACTTAATAATTAAAATTTAGTTTTACATTTTAGATATATAAATTACTAGTTTGGCATTAATCCTAATAATGCTAAAAGTACTTTTTTCTTTAGCATTTCTTAAAGTAATAACAAATGCCTAGAAAATAAGAAGAATAGTATTACTAATAGATTAGGAAAAACATTAATTACTAGCATTCCAAGTACTAACTACTAAAGACAAGTCACCTATATAAAGCCTATAGTAAACTTAGTAGTAGGATTAAGTTATTATTAAATAAACATATTAAATCATTTGATTTTTTTTGCTATTAGTATAATATAAACTTTCTGTATAGTATAATGTAAAATTGATAATTGGCAACTTTCTACAATAGAGAGTTGCACTAACCTAAACCAAATAATAAAACAGAACTGAATTAATCTAAATTAAATCTTAAAACTCTTTTAAACTAATAAACCTAACTATGCTTTTTAGCTTGATAGCTACCTTTAAAATATTCCTATCTGCCTACCATTTTTGGATTAGGCTACAAGTATGAGCCTCCTCTTTATATAGCTTTATAATCAATATTTTTAGCCTTTATAAAGTTTTGATTACTATTATCTTTTAGCTAATCCTAGCCTAGTAAATATTTTTTGTAAATATTTTCTAACATTACCAATATAATAGTAAGCATTAATTTTGCTTTTCTTATCTACTATATTATTAGCTTATAATATAATGCTATTATTAGTTAGATCTATAATAACTTTGATTATTATAATTTTTAATATAAGGTTATTAACTAATTTTCTTTATATACTATACTATTTTTTCTTACTAATCTTTAATATTTTTACTTTTTGTTAGGAAATGTTCATAAGGAACATTTACTAGCTAGGGTTAGCTAAGAAGCAACAGTAGCTAGGACTTTATAAAGGCTAAGAACATTAACCATAAGGCTATACAAGGAGGAGGCTTGTGCTTATAGCCTAATCCAGAGATGGTGGGCAGATAGGAATACTCCAAAAATAGCTATCAGGCTAAGGAGCACAGTTGGGTTCATTGGTTCAGGAGGATTCTAAGGTTTAGTTCAGATTAATTCGGTTTAGTTCTATTGTTTGGTTCAGATTAGTGCAACTCTTTACTATTGAGGCATGCCGATTATCAGTTCTATGTTATACTATGCAGGGAGTCTACACTATGCCAATAGCAGAAGAAATATCAAATGATTCAATACATTTATTTAATAATAACTTAATCTACTACTAAGTTTACTATGGGTCTTATATAGGTGACTTGTCCTTAATAGTTGGTACTTTGAGTACTAGTAATTGACATTTTCCTAATCCATTAGTAATACTATTCCTCTTATTTTCTAGGTATTTGTCATTAACCCAAGAAATGCTAAGGCTGATTTAGAGACAGTCAATGCTAAATAAAACACTTAATTCATGCTAAAGAAAAAAGAACTTTTAGCATTGCTAGGATTGATACCAAACTGGTAATCTATGTATCCAAAATGTAAAATTGAATTCTAGTTATTAAGTGAAGCTATAGCTAATTAAAAGTATTTCCTTACACTTTTTATTTATATTTAGTTTTAAATAAAAACATATTCTACTTATTAGATATTCTTAACTATTTTTCTATATTTTTAGTTTTAGTTATATATTAATAACTTTTAGCAAGTATTACTAAAATATCAAAAAGATATTTAAACTTTTAAAATGCTATTAAAGGCTAGAATCTTAATAGTATTCTACCTTATTATTTACCTTTTGATCTTAACTATCAACTATAACTATTATACTAGTCTAATTTTTTTTATTATAGCTATTTTCAATAGCTTAATCTATTTTGCTTATAAATAAAGTATTGTTTCTAGTTAGCCTTTTAGTTATTAAATTTCATAAATATAGTAGTTTAACTTTTATACTTTTTTAACTTACTTTATTTAAAATTTTTAACTTTTTTTTAAACTTATTTTTTTTAGGTAATTTATACTATTAATATTATAATTAGTATTAGTTTTACTATTTTAACCTTTTATATTATATGTTTCTATTATGATAATATTATTAGTTAGATTTAATAGTATTCTTTTAAATCTTATAGAATCTAATAATACCTTTTTAAACTTTATATTTTTTATAAATATTTTCTAATAGCTAAAAAAGTAATAAAAAAGGAAAATTATACTTAAAACCTAATTTAAAAGTATTTAATAAATAGAAATACTATAAGGAAATATTTCTAGATCAGTTGTAGTTTCACTTATAAACTAAATTCAAATCTAGAAATGCTTTTATAATAGGAATCAAGTAATTAATCCTATAGTCACTATATTTTATTTCTTATACTCTTTAATAATTATGATTATCTTTTAGAAAAACTAAATGAATATTAGGAATATTAACTACTAAAGACAAGTTATCTATATAAGGCTTATAGTAAACTTAGTAGTAGATTAAGTAATTATTAAATAAACATATTAAACATTTGATATTTTTCTTCTGCTATCAGTATAGTATAGACTCCCTGTGTAGTATAATTAAGAACTGATAATTTGCATTCTTCAAAGACCAAAAGTTGCATTAATCTAAACTGAACTGAATCTGAAAACTTAAGCTAAACAATGGATTTAACTATATTTCTTAGTTTTGTAGCTATAGTTTAAGTAGTTCTGTTTGCTTACCACCTCTAGATCCAACTCTAACCATAATTATCCTTTTTGTATAACCTTTATGTCAACTTTTTTAGTCTTTATAAAGTACTAGCTACTATTACTGCTTAGTTGACTTTTGCTAATAAGCATTCTTAGTAGACATTTTCCAACAATAAGCTTATAAATCTGCTTTTTTATTTTATATTTTTTCTTACTATTTTTTTTAACTTTTAATTTTTAATTTTTAATTTACAACTATTTTTAGTTATAAATCTACTTTATACTAAAAATTTTTCTATCTTTATTATTTTTCTTTTAGTTTTAATAACTATTTAACCTTTATTAATAATAATAAAATATTAAATATTAAGGCTTTAGTAATACTAGACTTACTAATAATAATTTAAATTAGTATAAACTTTTCTAATAAAACTTTAAGTAATTTATAAAAGTAGTTAATTGTAAATAAATGCCTTAATTCTTTTGCTATAGCTACTTGCTAAAGTATTAAAAAAATATTTAAATTCTTTTTATTATTACTTAAAATAATATTTAATAATGCTTTATTTTATTAGTTTATAGTTATTTTTAGCAATTTGATTTTATTTTTAATTTCTAAATAAAGTTTTATTTTTATTTATATTTTTACTTTAGTATACTAATACTATATAGTCTAGTCTTTCTATTTTTCTAGTTTTTATTATCTATTAATAATTTTTATTATTTTTATACTTTATCTTTTTTAAGTAATTAATAATATTAATTTATTAGTTAACTTTTATTTTTAATATAAATATTATAGTACTAGTTGTTATTTAACTATTATTTAATAGGCCTTCTTTTATCTAGTTTTAATTTATTTTTTTATCTTTTTTAAAATTAAAATATAACTACTATACTGTATTGTAAGGTCCAAGGAGATACTATTGAATCTAACTAATGATGGTATCATAATAGGAGCATATAACATAAGAGGTTAGGACAGTAGAACCAATACCAACCACAGCATTAGTAATATGAATTATCTAAAGGAGGTAAGTCCAAAGAAAAGTGAAGAAAGTTTGAATGGAGTAAGCTAAGAGAGTATAAAAGTCAAACCACATATTTGCATGATCTAATAACTAAAAGGCTAACTAGAAACAATACTTTATTTGTAGATAAAACAGATCAGGCTATCAGAGATAGCTATGGTAAGAGAAACAGAATCAGGCTATTGCAATAGTTATAGTTGATAGTTGAGATCAAAAGGTAAGTAATAGCTATTTAGAAAATAGCAAGGTAGAGCATTATTAAGATACCAGCCTTCAATGGCATTCCAAGGATTTAAATACCCTTTTAGTATCTTGGCAATACTTGCTAAATATCTAAATCCCAATATCAAAATGCTATACTAGTAATAGCTAAGGTTTATAACTTATAGCCAAAACTATGAATATGGAAAATTATCAAAAATATCTAATAAATAAAACAGATTTCTGTTTGAAACTAGATATAAATAGAAAGTGAACATTGAAAGTTGATAAAGAAAGAAAATAGTATAGTGTACAAAGAAAATTAGTTAATAACCTTAGATTAGAAATTATAACAACCAGGGTTATTACATATATGTCAACTTAGCTCTTAGGCTAAATTGGGTGTTAAATATTGGAACATTCATTTTTCATAAAAAACCTATGATTTGGCTACTACTGGACAAAGTATTTTGGGGCAATACAGTTACATATTCATTCCTATACTTTAAAATACCTATTATTCATTAGTATACATTCTAACTAATAGTAAAGTGCTTAAATTACCTAAGACCAATTTCTATTAAAAAGGTAAGTTTGTAATTTTAGACTTAATACTAGATTCTCTGATAGTTGACTTGCAGAGAAAGTAAATCCAAAATGTAGAGGCAGATAGCAGTAATTAGGATAGTGACTCTCTAGTTCATTAAGAAAAAAGTTCACTGACAAGCCTCCAAATTATGCCTTATTTTGGATCTAGTATATAAGGAGGACAAAGGAGAAAAAAAGGAAGAAGAACAAATAAAAAGAGAAAAGAGAAAGAGAATAAGAAAAGGACAAAAATGGAAAACAGACTATTAAATAAGAAAAAACAGATAGGAAAACAAAAAGGACAGTGAAAGAACAAGAGGGAAAGAAAAAGAGTTTCTAAATTGTTTTTATCAATAGAGAAAACAAGAGTTTATAAGTTGGTTTATCAGAATTGTTTGAAACCTTTTTTTTAAGTTTGCTCTAATTATAGATTAAGTTTAGATTAGGCTGATTATAATATTTTAAGGGTTCTTAACTAAAAGTAGTTACAAGAATAAAGCTTTTATATTGGATTTAATTGTAGGGCAGTTGCTACATCTATATTAGTCAGCCTACAACTACAATATACATATCATGTTCTATGCTAAAGGACTTACCAAGTTTGGTTGAATCTACTTGACTAAAAGTCTAAACTAGTAGTTAAACACTTAGTAAGGGCAACTAGCCAACACTATATATTTCTTATAGTATATCTTTTTTTACTTAGCTATCTAACCTACTATCTAAAAAGTTTAAGCCTTTATTATAAGTATAGTTGTAAGTTTTAACCTTATTTTTCTAACTTATTATATTACTAAAAATACTTACTAATAAAAAATAGCTAAAATACTATAGTAACTAATACTTTATAAAGACTAAAAAAGTTAATAAAAAGGTTATATAAGAAACTTATACTTAGATTTTAATTTAAAAGTGCTAAAAAAGATAGTCAAATTTATTAATTAAAAATTATACTCTAAAATTTAGTTTAGTTTTTAGATTTAGTTTAGATCTATGCAAATCTTAGTTTTAAAAGAATGCAAATTCTCAATTATAAATTATACTATACTAATAGCAAAAGGAAATATCAAATATTTAATATATTTATTAATTAATTACTTAACTTACTACTAAGTTTGCTATATGTATTATATAAATTACTTATCTTTAGTACTAATGTTTATATTATTCTTCTAAACAAGTATTAATAACTTTAAATAATATAAAGATTAATTTGAAATACTTAATTTTTACTAATAGAAAAGTAAAATTCTAGTATTAATAGATTTAATCTTAAAATAATAATCTAAGTTTAGGATATAATATTAATTCAGATTATTAAGTAAAACTATAGCTAATTTAAAAAGTTTCCTTATAAAAACAAAAATTTATATCTTAATTATAATTATTTTACTATTTAAACTACTTTATAAAATAATAATTAGAAAATCTAAAAGTAAATCTAAACTAAACTTGTATTTTAATAAAAAAATAGTTTTAGATAAGCTAAGTAAACTAGCTATTAATTAATAATAAATACTAAATAAGTAGTAATTTAAAGCATTAGCAATAAAAAAATAAATATGTAATCTAAAATGTATTATTAAATAGCCATATAACTATATTATATATATATAAAATAGTCTAATTTTTAATATAAAATTTAGCTAAAAAGCTAAGTTAATAGTAATAATAATCATATATATATTACTAATTTTTAACTATATATTTGATTAAGTATTTATAATTATAATTATTTTATAGCAAGTATTTTATATAGTGCAAACTATAGGATTTTAGTTTTTAGTTTATACTGCAAAATGTATAAGTAGTAGTAGTTTTATAAAACTATTTAAGAAAATTCAAAATTTAGTATAATTAGAAGAATAGAGATGGTACATTGCTATTTTATAGTATTTAATAGCTAGACTATATAACAGCTTGAAAATAATTTAAAACTATACACTATATAAAAGATATACAAAGCACTAATTCATTTACTCAAAGGCTAAATTAATTTCCATAAAATTTAACTAAGCATAAAAATAATATATATATAAAAGAAAGTCTGAAAGAATATACATAACGAAAACATACTATTATTCAATCCAATTGGGTGCCATCTCGCAGTATATCCCACCGGTTTAACAAGTTTGAGATTGAAGCCATCCTGACTTGATCTTGGTTCAATCTCCAATTTAAAGTCAACACGATCAGCCCAAATACTTGACATAATCTCCCTATTGTTGGTTCGACTATCAAATAAGATCCACGAAGTAGCCAGTACAATCGCTTTCAACCTATCACCGATAATGTTCAACGATTTAACGAGCAATTTCTGCTGATTGAAGAGATAATTGGAGGTCGGCGTCGTACCTAACTTTTGGTGCCAGTAGAATTGGGCCAAAGGGTTGATGATGATAAGGGGACAGGCTAAAGAGGTTAAGTTGACTGGGTGATGATGAATTCCTAAGGGAAGGTCATACGGATTCAGCGAAGCTAAAGAGTTGTGCAGCTGGTCCATCGTGGTAGGTTGAAGTACTTTGATTTGGCAAAGACACAATTCGATAAGGCTTATTACAACGTCGAAATCGACGCTCTGCCCTTCTTGGGCCATTTTCTGCTTCTTAATGGTTGGATTGGTGCTGGATCGAATTGAAATACCTGCTGCTTCAAGTGCTCGAATAACTTTGGAGCTTAGAATCTTGAACAGGACAACGATATCGAACTTCAAATTGCAGTCATACATCAAAACAGATGAACCGGATCCTCCAATTAGTATAGGCTTTAGAGGGGACGTATTGGGGGGTTGGTTTGGGGTCCAGTAGTTGGGTAGTATTGTTTGAGCAATTGCCTGGTATACAACCTTCGATTTACCTCCTCCACTTTTACCGACTATTTCAATTACCGTTCCCTTTTGCAAGCCAGTGGAAGGCAGCTGCTGATCTACCTGGGAAATGCCTAGCAGCCGGGTAGGCTTATCTTGTTGGCTGAGTTGTGGTGATAGGTAATGAAAACTTCCAGAGAGTTGACGGAATTCATCGATTTTAGAGTGGTTTTGAGCATTTACTTCAGCCTAAAGCCTTTTAGTTTTAGTAATAAAGAAGTCAATGGAATACCTGTGCCATACTTTCACTGTAGATAAGAGGTGAATTAGAAAGTAAAGATGTTTCAGTATCATTAAGCCAACTGTTGGATAAATAATGAGGTTCTGGTAATTGATCTGAATCTACCAAGTCAGTATAGTCGATTGACGAGCTCCTCGGACTTTTATTAGCTGATTCAAACTCTAAATCGGTAGATGAGATACTGGATATTCGTTTACGTGGCATCTTTGAAGAGATTCTAATTGAGCTTCAGCATTTCGTAGCAATTCTATTTGAATAGCCTGTGTATAAATAGCTTTAGCTAAGCTAACTGGCCAATAAAGATCCACAGAATCAAGGACAATTTAATCAAAGCCATCAGACTACAAACTTCATTTTCTTACAGAATGGTAATGCAATAAAGTAAAAGGCGATATACTAATTAAATTTAGGCAAACTTAAGTGAAGAACATATCAGCGGTAGGGCATATTCATTATCGGGCACCTTTTAAATCTAATTTTAGAAATTAGGGAGGCCTTCTCTTTATTCGATAAAACCGGAAATGGAACCATTTCTACCTCTTCCGTTGGTGAGCTTCTAAGAGCCCTTTGCCAAAATCCAACCGAGTCCGACTTGAAAGAGATTATTACCCAGCTGCCCGGAAATCCAGGTTCGATTAACTTTGATACCTTTTTGTCCATCTTGCAGCGTCCTGGAGGCTTCAATCCTCCTGGCACTGCTGATGACTTTGTTCAAGCTTTCCAGGTCTTTGATAAAGATCGTACCGGATTTATTTCAGTTGGAGAACTTCGTTATGGTAATTTCTGTAGATAGATGTTTTGTCTAAGTATCGTTTAGTTCTTACCAGTTTGGGTGACAAGCTGTCTGATCAAGAGGTAGACGAGCTGTTGAAGGGGGTTGAAGTAACCAAGGAAGGCTCCATCAACTACGAAGGTAAGTAGCGCTTTTTTATTTAATCTAAATTTTATTCTAGACTTTGTCAACATGCTGCTGAACTCGTAGTAAGCTGATATTATAATAAACATTATGCTTATACCTTGGCTTTTTGTATTTTATATAGTTATGTTGCAATTTAAATTTTGGTTATAGTTCAGCAGTTTATTACCACTAATATTGTTAAAAACTATCGAGATGAATTCCAAATATAAATTTGTTGTGGAATTCATCTATGCATTACTAGTTTTGACTTGATGTTCTTAAGGTGCTGCTATATTAGCTGTTTACAGATCTTTTTACTAAGAGTAGGCATTCGATGGAACATCAATGAAGCCATAGCTAACCTTCATAATGCAAATGATGTGTATCTAGCAGTATACTATTGCCGAAAGTATATAGTATAAAATCACGTCAAAGTATCTTTAGAAATACCAATAACCCTAAAAACAAGTCTTTAAGAACTTCAATTGATATTAAGTTGACAGCTGATCGTAGAGATAGTTACATATTTTAATAGCAATTAATTGCTTTATAATGCAACAAAATAATTTGAAAGGATATTAGATAGTTCAAATAGATAATTAAAAGCATAACTTGACTCTTAAGCAGAGAGGTTAATTGTTATGGTTTAAATATATCCTATTAAATAGCTCAATTACATTGCTAAAGTATCCTATATTATCAAACAAGAAAACTGCAATTGAAAAATCGATAGGTATGTCTAGCCCATAGCTATAATCTATTTATATATTAAAAAACGTAAGTAGAAGGTGCTTCAGTAGAAATTGTAGTCAAGCATTAATACGAACCAAGCTACCATAACAGGTGAGTAGTGCCACGTAAATGTCCAACTAAAATCTCTCCTTAAGCCTGGCACTAACTATACGTAAACTATTATATACTTTGCCGGGTGGAGAACCTAGGATTAAACTACATACGGCATCTTTGGCAACCCGGATGTTTTGGAAGGAGCCCAAGATATGAATTTTGCTATATATCATTAGATTCAAATAAGGTAAAGTAGGTACCTATCTGCCAGCACGATTCGAGTCTTGGTTGTATTTTCGATGGCAAACTTGGTCTTGCCATCTTTACCGGCGATACGACCGATGGCTCTGGATAAATGGTCGCCATGCAAAGTTTTTACTATTCAAGTTGTCAGTACAGAATTAAAACCATCCTTTTACCATCCTTAACTTCGAATGTATCGATATAAAGTTCATCGAGTCGAAGCAAAGCTATGGCATCCTAAACAAATTAGCTCATATTGCACATAAAAACCTACATCCAAATCGAAACCCAAAGTAAAGGCTTTTATGAAATCGGCACCCTTCTGTAAAGCTGAAGTTTCCTCGGTTGCTTCCGAAGTCTATCATAAAGGCTATTAGCATAGGTTGTAAGATAAATTCGCACCGCTATCTCAACCGACTTCAACTTCAAATTCATACGGATGTTAAGCTTCAAGTGCTCGACAACTGGGGTATAGATCTTCATCCAGTAATCCTTCAAGGGCTTAAGACGATGGGGTGGAATGGGGATGGAGCGCTTTTCCCGCTGGTTTACCTAAAAAATTTTATAAACTTAACTTTTTACCAAAAATAGATGAATACTTTAGCTTTCACTTGAGCCAATGGTTCGAACAAAGGGACATTGGTTGGTTCGGTGTCGATGGTCGCAACGGTAGTTGGAAGTTGGTTGGCATCAATAACAATCTCGTCCATTGTAAAACTCTTGAAGAACTTTTGTTGATTTGAAAAGAGGATTTTGTTCTAAATGATTCAAGTGCAAAGAAATTGAACTTTGTCCAATAAAGTAAATCAATCAAGAATTTGCCATCTGGGTCAATATTAGTGCAATCTAACTATTTTCATAGCCTGCTATCCAATCAGAATGTTCAATTGCGTTCATAATGTTGAAATTCAAAAATCTCAACACATCTTAAGATGTGTTGAGAAACTGCAAATTCGTTCCAAATTGAATGCACTATAGCAAAATTGTAGCTTTAGCTAGAGGATACATTTGGTTTAAAATGAACTAATATAGACTTTCCTGCCTCTGAAAAAGGCCAAAATAGATATTGCCTTTAGCACAATGTGATATGCAGTCTAAACAAATATACTTTCTAATTTTTTGTATGTAAGCTATAAATTAGCAATCCTATAGGTAGTACATATAATCATATTTATCAACCAACCCCAAGCTAAAAAAAGCAAAGTAAGCAACCCGTAGTCTAAACTTTTATAGAAAACTACCCAAAACTTCAAAAAAGCCACTATACTACTCCAACTTCTTGACAAAGGTAGGGGTTACCCTACGTTTAGTTGGAGTAGTCTTAACCGTAGTCTCAATAGCACCTTCCTGTCCCAACTTTTGCAAATTAGTTTCCTTGATTGTCAACATCCCGTCGACAGCTTTTAGACCACCTTTATCCTTTTTCTCGCTAGTTTTTTTAGTAACTGCCGGTTCAAACTCTGGCCCCAGTGTTCGCTGAGGTAGCGCAATAGGTTCTCCTAGCTCCTCTTCGGAAAATCGAATTACCGACACGAAACCATCAGACGACGTGACTAGCAACGTACTACCGTCTTTAGACCTAGATAAAAAGATATCAAAATTAAGAATTACATCGAGTTAAATTACCAAGCCAGGTCGGTCAATGCCGCTTCATGAATTTCCCCAACGTAAGCAACAGGCATAGCACCAAACTCGGTGTCATAGATATAGACGGAGTCTTGAGTTGCCACTGCAAACAGCATACGGTAATTCAATGCCAAAATACCCTTGCATCCCACTCGCCTTAGCTTGTAAACATTGGGATTGCATTTTATGGTAACGGCTGGGAAGGTGAATCCGGTAAGTCGGAGGACTGGACCGCTACATTCAAAACATTTAACTTTCTCTTGGATAAATATATTTACCTAGTCAACCTGTTCCGAACGTAGATGTAGACAGAGTAAGAGGAAGTTATAGGTAGGCTGGGATCGACTCGGTTCGGCTTATATATACCAGCTGGGGTGATAACTAAGCTACCATCTGGAGTGAAAGCTGGTCTACGGAAGAACGAGGTTAGATTCTCGTTCTGGTACAAATAGCTAAAAGCATTGGCCTTGGAATCTCCTTCTCCCTCGGCTTTAACGTTGGATTGTCGGCTGTGACTAGCTAAACATCTGGTTGTCAAACCAGATGGCTTGTTGATAAGTTGGTGAATTTTAATGGAGCTGTAAAGCGAAAGTGAATTAGAGTGTTAATATATGGACAATGTTACCGATCCGAGGATTGAGTAGCGAGGAATTGATTCAGTGGGTCCCAAGCTGTGCCTTGGACGTAGTGCTTGTGGTCGTTTATAAGCAGAATACATCGACTGCTATTGACATCCCAAACGCGGGCTGTGTTGTCTACTGACCCAGTCAATAAATACTTTCCATCAGGGGACCAGCTCAGATCATAGATATCTGACAGAGATCCCCTAACCAAAGACTTGGTTAAATGTTATCTATTTCAAAGCTTACCGTAGAACCGTTATGGGCTTCCATCTTTCCAAACAAAATTCGTCACAGTTCAATCCATTTGTCTCCAGCTCAATGTTTGTAGTTGAAATATCTGCTTTGACTGTTGACTCTCGTTTCTTCCATAGTATTATCGACCCATCTACAGCATTTTAATTTATAAACAAAAAGAGCTAGTACCGTCTCCAGCTGAAGCTAATACGGATCCGGTTGGGCTGAAGCGGACAACGTTTACTGGTGCATTGTGATGGTCTAATGTAGCTACATATTCCACTGTCATATTGCAGCTAGCACCCGTCTTGGTGGGACCAAAGTCTACAATTTGGGGGTCACCGTTATGCTTACGGCGTTGCTTTTGGCTACGAGTAGTTGGTTCGAATTGTATAGGAAACACTTCTGTGCCTTTAGGTACAAACTGCCATAGCTAATTGATAAATGTTTAGTCGAAATTTGGTTCATTAGAATTACTCGAATGGTATTGTCACCACCACAAGTTGCAAATCGGTTGGGTAAGTTGGGGTCAAAATCTACACTATATATCTGTTTCTTGTCGTGCCAGAGGAAGGGAAGTATGTTGGAGCGCATTTCTTCTACTCTTGTTTACTTTCTTGCTAAGTTGGTGCAAGGGGCTGGTTGTGAAATTTTTGAGTTTGGTTTTTGGGATCGAAAGTTTTGAAATCCAAAAGCAAAGTCCTGTTTGTGATCAAATTCAAAAAGTTATACGTCTTTCATAAAGTATCTTTGTATAGGGAAGGTATTGAAATTTAGGACTCAAAGCATACTGGTAATACTGAAGCTTAGCATATAGAGCATTACCTGTCAAAGCCATAGTATTTGTTGAGAAAGGAAGCTATCTAAAGTGCAAATAGTATATGATGGGTTCAAAGTAACTAATCTAAAGTTACTCTTGCAAATTCTCCATAATTTCGAGTTCGGTTGATATAAATGGAACAGTTTGTAAAGTATATCAAAGGTAAAAAGTATTTGTTTAAGCGGTTATTCTATTTTAGAGAGATGGCTTTGTATAATGCTATGATTCTGATGTACTGTCTCAAGAATACTAAAACTTACCAAATAAATTGACAAAGTCCTGATATTCCCAGCTTAGTATACCTTTTAGCACACGTTCTATAACAAGTGCTACTATACTATAAGCTTAATTATATTTGATTTTTCTATAGTGCGAACTATCACTTGAATTTTGATTTGAATCTGTCTACTTTCGGTCAAATTTACGCTTTGCAACCTAACTGATCAAGGACTTTGGCAAATTCAAATTCAAAATCACCTTTGTCAAAACAAGTTCTAACCACAAGATTAGTAACGCAGCCAGCTTAGAACGTAGGCAGTTATCAAAGTATGGAGAATGAGAAACGACTAGTTCAGAGCGTGCTGAGTCCACTTTTGGCTGTCAAAGTTAGCCAAGAAGTACATGCGCTGTGTCAGGCCAATGCCTTCACCCAGTTCAACATGTTTATTCAACCTTTCATTAAGAACATCGATGGCAAAAGTAATGTATATTTTAACTTGCACTAATTTGGTAAAGTTACGTTGCGCGACAGTCGAGGACTTCCTCGAACGCACAGCCAATTTAGTCTTAGGGTCCTAGATATCAGTAACTCGGAAACTTTAAGGAATGGTAGTGACGAAGCATTGTTCAACCGTACGATAAGTGACAAATTGAAATCAAAATCGAAACAGATTCTACAATTTGACAATGACCAAACCTTTGAAGATCTGCTAAAAACCGGGGATGGTAACTTAGATTTCATTTATTATTGGCTAACATTGATAGGTAGGAGCAACTGCCCATGGTTTGATGAATACAGACACGACTTTTTTCAACAAGTGAAGCGAAACGATCATGAGACTTTTGACCAGCCCGTTGCATGTAAGCTTCTCCATTTAAACTTCAATTAATTATAAACTAGGTCTCCTTGTTACTACAACCGACGCCAGCAACCCTTCCAAAGTATTGGCCCAGTTACAAGATGAAGCTAAAAAGTCTAATTTGTTGGACGACGATTGTGTCTTTTTGTATTTATTGCTACATGACTTTAAATCCGACCAGCTAGAACAAGCACAAGCTAAATTTGACATCTTGAAAAAGAGTCTAGGTCCCAACACTTTTTTGCTAACAGCCAACACCCGTAAACTTGATGATCCTCCAGCTACCGACTATGGTGAAGGAAAGGGCAAGCTTTTGTCGGAGCAGGATGCCGTAGCTACCAAAGCATTGGTAAAGAGATGGGCTTACGAAGTTATACTGCCAGCCATGGAACGCAATATGCATATTTGGAATGAGCAGGTACTATTTTATCCATTATTTACCTTAATATAGTTAGGTCGCAGGAACTCGATCCTTTACTGGGCGTCTGTTTAATGTGTCGCGACGATATTTTAATACTGGTAAGCAACCTGCCGAATCAACCAGCTATACGCCTGGTTCTCCTGAAGTACAACTACGTCGACTGGCAGATTTCGCCTTTATGCTGCGAGACTATGAATTTGCTCGATCCATTTATGAACAAGTCAAAAAGGATTTTCAAGCTGATGGGCAATGGAAATTCTATGCTGGTGCTCAGGTATCTTTAACCTTTGACTACTAGCTAATGTTGCAAAGGAAATGACTGGTTTATGTTTGTTATTTACCGAGCATAGTCGAGCAATAGATGTTGAACGTTACTATGACAAAGCGATCCATCACTACACCTCCATAAAATCGAATCGACTCGCTACCCGCTGCGGTCTGCTATACCACGCCATGTTCAACTTCCACCATCGATATAGTGACGTCCCGCCACTTCTTCTCAGGCTAACTGGCGAGGTATATACATGTATATATAGCTTTATTCATGTTTATAGGAATCTGATTTAAGAGCTGCTTTGCTCTTAGAACAATGTGCATATGCATATCTGAATCAACAGAACCGCAAACGACGTAAATTTGCATTCCACTTGATCCTAGCTGGCCATCGCTACAACAAGTGTAACCAAGTAACCTTGATAGCAATTGACAATGCTAATTATTTCCCTTAGCGAGAGCATGCCTACAACTGCTATCGTCTAGCCTCTCACATATTCTCCATTGCATCCCCGTTACATGCGACCAAAGATTGGAACCATATTGAAGACCATTTGACTTTCTCCTTGGCACGCCAATCTTTCCATTTGGGCCAAATGAAGCAATCAATCGTCTACTTTCGCTTTTTGCTGCAAGATTCTGCCCAAGCACCTCTTGTGCAAGCTGGATACCTCAAAGAGTTTCTGTTTATTTTAAAAGTTAGGCTCATCTTTTGATTGTACTAAGTTTTTTAGAATTATGTTCAATCGACCGGCCATCAAATTCTGTTGGAACCTGACTACTATCTAAATATACCTACAATAGATTTAAATCGAGTTGAATTGACCGTTTCCTCAGCCTTCAACGTTGATGAGACCAAGTTTTCAAAACTGCAGCTTACATTGCCAAAGGACGGAGTCATCCAGCTTAACGGTTTAGTTCGAGATAATAGTATCACTAATATAGCGATCAGCGGTAAGCCAATTTTATATTTCTCTACTAATGTTCAAAGAATCGTTTCAACTGTCCCTTGAGCTTTTGAACCCTCTCAAAGTTGCCTTGATATTATCCAACATCAAGTTGGACTGTGCATATGAAACTACCGACGGCAACATCACCCCCAGTGATGAGAGCATTGTGGTGACAATGGCTGGGGAAGAAGAATTTAGTCTGGATGGACAGCAATCCAAATTCCTGTCGTTCACAGTGCAAGCAAACAGTCCCGGTCAGCTTCGGATCAAAGGCTTGTATTTAATGGTCAACGATGTGGCAACAACATATATCAGCTTTGCTCGTAATGGGCCCCGGCTTAACTCCACCAAGGCCCAGCGTATCGACCAGCTATATGCTCCAGATACCTGTTTCATGGTGCAAGTGCTTGGCTCAACCCCCAAACTTATGGTCGATGCTACTCATGTACCTAGCCAGCTTATTTCCGGCCAGGTTCACAACTGTAGTATAAAACTGACTAACGTTGGCACCGCCCCTGTTAACTGGATCCAGGTAGGGATGTCCCATCCTACTTTTTTTGTCTTTTCGGAGAAAAAAGGTAAATTTATTTTAAGTTTATTGAACTAAAACTGCGATTAAAGATTCAGAATCGGATCTCAACCCGTCGTCAATAGAAGTCAACAATAATTTACTCGACCAAAATTTGATGACCATCTCTCCAAAGGAACCCATTTTACCAGGGCAAAGCTATACAGTTTATTTCCACGTTAGAGGCGATCGTATCGGCCACCACGATTTTGCTTTAAGTCTGCGCTATGGGCAACAATCAACCGATCTGATATGGGGCCGTGTTCTCAAACTACAATTTTCGCTGTCAGTGCTTACCAGTTTAAAGATCAATGCTTTTACCCGCATATCTACCAAGCACTTGGACCGACATATCCTTGGCGTTGAGGTAATTGATGTTTAAAGTTTGAAATTTATTAGAGATAGGTTGAAAACGCCATGTCAGACACAACGTTGAAACTTACTGGGCTGACTGCCGTCTCCAAGTTGTGGAGTTTCCGGTCTATCACCATTCCTGCAACTGACGAATCTAACTCATCGTCTGATGAATGCCGGTACATTTTACCGCCAGGTCAGTCAACATTTATTTATTTTGAGGTGGTTCGGCAACTGTGCTCACCATACCCATTGCCAGAACTGCAACTAGGCCAACATCTACAGCAACTGACTCTTGGAATAAAGCCTTCTCAACTGTTTCCAAATTTGCAGTTGCAGGTGACCAGGCATCTATTTGGCCAAGCAATTGATGAAAGTTCGCCAATGTTGCATTTCTACGACGTGGCCAGACATTATTGGCGCCGTGGATGGCTACACAAAGAGCTCAAGATGCTGACTGCTGAATTGGCTAGACAGTGTCACCCGTTGTACCTGTCCAACGACGTCGACTTCTTACTGCAGTGGCAAGTCCACTCATCCGATCTGGTCCCAGAGCAATTAACAGATCCTGAGATAGTGACATCCTCTCAACTAGCCCCAGGATCTAAGGTGATATCTGATCAAATAACCAACGGTTATCATTTCATCATTGGCATTCAATTCGGCTCCCCAATCAACCCACTCAACGACATTGACTTTCTACCTAACAAGATTACACGTTCTTTGTATGAAAATACAGTTATGGAGCGAGACCAGCTAGTACAGCAACTTCGTGCCTGTCCTAGGTTTGTTGAAGCCAACCCGGTTAAGCTCAAAGCTTATATTGCACACCAAACAGCCCATGATTTTACAAAGGGACCGGTCTTGCTACAGGTCCGATTCAGTATAGTAAACTGTGCCCTGTATAGACCTTATACTGTCCATCTGACGTTGCAGCCACAAGGCCTAGGAAAACCGGATAAACGATCGAGTAGTCAACAGGTTATCCAAAGCTCGCCAGGGAATACAGCCTTGGCTGACATTGTATCAGCAATGACGTTGGATCCTGATCTACTTGAGTGGTCCTGGATCGGTCAGCTTAGCTTTGAAGTCGAAGTGCAGCCTAATCAACCTGCCGAAGTGCTGGCCCAGCTCCTGGTTACCAGACCAGGGAACTTTAACCTGGACAAGTGGGCTGCCGATGTTCGATACTCCAAGTTTGGGTTCAAGGTGGAGCCTATCGGTGCCAACCCTTTTAGTGTCAATCAGAGTTAGAGTTCGCAGTTTAGAAGTAATAAAGTTTAGTGAATTTTATATATCTGCTATTTAGTATTGGTTTATAGTATGGGCTTTTTCAAAAATTAAAATGCAACTTAGAGCAATTGTGTTACTCTGGCCGCTTTTACTAAATACTTTTAGACTATGAATTTATAATCTAAAAGTGCCAAGTCAAAGCAATAGAGTATCTTTACAAATAAGCCAAAAAGCTTTTTTGCACAGTACATTTAAAACTATAAATTCAAAACCAAGCTGAACGTTAACTCTTAGAACTCCAAGATGCCACTAACAATCTCTGAAATTAAATCGATACAGAGTAAAATTAAGAACGTCCGAAACGTATGTATTTTAGCCCACGTCGACCATGGCAAGACGACGCTATCCGACAACCTACTAGCCTGCAACAACATCATCTCCAAGAAACTGGCTGGTAAAGTGCGATATTTGGATAGCCGAAAAGACGAGCAATTGAGAGGAATCACTATGGAATCCAGTGCTATTACTTTATCTATAGATCTGAAGTCTAAAAACGCTCAAGGTACTTTGGTTGATTTTTATGTGCTAATGTAGCATAATAGATGAATGGGTAACTTCACCTTTCATAATAAATCTGATAGACTCACCGGGGCACATTGACTTCTCTTCAGAGGTATCATCTGCGTCGCGACTTTGCGATGGTTGTTTAATTTTAGTTGATGCGGTTGAAGGTGTTTGCACCCAGGTAAACTAGTTTTAGGCTTCTGTAACTAATTTTATATAGACGCATATGGTACTGCATCAAGCCTGGAAAGAAAAACTTTCACCCATTCTTGTCCTCAACAAAATAGATAGACTTATAACCGAACTCCAGTTTTCAACGTTAGAGGCTTACAACCATTTGAACAAGATATTGGAGCAGGTTAATGTCATAATGGCGGGTTTTTTCCAGGACGATTTGATCCAGAAAGGTGATAGACTACATGAGAAAACGAAGATGAACAACTTAAATGGGAGCGAAGCAAAGGTTGAAGACGACTTAGATGAAGAAGGTTCGGACGACGCAGATATTTACTTTTCCCCAGTCAAAGGCAACGTTATCTTCTCTAGCGCTATCGATGGATGGGCTTTCAGGTAATTTACTTTAAGTAAATTTTACTTATAAAACAGATTGCACAACTTTGCAAAGATCTACGCTCAGAAGTTTAACTTGAAGGAATCGACTTTAATTAAGTGCCTGTGGGGCGACTTTTACTTTGACGCCAAAAACAAGAAGGTCCTCTTGCCCAAGCAACTGAAGGGGAAATCTCTAAAGCCAATGTTCGTCCAACTGGTCCTCGATAACATTTGGGCTGTTTATGACTCCATCACCAAAGCCGATTCCGAGAAAGTGCAAAAGATCATAACCTCGCTAGGAATCAAAGTTTTGCCGAGAGATCTTAAGTCTAAAGACCCCAAAGTCCTACTCTCAGCCATCATGTCCCAATGGCTGCCTATCAATAGTATTTTGGTCAGTATAATCGAACAGATCCCTTCACCAATTACAGCCCAACCGCGCCGCCTGCCTTACATCTGGTTCCCTAATTTAGATACGATCCCAGAGCCTAACGCCATGGAAAATAATTTGTTCAACTGTAACAGCGATCAGGATGCAGATGTCATTGCCTACGTATCAAAGACGTTCTACGTCAATAGCTTAGATCTGCCTGAAAACAAGCGCAAGCAGCTCACTGCCGAAGAGATGCGAAGCATGGGAACTAGGGAGAACTATTTGAAGAATAAGGAGATTTCCTTGGACCCAGGATTGAACTTGGAGGATGTACCTAAAGTCGAAGCGCAGCCGGAAGCTGTTGGGAAAGAGGTTCTCATTGGTTTCGCTCGAATCTTTTCAGGGACTATCAAAGTTGGGCAAAAGCTTTACGTGCTAGGACCCAAGTACAATCCTAAAAACCCCAACCTGTACTGTTCAGAAATCGTCGTTGAGAAGCTCTACCTCATCATGGGCACCGATCTGATGGCTTTGGATGAAGTTCCAGCCGGCAACGTTTTTGGAATTGCTGGATTAGACTGGCCACATCATCAAGTCTGGTACTCTTTCCACTAGCAAGG
The DNA here is from genome assembly GCA_016630905.1 of Capillidium heterosporum. Taxonomy (NCBI): domain Eukaryota; kingdom Fungi; phylum Entomophthoromycota; class Entomophthoromycetes; order Entomophthorales; family Capillidiaceae; genus Capillidium; species Capillidium heterosporum. The sequence goes on from WBMQ01000007.1 coordinate 1,512,888, forward strand.
AGTGTCACAATTTAGGTGCCTTAAGGCAGATCCCAGCCAATATCCTGAGGGTTGCCCTAGAACCAACCTATTTAGCAGATATGCCCAAGTTGATCGACGGTCTTCAGCTGTTAAATATGTCGGACCCGTGTGTTGAAGTTATCCGACAGGAAACCGGTGAGTATGTCATTGTCACTGCTGGAGAATTGCATCTGGAGCGATGTCTTACCGATCTTCGAGAACGCTACGCCAACATCGAAATCCAAGCTTCTGCCCCACTGGTACCCTTTAGAGAAACTGTTAAAAGCCAGGATGTTGCTACTATCAGCCACGAAAACGTCAAATTAATTGAAGTGGAGTCCCCAACTAAAACCTTCAAGCTGGGCATCAAGCTTTTGACACTACCACCCAAAGTCTACAAGTTCTTGTGCCAGCACCACCAAGCCATCAAGAATCTGTTAATCAAGGATACCGATAAAGCTGAAATTGACTTGGAGGAGAACGAGTTGGAGGATACCCTGGCTCAGAAACCTCTACTCGACAGCAGCACGTTCAAAGCCGAACTCGAAGAGGTGCTATCCAAGTGCAAGGATCCTATTTGGAAGAACGTCATCGAGGGCATTATTGCCTTTGGTCCCAAGCGTGTTGGTCCCAACCTTCTCATCAACAACCTCGGATACAAAAACAGTGGATGGTTCAACAGCATGCTAGAAGGAGAGTCGCCTGAATGGCTGAAATCTAAAGGCATCAGTTTGAGAGAATTCGAGGAAAGTTTGGCTTTAGGTTTTCAGTTATTCACTAACGCTGGTCCACTTTGTAATGAACCAGTTGTTGGTTTGGCCTGTTTCTTGGAGAGCTTTGAATTCTTGGAGTCGGAGCAGGATATCGATTTACGAGTCAATTTATCGGGTACGCTCATCTCCACCTTTAAAGAAGCGATGAAGGTAGCTTTCCTTGTTGCCTCTCCCCGCCTACTATTAGCGACCTACACTTGCGATATCCAAGCTACTGCCGAAGTCCTAGGCAAAGTCTACGCCGTCATTGCCAAACGTCGAGGCAAAATCGTGTCAGAGGAAATGCAGGATGGCACTAGCTTCTTCCAAATTCAGGCTCGATTACCTATGGTCGAGTCCATGAACTTTGCCAACGAGATCCGCAGTAAGACGTCGGGAGCAGCCATGCCGCAGCTTGTGTTCGATGGGTTCGATTTACTGGACCAGGATCCGTTCTGGGTACCTACAACCGAGGAAGAGTTGGAAGAGTTGGGTGTCAAGGCCGACAAGGAAAATTTGGCCAAGAAATATATGGAGATGGTGCGCGAACGTAAAGGCATGCTGGTCGAGAAAAAGCGAATCGAGGCTGAGAAGCAGCGAACTCTCAAAAAGTGACGGTTGGGTTTGGATGCCAAGTACTTTTGTTATACATCTTTCCTACAATTGCCAAATTTTCGGGTGTTTAGACTACATTTTAGAATTTCCAGATTGCTATAAAGATAATTTATCTAGCTAAAGTTTTGATTTCTTATACCTTTGAGTTATATAATGATCCAATTATTTTAATGGGACATCATAGTGTAGTATATATTGGATACGATATACATAATCTGCTGGAAAAGTACTTTATGCATGTAGTAAATAGCTTAATGTAAGTGCACCTATATAGGCCTTTGAGTTGATCAAATGAAAATATACTATCTTGTTTGAAAATGCACTTTTATAAAATTAAATAAGCGATATTGGTAAAAAAGTATAAGTTCAAATAGCACTCTATCCAACTAACCTTTATAAATAGAACATATCTTTATTTTTTCAAGTAGCGGTGCCTTACTATAGTTACCAAAGTGATCGATAAACTACAAGTAGAACATTTAGGCTGCTGAGGCATGCCTTCCAGATTTACTTTTTCCCACCACGCTCCTTGATTCCAAGTTGAATATTGGCGTTGGGTCCGAAGTTGTAGTACGCCAAAGTGAACTGGTTCTTGGTGATCTGGGGAGGAGTGCTTCCCAGCTGGAAGCTAAGCTTCTGCTGGGCGCTGGGAATGCCTAGCATGGCGTGAAGCTGGTCCTTAAGTTGCTTGATCGTACTGGTGGAACTTAGGTTAGATAACTCCAACCTTTGTCCTTTGAGGTTCCATTCGGGCTTACTGGGTTCATCGGCAACCGAGATGGTTATGGAAACGGGTCCCTGGAGAAAGAACTGTTAGAGGCATACTTCTTTTAAATTTAAAAGCTTGCTTACCTGATTCATGGTAGACCACTGTTGTTCAGGAACGAGATTCACGTTTCCGTCAAGTTTAGGCTTCTTAGCATCATTCTCATTAACTGGGAAAGGAGATAAGCGAGGAGGTGCTATAGTAATAACATTGTTGGTTAGCTGTTATCCCAGTTCAATTTTAGAAATAAAGTACCTATGTTACTAAATGGCGGTGGTGGGGCAAAAACAGGTGGTGGGGGGATAAATCCAGATGCTGGTGGTACAGGAGGTTTGGGCAGGGCGCTTGGACTGGGGATCGGAGGAGGTGGGGGATTGAACGGCATTTGAGAAGGTGGTGGTGGCTAAATGCTTAGTTTGAAATGTCTATAAAATTGCTACCTGTGGGATCGGGGGGGTTACGGGAGGGGGAGGTTGGAAGGAGCTGATATTGCTACTTGGAAACTAAGTTAGCATTTTCGTTTGAGCTAAAGGATATCTTACTTGGGCTGAGCCTCGATCTTTCGGTGGATGGCTGCAAGTTGCTCCTCTATAGGATGGTTGGCTTTAGCTACAGGGGTAACCAGATTATGAGTGCCTTCAGGTGCAGCATTCGCAATCGGTGCGGAAAACTGTTGATTTGAAGAGGCTGCATATCCACCATAAACAACACCCTTCTCTTTCTCAGCCTGCCTATACTTTTCTTCCTCTTCACCCATCTAAAACCTAGTTAGCCAATCATATGGTATCGATATTACCTTTTTGCTGAAAACAATCTCACTGCTTTCGGTACCAAACAAATCAGAACGGTGGCTGGAGAATTGATTCAGATTCTTTCGAACGTCAACACTTTCCTTGAGAAGATTGGAGCTCTTGTTTTTATTCTCGAACACTGCCTTTTGCTGCTTCCATTTTGGATCCAACGAACAGACTCGAATGTGCTCGGCAATTTCAACAGATGCAAACTTTCTGAAACATACAGGGCAGGTCTCCACTTTGGATTCCTCTTTGGCTCCAACTAAAAATGTTAGGATTTGTTGAAATAAAATAGTACGTTTGGGGACATAGTCTCGGCGAATTTTCATCGATGGGATAGCCGATGGAACTGTAGGTAATGGCTCAGCAGGAGGCTCGACCTTTAAAAATAGTTAGTACTTGAATAGAGCCTTAATAACCATTGGTGGGGGCGGTGGTGGTATAGGAAGGGTTGGCATTGGGCTTTGAACCCCGACCATTGGCTCAGGAGGAAGTACAGGTTCCAACGGCTGTTCATCTATTGGTCGACCAAGCGCAACTGCTCTCTTCTCAGCAAATGACATGGTAACGAGATCTTCTTTCTTGGTCGGCCCTGGGAGATCCAACTTTTGATCCGTCTCAGTAAATTCGAGTGTTTGGACAACCACAAAGTCATGCCAATCGATCGCAGCAAACGCCACTAAACGTTAAATTATTAAAAAAGCCTTATGCTTAAACGTACTTCTTTCTTTATCTTCTTGCTCGGCTGCTTCCTTACGAAGGCTTTCTTCATACAAAGTATAGTCTACTCTTTTCATGACATTTTTCAGTATCTAATAACTATGAGGAAAGTTCATGAATAAATTTACCTGTGGCTTGTTTATGTTGGATAAGTTTTCTACTATGGACTTTGGAGGCAGAATAACCTTATAATACTGCTCGACAAGTCTGTTGTAGTGTGGGAATAAAGAATGTCCCAGGTTTAAGGAAATCAAATTGGTAGTTGCGACCTTCTTTTTGAACCAAACTTGCTCGAAATTGTTGTCCATTCCTAGCTACGAAGAGTGCCGTTAACTTTATAATATCCCTAAGAATGTAAATAAAGATTTGCAATAATGGTTACAAATCGAGAGCGGAAACAGGGGGTAAATCACTTAAAAACTGGTAAGGTGGAGGTGGTAAAGGGGTCTCTTTTTCAACTGGAGGTGGTGGTTGTATAATAGCTGGCTCATTATTTAAATGCGATGTATTCCTTGGCTCTGAATTTTCGGCATTGTTTGTTTCTTCAGCTTTCGTAATGCATAAATAAATATTAAAATATAAAATAATACCTGGATTCAGCTCTGCCTTGATGAACTTTGATATCATTGATCTGTAATATGGGTGGTAAGCATCTCCTTGGTTTAAGAAAGAAAACTGTACATTTCCACGTTTTAATTCACGAACTTTGTTTTCAAACGATATTCCATTTTTAGCTACTTTTTCGGCAGTAAGATCGACAATATCTAAATTAAATCATTAATATATGTAGTAACAAGAATTGTCAAATTAAAACCAGGGTGTAATCTATTGTGGAAATTAAAATTGGGTCTACTAAATTACTTCTTATGTCGGAGGGAGGGTAGATGATACCAACTTCATCTTGAGGTATGCCTCTATTAGCTCTTTCAACTGTTGGACTATCCATTTGACAAGAATTAAAAGTTCCAAAACTTTGGGCTGAGCCTTTCAAGTTGTTTAAAACTTTATTGTGGATGAGTATTGAACAAATGATTAACCATTGGTCAGATATTTCATTTTAGTCTAAGAATTAGTGACCAATTTATTAAAAGAAATCAAGGCTAGATCAGTTTTTCGTATTTTAATAAATGAACCATTTGTTCAAATGAACATGATAATTGTATTGTAGTCAAATGCTTTACATTTTAACTTTCACAACGAGCTTACATGCAAGTAGAAATGCTGTAATTGAAAGTATAGGCAAGCTTTAAAATGTATATTTTAATCCTATCATTTAAAAATATGGCAAAATACTTTTTGAATTAGGCTAAAGCCTTATATTGCTCTTGATGATGATTTTACAGAGATCAACATAGTATCAAACTCAATATTAAAATGCACTCTGATTATGTAGCGGTAAGAATATGTGTATTTGCTGAAGAAAATTCCAGCTACTTTTAAGTTCCATATCTAGTCTTGTCACCGAGAATTCAAATGTTTTGTTTTACTAACAACTTTCAGCAACAAAACATTTGATCTAAAACTTTCCAAAAAGCAAAAAAACTCAGTCCCAAAGAAAATTTATTTCATTATCAAAGCTTAAATTAGATGTTGATAACTCGACTCAACTTCTGGACGCGATTCAAAAGGAGATCTCCCTGCTTAATGGTATTCTGGTACATAGCCAACTTAATGTCGGGGCGGTTGGTCTCAACGACACCGTTGACTTTATCAATAACACAGTGAAGGCGACCAGCAGCAATAAATTTGGCCATATCCCTATAATAAGTTAACTAAACTACGCATAAATTAAATTAGTATACCTATCAATAAAGTCTTGAGATACCCCAAAGGAGTTGGCAACCGAGGCCAAGGTAACCGACCTATAAGATTCTAAAAGCTGGGTGTAGGCGATGATACGTAGCTCCTTGACGTAAAATTTGGCATGGACGTGCAGGTAGGAGGAAGTTAGCAGGTGCTCCGATTCGATGGCAGCTAATGAAAAGATCTTAGCTCCCATCTACCAAAAATAAATGTACCTAAAGTCTCAAAGAACAACTTATAATCTCCTTGGTAGAGACTGGTGATAAAAGGCTCGAGGTGAGGGATCTCATGTAAAACCTCCAAGATTTCAGGAGAGTCGATAACCTATAGATGCACATATAAATAGGCGAAAACTATATAAGCCTTACTTTAGACTTCATATCGACGCGTTGAAGTGAGATGGAAGCAGCAAGTACAGCGTACATGACAAATTCCTTGTAAGTGAGGAGCTCGGTGGAAGTAAAGGTAGCCACCGAATCCAACAGCAGGTCGCTACTCCCTTTGAAATCGCGTACGCTAAGTAAATAGATCCCCTCGTAAACTTTAAGGCGGTTACGACGGTCCCAATCGCCCCCTTGCTCCAGCAACCTATTGAAAAGTTAACAAACGCCCAAAAGTATACAACCTACTGCTTAGCCTTTTCGATATTGGTACTGATGAGCTCTTGATCATAGAAGAAGAACCCAACGCGCAAGATGGAAAATAGGATATCCAACTTCTGGCCTAAAGTAATGGCCTTCTCTAAAGCGACGGCATAGCTTTTTAAAGCTTCGTCCTATTGGAAACATTGAATAACCAAAACTAACGTACTGCTATTACCTTGTTCCCAATCTTGGAAAAGTAGTTGGCTTTTTCTACCAGCAAGTTGAAGATTTCCGTTTCGCCTTCCTCTTCCTTAGCCTTCTCGATATTGGAGTCAATTTGTTCGATAAACTTTTCATTCTTCAAGCTCAAATCTTGGTACAAATCTTGATCAAAAGTGTAGTCCTGTTCTTCGCACAACAATTTATAGAACGGTGCCATATCTACTTATTTATAAATAAAAACATTTAGCAAAACATTTACCATTTTCCTTTATCTGTTCAAAGAGGTACTTTTTGGACTCTTCCTTGACGCTATCATCTACTTTCGCCTTTAGAAGATATCGGTGGTGGCGTAGCTCTAAATTAGGTACTTTGGTAGTGGTACTCTCGCTGGTGGAGGTATTTGCGGGTTGCTGTTGGCTGGACATTTTTTCTAAAAGAAATTTGAAAGCTCTAGCTTCAGCTTATAACGCCCAAAAGCTTACGTATTTGTAGTTCCTAAGTTTTTGGATAGGGTTAATTTTAAGCCAATAGTATTGAATTCTGTCCGATGGCATTTCTTTAGGAAGTTGATGACATCAATTTGCCTTTCATTTAGAAATACGATAAGAGAGGCGACAATGGATACATTGACAACCAGACTGAGCACACCGAGTATCATAGCATTGATTTTTGTAGGCATTAGTTTAACTTCTGTAGTATCCAACAAGCTTTTGAAGATCCAGCTCAAAAACTACAATATAGCAAGACTAAATAACTCAATTCAGATACTTTTTAACACGAGCAATAGCATATCGACAATAATCCAACTCTTACTGTTAATTAAATGCTATGACTTCAACAACAAGTTGATAGATACGTTATGGTACCATTTAATACTACTGCTAATAGCTATAATCCTGTTAATTATACCAATAGTCCAGATAAACAACTCACTTTCCATAATATTTCACAGCTTGACTATAAGGAGCCGAATAGTTGCGACATTGTTAATCTACATGGTGTTTGCAGTGGCCTTTTTAACTTCAATAAAGACGGAGGGTACGACTAACAGCTTTTTCGTGTATATCCTGAGTAAAATTTCCATCGTCGGGATTGCCTTAATTGCTACTTTATCGGGTTTTGGTGCCGTTATCAACGTAGTCATCTATTTACCTTTCAAGTAAATTTTTATATATCGCCTTATCTTAATATCTGCTTTAGGAAGTTAGAAGGGGAAAAGCTATTGACAAAGAATTTGGAATTAAGTCAATCGTTACAGCTTGTTAGCAACAGGGTAAAGGAGTTGGAAATGAAAGTTGTCAATAGTGATAATGAAAATATTCAAGTAATCTATTTTATATCTCTATATTCATATGCTATTCTAGAAACGGAGCTTCTTAAGTGGGTTGATTACCAATGTAACCAACACTATACACAACCGAGGTAACTTAACCGACATACCGTATTACCATCTAACAATCCAATAGGACAATCAGTCGAGCAAGAATTACAAACTTTAAGGACTATGGAAGACGAGATTAAACGGGAATTGGAAATGAATGCCTACAAGAAAGTACGCATCCTTTTTACATTTTACTGATTCCTATATAGACTCAATTTTATATGGAACCGACGTTAAAGGGAAAGTTGCGTAAAGCACTAGGATACTGTTTCGGTTTCTACTGTTCCTACAGGATATTTATGGTAAGCTAGCTGGCGATATCTAAACTAATACATTTTAGTGTATAATAAATTTGAGCTTGGGCAGACGTACCAACTCCACCGATCCAATAACGTTATTTATAACCCTGCTGACTACCACTTTTAACGTCAACATAAACGTTAATTTGAAGGAAGGCATCACTTACCAACTTTTAAGCTTCCTATTTACTGGTATTTTAATTGTATTCTCCATCAAAACTCTGTTGAAGTTCCTATGTCAGGTAACATTTATATTTGAAATATACACCAACTATCCCTATAGTTCAGTTATATATTTAAGACTGGGTTCCAAAGAATCAACTTGATCCTGTTTTTAGCTCAGATCGTCGGTTTCTACTCTCTATCTACCCTGTTGTTGATTCGATCGAACTTACCTTTGGAATATAGGTAGATCAATCTACTACATATGCATTCTCTAACATTTTCATTTAGGGAGGCGTTAAGTTTAGTTTTAGGGGATATAGATTTCAACTTCTACTACCAGTGGTTTGATCTAATATTTTTGTTGGCAGTCGTTACTTCAAGCGTTGTTACCTACTTAGCCCATGATACGGTCGAAGATCTTTTACTATCCAATTGATATGCCTGTACGATGTAAGATGTGAATAAAAGAATGTATGGAGCAAGTAAACCAACCAAAGTTTTAGTAGCTGTTTTTGGTTTACAAATGGAGTTGGCAAGACTGTGAAGCTGTAATTAAGGATTTCAATGCTGAGTGAATAACAGAATTCTATCAGAAAAGATAAAGACATAGATATTGTTCTTAGAAAAAGATGCAACAGCCGAGATGGCCGAGTGGTCTAAGGCGTTGCACTTAAGATGCAATCTCTTCGGAGGCATGGGTTCGAAACCCATTCTCGGCATTATCTTTTTGCTATGGCTGGGCTTTTACTTTATTTAGAATGCATCTATCTTTTTGATAGCATCACCTCCACTGAGTTAAATCACAACTTTGGAATGTTAGAATACTGCTCTATATATTGTTATTTTAACTATACTATCATTCATATCGTCAGTATCTTAACTCAGCTAACCACCATAATGAATAATTCCAAAACAACTTTAAATATTAATAGAATGCCAACTCAAAGATAGTTTAATACTCAAAAAAGATCTCTAGTAATTTAACAATAAGTCACCAACCACCTCAGCGAACCGTTCCACTCGATCGGAATCCTGGGCGGCAGTCTCGATGGCAACTACTAATTTCTTTACGCCTATGCTGATCTCGGCATCACCAACCAACTCCTTCAACTTGGTGAAGGATTCCTCAAGCTCAGCAGGGTCAGAGAACAGTTTCAACTCCTGGACAACATGTTTGATCTCATTTAGAGATTTGAGGTTGGCGACGTAGAGCTGGGCGTCAAAGGAGGCCAGCATATCCATCTGCTCGAGGACGGAGCGCTTGGTTGCCGTACAGAGTACTAAAAGTTTGTTACCAGCCTATTGACTGTTAGTCGATACCTTGGATTTATAAAGTTACTTTAGTGGGGGCCTTGCGTAGTAGGACCATCAAAGTTTGTAGGACGGCGTTTGAGAATCTTGGGCCAATGGGAACCCAATCTAGATTGACAATTAGTACAGGTTTTAAAAGTTAGAAACCAACCCAAGAGTCGTTCCAAATTGTCAACTACAATAATCGACAGCGGTGATTTGTAAGAATCATTGAAGACTTTGGAGATGTAAGCGACCTTGGCCGATTCCGAGAACCCGACGCATGCTTCTGGGGAAATTAATTTGACAAAAGGGAATTCAGAAGCCATGGCGATCGATGCAGCAAGTGCTGATTTACCGGCTCCAGTAGGCCCTACGAATATTCAGAATAAACACCTGACTACCAGTTCAAATTACCATGTAGTAGCACACTGATCAAAGGCGTTCGATCTGATTTCTTAACTTGATCAACAAAGAGAGATCCATCATTAAGTATACGCTAAAAGTTTGATGGTTGGCTTTAAATTTCGATTCAAAGTTACTTCGATGTGAGCGTTGAAGTTAAAGACGCCGTTTCGAATCAAGCCCAAGAACTGATCGTCGTTGACACCAAAGGCGGGATGAACTTCCTCCAACGCCGACAAAAAGTCGTCCCGGCCGACTTTCATATCTTCAATATCAGCACCAACTCCAGCTAAGGTACCAACCTAATAACCACATAAGAACAGTGGTGTAGAATTCATTTACCTTGGTATGGCGATTGAAAGCGAAGGATGATGCACTTTTAACAAGACCTAGAGTGGCAATCTAAATTCCAATTCCAATTCCAAAATAAAAATTACCTTGGATCTCAGCGCCAGAAAAGTTCTTGGTCAAGGAAGCAAGTTCGTTGATGTCGACATCAGGGTTCAATATGTTGTTTTGGCGCATCTTACTGGTATGGATCTTAATAATCTGGACTCGACCATGCTCGTCGGGTAAGTTAATTTCCATATGGACTTCAAGACGTCCAGGACGTAGCAAGGCCTCATCGATCATATCGAGTCGGTTGGTCATACCAATTACTAGGATATTGTTCAGTTGATCGACACCATCCAACTGTTTTTCATTTAGTGCAAGTAATGTAACAAACTATACCTTGGATAAAAGCTGATTGACAACTGAGTCACCAACACCAGTACCATCGTTCTTACCACCACGCTGTTTACAAATGGCATCTAATTCATCAAAGATAATGATATGGAGCGCTGACTCATCACCTCGTTCTTTGTACTAGGTAGAGCCGTTAGTATTGGTCTCCACTTGAAGATATACCTCCTTCTCAGCGTCTTCGAATAGCTTTCTAATGTTCTCTTCGGACTGCCCTACGTACTTGTTCAAGATTTCGGGCCCGTTCACGATTTTAGGTTCTTTGGCGTTCAGCATGGTACCGATCTGCCTAGCCATCAGAGTTTTACCGGTACCTGGAGGTCCATACAGCAGCAAACCTTTGACATGCTGGATACCCAACTTTTCAACGATCGAGGGAGGGAATACACGCGATGCAAAGGCACGTCGGAAGATTGAAGAGAACTCGGTATCCAAACCACCAATCCCCATGTCTTCGAACTTGAAGCTAGGTTGAATCAGGTTCCGGGCTGCCGATCTATGTTTTCAGCAAGTTAGTATTAGCAATGTATTGAAGATGTACCTCGACTTTAAGCCTTTAAGCTTCAGAGTGCTGTTTGGTGCTTTTGAAAACCTAGTTGTGGTTTGGTCAATTAGAATACCATATTCCAAAGTAGATGGCTTCGAATCAACGCTTCCAATAGAAGTCAAGTCAACCACTTCAACATTGTAAACTTGGACTTTCAATAAGACGCCTTGGAATTCAAACAGGAGGACCTAGTTGCCGCAACAATTAAGCACTATAGTTGATAAGAATACTACCTGTCCTTTAGTAAATATCTGATTTTTAAAGTTCTAAACAATAAAGCTGTCGATTAATACGTTGAAATTTCTCTCAAATTCTACCGAAATAAAGATCTTTCCCATCTCTTCAACATCCAAGTCATGTTTTACTTCAACACCCTTTTTAAAAGTTTGTACCTAATCCAGAGTAAATATAAATGTATTTAAATGGCAACGTTACCTCCAAATCTAAACTTGACAAGTAGATGGACTTACCTAACCTATCAGCGGAAATAGGTTCAATCGTAACCAATTCGTTTAAACTTAAATAAGCCCATTCTCGATGAATCTTGGTTGTTCCTAATTTTCCAGGTGGCACTTCGTTCACAGCTCTATTGAAAAGTTTAAAATGTTGACAAATAATTGTAGAATACCTGACCGTAAATATATACTTGTCGTTCAGCTTCAAATACGGGGTATCATGAGTTGAAAATGTAGATGGGTTGATGAGGATTTCGTTGGATAGAGCCAAGTCTTCACGCGGAGATTTTATTACTGCATAGGTGCTCATTTTGATAAGGATAGAGGCTGAAGTTTCTTTCTGTTTAAAAACAAGAGGTGGATTAAGCTTTGTAGTTTTTATAGTAGAGAACACGGAATTTTAAAATTGAGGTGGAAGTTTTTCTCCGATTATTAAACAAAAGTTGTAATTTGGTTACGTGGCAGCTTTATAGAATGGTGAATGTTTGGGCTTTCTATATCATTTACAACTAAAGTGGATGTATATAGAGACTGCTCATTACTATTAAAGCCAAGCTATAGCATTTAGGATGTATTTTTCTACCTGGGCTTATATATAGTTTCAGTAGATATGTCAGTTCAAATTCATTTATAAACTAAACTGAATGATAAAGTATGAAAAGATATACATTTCCTGTTTATTGAACTAAATTGTATAGTATATAAGAAGACTATTTTTACATTGTAATGGTAATGATATATTCAAAGGTTTAGAAAATCGTGCCAAATACTTCAGCTTTGTACTTTTAAACTATTAATCATAATTGTATGCCTTTTATATCTTTTATTAAATAGATTTATATAAAGTATTATTCCAATTAATAAAAAGTTTGTACAAGTATACAGAAGATGAGTAATAAGAATCTTTTGATCATAAACAATAGTTTCCTCCTGGTCCAAGTACTACTCTGATTAAAGGGATTGTTATAAACCCAATCAATACTAAGCTGTTCAGGTAAATAATGAAATTTTTTACTGGATCAATTGGATTAACTTGCCTAGTTTATCTGAACAGTTTAGTATCTAGCCTGTAACGCTTGTTTCCAGACAGGATAGTATGTTGGTTTTCAATAAATTCAACAGACAATATAAACCTAAAGATACTGTCAACTATCACTTTAAAACTTACTGAAAAGTAAAAACAAATGAGTAGTAAGCGAATATATGCTGAATAGAAAAAACATATTAACTAGCTTAACATGATGCGAAAAAATACTGCATCAAATAACAATATGGACTTGAATAAGCACATTTCAATAACTTATCCCTGAAAATAAGCGAGGCACATAATACTTTTCAAGTTTTATGTTGGCTTCATTATCAGTAATGTCAACAATTTAAACTTTAAAATGAATTAAAATGCAAAAGTTGGCATTAGCAGAAACAGATAAGCTAGCACAGAATAAAAATATACCTGATGTACAACTAGTACTTTTATTAGTGTTAGCTAAATTAGTCAAAGAGACCGAAGCCCATATCTTCATCAGATTCTTCCTTCTCTTCAACCTTCTCCTCAGCCTTAGGGGCAGCAGCGGCACCACCGGCAGCGGGGGCAGCACCACCAGCAGCAGGGGCGGCACCAGCACCGGAACCAACGTTCATGAGGAGCTCAGCGACATCCTTACCTTCCAAAGCCTTGGCGAAGAGGGAGGCCCAGATGGGTTCGATGGTGACGTTAGCGGCCTTGGCAATGGCGTTGATCTTGTCGGCCTATTGATGGAAAACATAAAAGGAAAAGAAAATTGAGAATTTAGGATAGCTAGAAAAATAATTACGGTGATGTCGATCTTGTCATCAGCTAAGATGAGGGCGGCGTAGACAACGGCTTGTTCACTAATGGCGGACATTGTACTTTTAGGATGGATGTAAAAGAAGGGTTCGTGTGGACGGAAAGTAAGTTTTAACTCCTTGGAGAACAATACGTTTGGCACGAAAGGATCAATAGAAAAGAAGATTGGATGGAATTTATGTTTACTTTTACCTCGGCTCAAATTTGCTTGGGATTGGCTAAGGATAGATCTCAACGTCAATTTTTGCAAATTGTAAAGCTTGTCAATCAAATACTCCTACATAGATCTAGTTTATGACATAATTTTTGACAGGCTGCTCGGCCTATATCTCAAGCGATACATACTATCCTCATTTAATTAAGTATATATCTTGGATCTATACAAAAGCTTTACTGAGTTTACCAAGTATGAATATTTTCTCTGCAATTTTTATTGATATAGCTCCGTTCAATATTAAATGTCTACTTGAAATTGGCCGGTTCTAAAGTTAACTTTACAATCTGCTTTTCTATCAGACATTTAATTCGGATTACAGTAACATTCACATCACATCTACTTTAGAAATGGCCTATTGGCTGGACTCAATTTTCAATGCTCAGCTCAATTTACCTTTTTCTGTAAATTGAAACTTATTCAGCCAAATATACCTCTTTCTCTAAATTTCAAAACAAGATGGTAACCTTTTTTAACATTGTAGTAAAATTACTAACATGCTTCTTCAAAAGTCCTACTTTCTACCCCACTTGACGAATGGTAAGCTTCTTTAATATTCGAAATAAATAATTTAATCTTTTCTAACTTAGTAAACGTTTAGCATGGCAGGTCGACCAAGCTATCTTATCCGAGGAGGATAGAGTCGTTATTATTCGTTTTGGCCACGATTGGGTATTGATCTATTTTAAAGTTATTTTCTAAATTATATATTATTTTATAGGACCAAGTCTGCATGCAAATGGACGAAGTTCTGTACGCGGCCGCTGAAAAGATAAAGAATTTCGCTGTTATCTACTTGGTAAGTACTTGAAACCTTTACATATTCTAACTTTTTACTTTTCTTTCCAAATAGGTTGATATTACCGAAACCCCTGGATTCAACAGCGTAGCTTTTTATAAGCAAAAGTTCCACAAACTTATTTTTATTTAGATGTATGAGCTGTATGACCCTTGTACCGTCATGTTCTTTTACAGAAACAAGCATATCATGATTGATTTAGGCACCGGTAACAACAATAAGATCAACTGGGCTTTGGATGATAAGCAGGAGCTGATTGACTTGGTGGAAACCGTTTATCGAGGTGCACATAAAGGTAACTCTTTAACTCCTTCATTTAAGTAGATACTAACTGTGGTTTAGGTCGAGGTCTAGTTGTATCCCCTAAAGATTATTCTACCAAGTACAAGTACTAAGCACATCGATAGTCCTTCAAATAAGGAGCAAAGTAGGCCCTAAAGATGTAGCTTCACACGTATAGTTGTGATAGCTATTAAACTGTATTTTCCTTGAAAATTTTTATGATACTTTCTATCTAAAGATATATTTAAATAGCATACTAGAATCAAAATACCCACATAGGCAATAGTCCAAGTTATTCAATTTATACACCAACAATCTCCGTCACATGCCTTACTTTAAATACCATATCTATTTCACTTTGAAAGCTCTGACTGCCTAAGATATATATTTAAATCGACCTAACTACCTTGTTGTCACTAGTTACATCAATCCTAAAATTCCTCAGAGTATAATGGTTTATATAAATACAAGATACTAAAATACCTTGAAGCAATTCAAATGAATGGCTATAAGCATTTTTACTTTTAAATCCAACTAATCCATCTTAGTTCCAATTCATACTTTGCTTTTACTTTTCTATCGACCTGCTATATAGCCATATTTCCCTTTTACTATATTACTTTCCACAGACATTCATTTTTCACCTTTATACTGTTATCTCTCTTATGTAAGCACACATCTAATTGTTACCCAAATTTCCAAGACAATCAAGCCTATACATCCAAATATACCATTCCATCAAAGGCCCTTTGCCATATCTCTATTATATCTCCTTTTAGTTAACCACCTACATTTTTCTAACCTTGATCAAACTGATGCTTTCTACTAAATTAATGTTCCATCAGACATTTTAAATTATCAAAAGAATAGGTTTAAACTATACTATTCTATATTATTGCTTGTGGCATTCTATGCCCAATACATCATCTTAGGCCTATTAAAGCGATTACATCTATCCACAGTTTTCAAAACCTCATCAAAAGTCAAATCTATCTAAATTACAACTTAATTTAATATAAAGAGATAAGAGTAAAGTAAGATAAAGGTAACGTAAACGCACTTTTTAATAGCCCAAATATAAAATTATAAGGCGAAAATAAATAAGTTAGAACATATAACTACAGTCCGACCCATACGTCGAGCTTTAAAAGTCATATCATACATCACATCGTATATCATACGATTAACGGCTGGGGCAACAAATTAGGACTTAGGCAGTCCTCCGAATCCGAGTGGTCGTAGCCTTCAAGACCAGCTCCCACTCTAGCCAAAAACATATGGAACTTAGCTCTTAATACCCCCAAGTATAAATTCTTGATTTCACCTTTGACGATGCGTTGGCGCAAATGGCGCAATAACGTAAAAAAGTGACATACACTAACCAATCGAGCCCTACACCGTTGGCAAGCTACGCGATCCACTTTATCGTTATCGTTAAGGTGGTAGCTGTACTTGATATCAGGGTTGCCATTGCACAACGAACAAGGCACCTCACTCGTAATTGTAGGTACCGTAAACGGTGACGACCAACCTTTAGGCTGGTTGAGGCTGGGGCTAGCGCTACCGTCTTTACATGTACTAATAGAAATAGTGCCATTCTGCACTGCATTTAACAGCTTCTTATTGGAAAAGAAAGTGGACATGGTTGAATTGTCGAACTTCAACGTAGTATCCACATCTTCGGCAATACTCAGCTTAACAAACTTTGAGGTAAAGTTATGAGCCATGGTGGAAGGTGCCTCCAAAAACTCGACAAACATCTGGAACCTATAGTCATCGACGCAAAAGGATAAGGGGACCGAACTTATGGAGTTGAGGGTAGGTTCGGAAGATGAGTAGCTGAGGAAGGAGCTGCGGGTCCCTGAATCGTTGGAGGTGTAGGAATGACGAGCTAAAGGCGAGGTAGGGTGAGTAGCTATGAGAGGTAGTCGTGCAATCTGCTTGTTTAAGCCACCGTCCCAAGTGGCGGCACGTAGTGGTTGAGGGTTTAGTTCTTTGTCGGCCATGGAGCTTATCCTAGCTTTGAGGTCTTGGCACTGCTCCTGGTACATAGAACATAGAGTCAGCGTTTCTACGTGTTTGGAATTCAACTCGTTGTATTGCAGCTGCAATAGAGACATAGCTTCCTTCTCCTGAGCCACCATACGATTGGCTTCGACGAACAGCGTCTGCGTCAACTCTTCCAATTCGTTCTCAACTAGTTGTTTGGAGTGTTCGATCTCGCTACGGCGCTCAGCTTCGTCCATTAATTTTTCGGCTAGTTTCTCCATGTCGCGTTGTAAGGTTTGGTCGATGGAGCTTTTTTGTTGATAGAGGTTCTTGTAGTTTTCGACTTCGAATTGCAAGGTGGAGATAGTGGATTCCAAGTCGGATCGGAGTTCGACGGCTTCTTTGAGTTCGTTGAGGTAGGCTTCGTTATCACGGGTTAAGGTTTGAACCCATCGTTCTAGCTTGATGATGCGTTCTTTGAGCTCCTGGTTCTCTTGGCTGAATTGGCCATCCTTCAACTCATGACTTTGGTCTATACCGGTCATCATCTAATTTCTAATTGTGCAAAGCGATGTCCCGTTGAAAAGCTGGTTGGGTTGCTTCACTAAGTTAACCTATATCGATCGTAGCCTATGTCGTGGTTTCGTAAGTTGCAAAATGCTGAATCGCTATCCAAAACAATGATATGCAGTTGGTAAGTGCCGATGAAGTAACCTAAATTACTTGAAGTGGAAGATGGAATGAAAGAGAACTTTCTTACCAAAGTCGTTGCTATTTATTGAACCCAAACCTTGAAATCAACAGCCCAAATAGGAAATTAGGAAATTATTCCATGCATTTGATTGGTAACCTTCCTATTGGCCAACACTGATCACTAGCAACTGGTCAGCTTGAAGCCAATTCAAGCGATTAACTTAACGCAGCTAGGAGAAAAGTGCTCTCTACCAAAAGCTAACCCAATCAAGTGGATGTGAACCCGATATGGCGCTAGTATTGAACTAAAGACCTGGAGCCAAACTAATCTATTGGCAAGGGGTATTGTAAAGCTTTACCCCTAACTATAAAAATAGCTATATAAACTAGGGAATAAGAGTCTTGACACCAATAGCTTAGCTCCCGCCTTCTTATACAATAGCCATGATTGGGATTAAATTTTCCATGTACTTTTAGTAAAGCTTTAACACTTTACCATTAATTTTGCCTAATTTTAGACAAAACTATTTTAAAAAGCTCAAGGTCAGCCAAATTCCCATTGCCAACAATTTGGCTTAAATTTAGTAAACTGAGACGGATATTTATAGCTGCTGGTCGACACAACCCAAGAATTGGTTGCTTGGATGATGGGAAGGTTATGGGGCGAATGTTTGTGTCTAAATGCGGCTGGCACACCTTTATTACATCAGTAGGTAAAGTAAAGGTATTGATTATAGCTCAGGTTTTACATAGTGGTGTAAAAGCAATAAGTTATCCAAAACCTTTGGTCGCATATCCTAACCGTCCCGAAGCATCAGTCCATTTGTTAGGCTTTCCATTCGCTTTATTCCATTATAGTCATCGATGTGACTTTAAATGTGCCTAAAGGCTTGGTGAAAATATACAATCTACCCAACTACAAAGGCTATTGCAGTCACCTACAGTTTAAAAGGGACTTGGGAGCTACATCTACCCTAAACTTCAATAGATACGCAATCATCGTCCCAAAATATGACTAGTGTTGGTCTGGTGTAACTGGCACCACTTTGCTTGGAATTAGGTGACTTTGAATGTGCTTACTTTTAGGGAAATTTGGGATCAGGTGGTTGTCACTTGGGGAATCATAGGTTTACCTAAAAGTCATGGTACAGGTATTGAATCGGATATTCGGTGTAAATAAGGATCCTTTGTAGGCTTGTGTAGAGGTGCTGCTTATGGTTATATTCAAGGCTGTTACTTGTATATACCGGTTCAAAATCTCTGTAAGACTGAAAACTATTAAACAGACTTGAAATAGTGTTCAAATCAGATCCAAACATAGCTGGTTGGACACAATGCTACAAAGCTGTATATTTTGCAATATGTTGTATGATATCAATGTAAGCTTATACCAAAGCGTTTGTCTCCAACAACAGTATCTTTCTATTCATTACAAATAAATCTAGCAATAAACTTCAAGGAATTCAAACACTATGTGAAGTTTACTTCATCAAGCTTCATTTTCATAAAATTCTCAAAAGGAGACTGACAATCCAGTTTCTAAACTTTGTTGTTACTCCATGGGACAACTGTTTATCTCCAAATCTATCTAGAAATGTTAGGAGTGCTATATTAATTTCGACTCTCCTTTACAATCCAAGTTTGTTGGAAACACGATCCCAGATAAATTCATTTAGGTTGTAGTTTCAATTTGTAAAGTATGGTCGTGCTGCCTAATATTTATGTCGCAATTTTTGAAAAATACTACTTAGTTCCTTGTAAAATTATAGGATGGTTTAAAAGGAATGGTACATTGGTAAGGAAGTGCTCTTGACAAAGTTTCTTTTGATAGTTTTGTTAAAAATACTAATCTAACTATCTTATAACTTACTTTACAGCAATCCCTTCCATATCGTTCAAAAGTACATCCCAGCCTTACAGTTCTACATAGATGAAGTTAATTATGACCTTTAGAGGTTTTCTCTCCAATTGTGCCATTTTTCTACAAAGTATCCTACCAATTTCCCACAGCTTAAAATTCTCCACTCCAATACCAACCAATTAAATTAGCTTAGCTGGCCAACTCAATTAACTTAGGTTGGGTTCGTCTACTCTTAGCTTTATAAAGACAAAGCAACGGATTAAAGTCAACAAGAATATCGAAACGAACACAAAGAAAACCGAAATAGACAACTCAAGATGGTAGCTACATGCGCTTTATTTACAGTAGGAAAGGTCGATGCTGGGATGGTAACTTGTTATTTTTATAAACTATACTAACACTATACTTTTATTTCCATTTTAAAGGCCATCCTCCTAACCGAAGACAACCACCTAATCGAATTTCCCAGCCTCCTCCTTCCATCAGGAGTCCAATCCGGCGCTATAGTAAAAATCGAAGTTAGTCGTGATATTCAAACCGAAACCAAAAAACTCAACAACTTTTTCGCCCTCCAAAAAGAAATCCTATCTTTGTACGGCACTAACGCCCCTAAACCTCCAACCCTCAGTCTAAGCTCAGTAACCCAAACTTCAGTCGTCTTACAATGGGAGAAACTCGAACTTTTCAACGTCAACTTGAACCAATTCCTCATATTAAAGGATGGTGTGCCTCAACCTACCAATTTGCCCAAAACCGATTTGAAGGTCAAGTTATCAGGCTTATCAGCTGATACCCAATACGACTTTCAAATAAAGATGGTAACTTCGGCTGGTACTTATCTTTCCAATACTTTGACGGTACGTACGTTGGCCATGAACAATTTGTCTAGTATCAACGTCACTTTGGATACTTCTTTATCCCAATTGGAGATGGAGGAGCTACGGAAATGTGTACAGCGTATTGGGGCTACTTGGTCCAACACAGTTACTATTGATACAACCGATCTTTTAGCCCATAGACCTAACCAAGACACGTTAGATTTGGCTGTCAAGTTTAATGTTGCTTGTGTAAGACCGGATTGGTTAAAGGCTTGTGAAGCTTTGGGAAAGATCCAACCTGCACTGGCTTATTATGTCGAGTTGAATGGCAAGAAACAGGCCTATTCATAGATGTTTTGAAAGTAAATGGATATTGTTTTTCAAGGTTAGGTAAAGATGCTGGCTTTGATACGTATATTTTTTCAGTTGGAATGTTGTTTCAAAGGAGGTTTTAGTATGATAATATAGTCGTTGGTATAGTTCTTTTAAAGTCAATTGTTTTCAAATAGCTTTAATTATTTACAGGTGCAGATTTAATAACAAGGTAGCTTTTGTCCTTATCTTTAATTACATGTAGAGTAGTTGTAGATCCATTTTAAAAGTTGTCCATTGCACCGCATTTCAATTTTATAAGCAGGTGTAAGTTCATTGTCTTTATGAACTTGTTGCTATTTAAGTTTTGTTGTACTTGTCAGTAACATTCGAGTTTCTCTAACATTTGTGTTATACTGTGATCAAGTGCATCCTATTGACAATGAAATGGGATTGTTGCTTATCACCAATTCTTTGCAAATGGACGTAGGTAGGTAATATCATTGATAGTTAAACATATCTACTGTTTAATCGAAATAAAAACCCATTACTATGGTGGGATATTTCTCATATAGCTTACTTTTGCAATATAATTTCTATCTCAAACCTTCATTTAACCTAGTTAAACTACAGGTAGAACTAATCTATAGCTAGTTTCAACACACCTTTTATAAGCTCCAATAAAACTTGCATTCAACTCACATATTCTGATTTAACACATTCCTTTACTATTACCATCCACCTTCACATATATCACCACTTTTGATAAAATCCAAAATACAGTATAACAGCTATTCCTCACTATCCTTTTGGTATACTTAGTCTCTCTATACATATGGCTATCAAGTTTGATATGATTTCTTTATATCAATAGCGTTAGTTAGTTACCAAGTACATTTTATGATGGATGAATAGGACAATGGAGACATAAAAGTCTTGTGCCACCTGAATTCTAGGTGATGATGCCCATCCAAACTATTAATTCCTACCACTAAATATCAACTTCTACTAAGTTGGTTAAAATAGTCTAGATTACTAAACCTACTCAACATTTTAATGGAAACTTTACTAATAACAAGTTCGAGAAATCATCTTAAAATCAAAAAGACATAATACTGGTCCAGATGCCAGATTTAGAGCAAAGTTTGGCATCAAGATGAACTCGTCCATACTTTGTGAAGCGGATCATGAGCTTTGGAGGATGTTGGCTTGTATTATTTAGTTAGCTGATTTTTCAAGTGTAGATTCAATTGAACTGAGTCAATCTTTTCATACCAACAGTTAGTCAGTTATAAGTATATACTAGTTTGTAGATACTAACAAAGAAGATTAGCTAGCCTACTGTTATGATACCTGAAGCTATCATATAAAGCTATAATCGAAGCCCTGAATTGAATTGGGATTCAGTAGTCATTCATAACCAAAGTTGATGCTAGTGTTAATGATACTATTATTGAATGTCATCAAAATATAAAATATAAAACCAATATTAAAAATGCTATATCTTTATTTCAATACTAAAGTTAGCTGGAAGGTAGGCTCAAGTCACTGGTAGAAGTCTGAGTCGCAGTTAAAGGATCTGTTGAAGTTCCATTATCTATCAAGCTATTATTATCTGCCAACGTGCCATCATTTACAAAAGTATTGTTAGCTCCAAGTTGGTTATTCGATTCATTACTATTCGAAAAATCGGCGGAATTAGCCAAACTTTGATCAGCCAAATCCTGAGTATTCGTATCGTTGGTATTCAAATCGGCAGTGCCTGAATTCAACGGGTCGCTGATACTCGAAGCACTATTTTGAAAGTTAGGACTGAAATCAACGCCACCATCATCCTCTACATCTGTACTACCGTTACTGTTAATTGAATCGAAGTTAAAGTCGTCGATCGTATTGGTGGGGGTAGGACTAGGAGCAGGGTTGTCGGCATTGAAATTCTGATTTTGAATATTAGCGTTCCGGTTGACGCCGCCATCATCTTCGTAGTTACTATCGTACTGTTGATAGTTCGGATCTCCATTGCCATCATACTGTCCATAGTTTGAATCTTCATTATACTGATCGTAGTTGGGGTCTCTATTATTTTCATCGCCATTAGAATCGTATCCATCGTAGTTGGAATCAGTTGGGTAGTTGTAGTAGTCGTCGATTATAGTGGCGGTGTTGGTAGGTATGGCTGGATCGATCTCACCATTCAGGTAGCGAATAGCGTAGGGATCTATGGAGATGTATTGGTTACTCCGTTGTCCAAATTGCGTGTAGTACGTAGGTCTGTTGTATTGGTCTTCGTACCCTTGGTACCCTCGATTACCTCGATAATCACCTCTATTGTCATTCCTACCTCGACTTTGGTTTTGTCTTTGATCTCTACCTCTACCTCTACCTCTACCTCTGTCTCCGTTTTGATCCCAGTTTTGATTTCCATTCTGGTTTGAGCTAAAGCGATCATTTCGATTAAATCCGCCGTTTCGGTTATTTCTCAAGTTAGGGTCGAAGTTGTTACGTTGTCCATCCCCAAAATTTGAATTTGGATTCAAGTCCTTACGGTTGCTATCTCTACCATTGGGATTCTGTGCCAAAACTGATGCTAAAACTGTGGTAACGACGATGAGATTCAACTTGGTAGTAAACATAAACATATTAGGTTATAGCTGTAAATAAAAATCGTAAGATAATCAGTAGAATAAGTCTTGAACCCATCTATATATACTTTATTTCTAATATTTCAAGCGATTTGCATTGCAAAAGGTGTTTGCATTGTAGGTGATTTACATTAAAAGTATATGGAAAAATGCAAAGTGATCTCAACTGTGGCCTCCAATAACTATTTCCAAGTCGGCTTTACTTTGATTCAAGCCTCAAACTCAAAGCCTTAGACTAAAAATGTTTCTAAAGCGTCTAGCAACCATTATACGTTTTGCAGACATTCGTTGGTAAGCTGTCCAATTTGAAAATTGAAACGTTTCAAGCTCGTACCTTGTGCCGAAGCGGTCACTTACATAATCTAGAATTAATCATTACGTATCGCTACTTTATGGGATTTGTTCTAAAAGTATACAGTTGCTATACATACGTCTACTATACATTCTCGTTAAATAATTAAAACAAATTCAAAGTTAACATAATTTTATTTCAAAGGAATATTAGTTGCTACACAATTTCATAAAATTACTGGATGGTATCATTGACAATAGTTGAATTGGCAACGGTACCATTAGTCGTTTGAACAGTAGTCCCATTACTCAGCAGAGCAGTTGAATTGTCCACACTTTGATCAGATAAATCCTGGGCATTGGTAGTAGTATCAGCAGTAGAATCTGCACTCAAATCTTGACTTTGATCGTCGACACTACCATCATCAATACTACTGGTATCTAAACCAGTATTAGCACCATCATCTACATAATATGAAGCAGTTGGGTAAATGGAAGAATTGTCAACAGCATTAGCGGTAGCAGTTGGGCTGGAGGCATCGATCTGGCCAGCCAAGTATTGAGCAGCATAAGGGTCAATCGAAATGTACTGTCCACTAGATTGACCGTACTGGGTATATTGGTTAGGTCTGGGGTAAGGCTTAGGATATCCTGAACGTCCTTGGTTGCCTCTGGGATTCCCTCTGCTAGGTGATGCTTTATTATAATAGCCTTTGTTCCCCTTTACATTCCTACCTCTACCTTTATTCTCAACCCTGTTTTGGTTCTGATTCCTATAACGATTTTGAGATGGGTTTTGGTTTGGATTGTAACGATCATATCGGTTGGGCTGGTTGTTTTGATTGGGTCTCTGGTTGGAGTTATAATTGTTACGGGGTCCATTTTGATAGCTAGGACCGGGATGTTGGTTGTTACGCTGCCCGTTTGGATAGTTTTGGTTAGGGTGATAGTTGCCGCCGACGTTGTGGTTTTGGTTTTGATAGGCGTTTTGAGGCTGATACTGGGCCAAAGCCAATGAGAGGACAGAAGCAATAGTGATGAAGTGCATTTTTGTAGCTGGTGTATTGATTCGTTGATGGAGATTGAAGGTCTACTTGATCGGTTTATATACATTTCACCCAACACTTTGATGGCCTGTGCCATACCTACCAATGTTTTAGGGAAACTAGTTTAGGTAATGGGCTTTGATGGCTATTTTTGGTTCATATTACCTTAATCCAAGCCTTTAGACCTGAGATTATTGATGTTTCTAAAGCGATTATCATCAATTAGCAATTTATTACAATTTGGCCTGCTTTGGATTGAGCTGATCCAAAGACTTTGCATTGGCTCGGTATGTTTACTAAATACTCAGTAGTCAAAGCCAAAGGCTGATCCATAACCGAGTCGATCACTTTGGACTGGTGGTGGGCAGGTAGGTTGGTCTAAAGTTTTCCAATTTCAAATGTCGTAACTTGGACTAAATGTTGGCGAATGAAGTTACTGCAAACCAGAAACCTGAAAATCGAAATCTGGGGGAAGTTAGAGGTTGCTACTTGGATATAATTCTAGAAGTTTATACTAAGCTTGATCTAAAATCCCTCATTTAAGCTGGAGATCGGATTGGTTTCATACCTGGTTGGTAAGTTAATAGGTTCCTGCTATCCCTGCAGCCCATTTCCCTTTGGCGAACTTGGATAGGGTTAATGAAGCTATTTAATGGAAAACTAACCGGGCCTCTTTCTGAATTAGATAATCCTTATTGATAGGAGTCAAGCGACTAGTTCAGATGAAATATGGTGCTCAGTATAAAAGCCCGGATTTATAGGAAGGCTTTAATGAAATCGTATCCTACCCTGTTTGGCAATAGATGCTGTAGAAGACACACCACACCACCCAAATAAGGACCCTTTAAAATCTCCACACATATTCTCCAGGTAAATATAAGCCGATAGATTGCTACTTTGCTTATTATATACTTTCAAGGTTTAGGTATTCTTAGTAATAGCAACTTTCCAAGATATCCGTACTTTAGAATTTAAAATTGTAGGACTTCGTATCCAAATAAACTTGGGTATTTCGAATATCAAATTAGAACTAATGTTTGGTGATATAAAACTATACATTTATATCTGGATATATCCATTTATTTGGCTTTACCAGCATATAGTTCGGTCTACCTACGCCAACCAGGCATTCAAACTCTTTTATAGATGCTACATCCGAAATTCTACAAAGAAATCGTTATAAAAATATACTCGAAAAAATACAAGAACCATATATAAAAAGTACATATACCTAAAATAAAGCTGATATTTATTAAGCAAGATAAAAGATTAACTAGTGGTTGGTTTTAAATTCCATTGTCATTCACTTTTCCGAAACATCACCGATGCTATCAGATTAGTAACTACTGCTGTCATCAGCTACGCTGGTTGGATAGCTGGAATCACTGCTATCATAGATGGTTGTTGGTGAGTCAATTGGGTAACCAGAATCAGTGGGAGCTATGGAATCGACCAGGTAGCCGGTGTCAGTGGGAGCTGCGGAATAGGTAGGAGTTACTGAGTCAACTGGATAATCAGTGTTGGTGGGAGCTACAGAATCGGTTGGGTAGCCGGAATCTGTAGGGGCTACGGAATCAATTGGATAACCGGAATCTATAGGGGCTACTGAGTCAACTGGGTAACCAGTATCAGTAGGGGATACCGAATCAGTTGGGTAGCCAGTATCAGTAGGGGCTAAAGAGTCAGTAAGGTAATCGGAGTCCGTGGTGTCATCAGTAGGAGCTACCGAATCAGTTGGGTAATCGGAATCCTGAGCAGACTGAATGGAACCAGTATAGTGATGACGATGGCATCTATCACCTTTACCCTTATGATGCTTACGGGTATGGCTAGGTTGGTACCCATTGGAATGACTCTTGTGATGTTTCTTATGGTGATATCCACTGGAGTAGTCAGAGACATCAGTTGGTTGGTAACTAGCACTGTCAGTATCGGTAGGTAGGTCACTTACAGTGATGGTGTCGGTAGGTAAGTAGCTCTCTACGTAACCACTATCCGAACTTGGACTGAGGCTTGATACCTGGTAATCGTCCTGAGCTAGGACTAAGGAGATAACTAAGGTGGAGAGGATGAGATTAAGTTTTGAGAACTGCATGTTGGATTAGATTGAATTGAAATGTTTTGATAGTTAGGATGGAGTACAAATTCGTTGTTATATATACCCTTTGCTCAAGTGAGCACTAGCTTGGCGTTATAATATAGAGTGTAAGGGAGGTACTATGTAGATTGAATCTATTTTTAAACTTTACTTTGGCATCAAATTACGAGAAGCATAGGCCTAAAAGTTGGATTTTTAGCGACAATCAACAATTAGCATCTTTATTCTTTGGATAGGAGTTGTAATTTTGTTGGCAAATTTCAAGTCCTTTCCCTTTGTCCACTTATGTATATTGGTATTTTCCTTATTTGAGTTGTAAAATATCACCTGCATTTCGGGATGCCTCAAATTTGATCCTTTCAATTGGGATCTAGAGTTCGCATTAGGGTCTCGTTTCAAAAAGCAGTTGAATGTAAATGGTCTATTGGCTTCCTGCCTATAAAAGTAGCTTTTGCCAAGAGCTAAGGTCTGAGGGTACAGCTCTAGCAAAGACATATTAAATATGTGGTCATGAATGTATACAAACATAGCACAGTATTTGCTATTGGTTGAAACTAGTACCAAAGAATAAGGTAGGGCTCTGTAGAAGTGGTAAAGTTATTCCGGCCCTAATAAGCTTTTCTCAAGTTTGGAGTATGGGAAAAGCTATTCGTGTCTTAGCCAAGGAAACCTTACAATTAATATAGCTATGGATAGTATATTTCATTAAGTTTTAACCTTTTATGGGTCTTTTTCATTTAAGATACAATGGGAGTGATATATGGCAACATTATGTATATGCAAAGTCGGTAAAAATGAATAATGGGATCCACAATTTTAATCTGATATATATTGCGTTTTTCCTATATAGCTTGTATATAAGCCTCAAAAATTCCCGGTAAGCTCAAAGATTCACTCTAATGCTTTGTATGGTGAAAGTATAATTAGTTAATTGAGTGTTACCCATTAAGATTTGCTTTTCTATATAGTTGAAAGTTGTAACACGCATAGCATACAGTAGTTGGCAATGGCAGTATACTCTCAAAGCTGGGCATATTTCTGCACACATATCTCGTTACCGCTACTAGATAATGTGGGCTTCGGCTTCTCGGTATAGAGTTGAAGCTAAAGCTTTCAACTTTTAGTAAGCCGAAATGCTTTGTATTTTCCATTCGTATATATTGGACTCATTTAGCTAAAAAATTACAAGTGAATGTGCCTAGTATATCCAAACAGAGAAGATTCTGTATACGTTCCAATTTAGTATTCAGTTTAGAGTATACTTATTCGAAGTAAATTACAAATTAAATCTGAATAAAGTTAGATTCAGTTGTAATTGCTAAACTTCTAGAATATTCGAATTTTCATTGGTTTGAGATTATAGAGGAGGCTGAAAACTAAGCAACTGGTAGAAACCTAAACTTTGTCAAAGTTTTATCAGCTGTTATAAAGAAATGGATTACGCCCGTAGTTTACTCGAGGAGTTAATGACTCCCTATGAAGAGACATCGAAGAAGAATTATTATGACGACGAGGTAACTTGAAATTTAAACCTCCAATTTTTTACCCTCCATTTCTATTATTTTAGGTATGTAAAGATTTCATAGTTAAATTTTGTCCAAATGACTTGTTCGTCAACACTAAGGCAGACCTTGGGCCCTGCGAAAAAATACACGATGAGAGACTTAGAGCCGAGTACCTTGTAAATTTAAATAACCATTCTAATTATACGTGTAGATATCATGAAGATAAAGAAAACGCTAGATACCGCTACGAGGAAAGATTTATTTCAAATTTAAAGTCATTGATTGATGAGGTTGAAAGAAAGATTAGCCGTGCTAAGGATAAGGTAGAGGGGAACTTACCAGTAGAAACCAACTACTCTAAGAGAGCTGAGGCTGAAGAGAAAATTGTTATCATCGAAGAGAAGATTAGGTCCCTTTCTGCATTGGTATTGTATTTTATTTACAAATGCTAACATTTAACTAGGTTGAAACTGCTGGAGAAGAAGGTCGTATCAACGAAGCCAAAAGTTATACAACCCAGATTGAATCCCTTCAGTCCGAACTAGATCGTTTAAGAAAGGTTATTTATTCAATTTATCATTTTCTAATCTAATTTAGACTATGGATCCCAATGCTGAAGATCCTTCCCTTAAACCGATGGAGGTATGTTTGATTTGTGGCGCTTTTTTAATAGCCGGGGGTGAAGTCAAGCGTCTGGAGGCTCACGTGGCCGGTAAGATGCACACTGGGTACCAGATGATCCGCGATGCTTTACAGGAATACAAGGTAGTTGTTTAGTTAACTTTTGCTAACTGAGTTAGGAGAAGGAGAAAACCCGAGCTGAGACCAGGGAACGCGTCAGTACTCCTGAGTCGGGTTCACGTTCCAGTAGCCGCTACTCCCGCAACGGGGATGACTACTACCGCAGGGACTACAATGATTTGGACCGTCCCCGCAATCGGGACTACCCCGGGGAGCGGGACCGTCGTTACCCACGTGAACGTTCGCCCCGCCGCCTTCCTCCCCGTAGTCACGAGCGCTACCGCAGCCCTGACCGCCGTGCTGATAGACGCCGCTACTGATCCGAACCTCTAGTACGTTTATGACTAACTGCCATTACGCCTATGATCGTTCCCTAGGCCTTTCCCATTTAGCTTCTACCAACTATACACAACCGGTTCAAATGTAAAACCACCTGCGCTCTAAGTAAATTTTATGTTTCATTAACTATCGTCTACCTTCCCCCATCGTTCAGTTCGGATTTGTACTTCTACATCATGGCTCTTAAGGTAACTCACTAAACATTAGTTCTCGAGATTCTTTCCCATTTTGCACTTGGCCTTCAAGGCTCTATTTAGTTTTGATCGAAGTAAGCTTTTATTCTATCTCCATCGTTTTAAATCGAATTTTTAATATATTTAAAGCTAAGCCATTGTAATGAATAAATAAGGTAATCTAGTTTTCTTTTACTAGTGTTGGTGTTTACTTATGCTGTCTATTTGGCATAAGTCCTAATACCTTTAGCTTTATTAGTATAAATATATACTTTGAAGTTTTTAATAAATACATTTTTATAAGCATTAGAATTTAGATTTAGTCAAAGTAAGATGCACTTGTATATATATGTTTACCGAAAGATAACAAAACTATTTAAAATATACTATAAATCAGTTGGCTTTATTTCTATAAGGGAATATTCCTAAATTAGCTGTGGTTTCACTCAGTAATCCGAATTCAAGTTATACCCCAGACTTAGACGACTAGTCGACATCTCCTTATCAAGATTAGAAATCCCCCTTTTTTAGTAGGGATTAAGCATTTAATTTAATACTGACTACTCCCCAACCCCTGCATTGCCTAAAGTTAGTGATAGTCCCTCAGAAGAACCCGATGGGTTTGATACTGGAGATTAGGTAAACACTAATCATCAGTACCCAGAGTACCGACTACTAAAAGCGAGTAGGCTACATAAGGCACACAGTGAACTTAGTAATGTGTCAAGTAACTATTAAATAAACATCTTAAACTATTTAGTATTTTCTTTTGCTATCTACATGGTATAGACTTACTGTGATAGTATAGTTTAGAGCCGAGAATTAGCGTTTCTCTAGGTCAGAGTGGCATTGACCTGAACCGAATTTTAGAACTCCACTGAATCAATGAACTCGATGATGCTCCTTAGCCCTATGGCTACAATTGGTGTATTCCTATCCGCCCACCACCTCTGGATCAAACTCCAAGCACGAGCTTCCTCCTTATATAGCCTTATCGTCAACTTTGTTAGCCTTTATGGAGTACTGACTACGGTTGCCTCTTGGCTAACTCCTGCTGATGAGCGTTTCTTGTGGATGTTTCTTAACAAACTATATAGATATAGTATATATAAACTACATAAGCCATTTAAGCTAATATTTTACCATTAATTAAACATTTTAATTTAAGCCATACTTTTATATATTCAAAGATTTTAAATATGTATTTTTGTTTAAACTAGACTTTAATAAATTTATAAAATAAAATACTGATTAAATATATATTTACTATTTAAACTTTTTCTATCTTTATTTTCTTTTAACTTGTTTTAAATTTCTATACTTATATCCTTTTAAGTAAACAAAATTATACAAGCTCGTAAAGTTTTCAAAACTTTTCTAAATATAAGCTTTTGTCTGGTTATATCTGTTTAATTGTTATACTAAATAGTATATAGTATAATAGAGTAGAGTAGTAATGCTTTCAAGTTGAACAATAAATCATATTGTAAAATAGCAATTTAACTTTACAATCCAAAAAATATACCGTCAAAAACATTCAAATAAGTCCATTAAGCATTACTATTTACTTAGTGTAGGAAGGGATATTTGTATAGGAGGTGTTGGGCAGATGGTCAAACTATCAAAATAGTTAAACCAACTACTAAAAAGTGGGTTATAGGAATTGAAGTTGAATTTGTGATGATGAAAGTTTGGTTCAGTTCAGTTACACATAGAAAGGTTGGGTGTAGTTAGTTCTGGCCAACCCAATCGGCAACATAGGAGAAGTCGCGGAACTCCTGCTGATCAGCATTGGAAAGGATAGAGTTGGTAGGGCGTGATGACAGGTCGTTCCTTGGTGAATTCCTCGTCAAAGTTGGAGGTGTCAGTAGCTGAAGTCTAAAATACATAGTTTAGATAAACTGCGAAACTTAAAAAGGTGGCTTACAATAACAGGCAAGTGGGGAGGATCTATACGCTTGTGAAGGTAGTCATCCCAAACTACTTTGTCAAAGTAAGGGTGGCGCTTAACTTCGGCGGCATCGTCAGCCCCACCTCCAAGCCTTCGGTTAGGATCGCGGATAAGCAGCTATATTGTTTTAGTATTTGATCTATCGAAACTATACCTTCTGCAAAATTGAGACGGACTCACGGGCTAAATTGTAGGGATACAATATATCATCCTCGAGGATGGCATCGAAAATTTCATCTTCATCATCGCCATGGAATGGAGACTAAAAATAAAGTTAGGCAACGTTGTCTATATTTTTAGCCGTCTGAGCTAAACATACCTGCCCTAGTATCATCTCATAAAGCAAAACACCAAAGGCCCACCAGTCGACAGCTCTACCGTAGGGCTGTTCCAAAATGATTTCAGGGGCCATGAACTCGGGGGTACCACAGAAAGTGGTGGTGGTGGCACCATAGGGCATGCGTTCCTTACAGAGACCGTAGTCAGCTATCTTTATGTGCCCGTCAGCAGCCAAAAGAATATTATCCAACTTCAAATCCCTAAGATACACGTTTTTGATTAGTCACTCGTGGATATAGAAACTATCTAGTCTGCTTACCTGTAAACGATATTGTTTTGATGGAAATATTCCAATGCCAATAGAACTTCAATAGCGTAGAATCTAAAGTTAATAGTTTAGCATAAATGTCTATATAAGCTATATAATTCAAATTGGCTTACCTTGCTCTAGCTTCTGAGAACCGCTGTCTTTGAATATGCCACATAAGATCACCCCCTGATATGTACTCCATGACGAAATAGATGCTGGCTTCTGACTGGAAGCAAGAGTGTAAGCCAACCAAGAAGGGGTGGCGCTCGCGATTCGCAGCCAAAAATACCCGCTTCTCCGATTTAGTCCTAAACTAATTTAGCGTACTGTCTAGAATATCACTTACCCTTCGATTTCATCGGACTGTATGATAAATTTCTTCTTGAGGACCTTGATTGCGTAGTGTTTCTTTGTCGAAAGCTCTTCAGCCAACATAACTTTACCAAAGTTACCACGGCCGAGTACAGTAAGTAGAGCAAAGTCATCTATAGTGACTCTTGATGTCTACAAGCAGTTTATTAGTTTACCTGCATCATAAGCTAGAAAGTTAGTTACCTGGCTTTTAGCGACGGAGGAGGCTTTGGAATGTCTATCAATGTCAGTGAACGATTTGGAAGGCTTGGTCGATTCAGACTTCTTGCCAAAGATCGATTTTTCTGGCTTGGCGTCGTTGTTACTAGGCCCTGGGAACGTCTTGGCTTTATTTCGCTGAGATTTGGCCTTTTCCATCTCAAGCATCTGATTAGCCATTGCCATGTTCATGCCACAGAAGTTGGGGACGAGGTGTTGGCAGGCGTTATGGCAGAATATCGAGCATTCGGTACAGCGCTTACCTTTGCCCCTACCTAACGGAATCATGTAGCCACAGTGACAACACCATTTGGCCATGAGGTTTGTAGCTGGCTCAAACCGATGGGGTATACGGTATCGTAGATTCATCTTCTGTTCCTCAGTATCCAATTCGTAGTTAGGTCTAGCGATACATTTAAGTACGACTTTTGAAGCGCATGATTCGTGACAAAAGTATCTACAGTCTAAAAAATAAGTACAGGTTACTATAAGAAATGTACCTTGGCATTGAAAGCCCGTTGAATTGACCAAAAACTTGTCACAATAGGCGCAGGTCATAACTTGATAGAACTGACGGGCAATGAATTTGTGGCCACGTAGTTCAGCGGCAATCTCCTTGGGTTTACGTACAGCACCTTGACGTCCAAGTCGTGACATATTACGCTTCTTACCGGCCTGTTTAACTAAATAACATTAGTGAATATCAAAATATCTCAAGCTACCGAATTTCATTCTCATTAGGAGCTCGCCAATTGGCTCAACTTTCCACCAGGCCTCGACCGATTCAGTACTTTGGGAACCTGGGTTACTAAGGTCATTACTAGATGTGGCCATCGAACTTTGCACTTGACCGGAACCATCGGCGGGAGCCCAACCACTATTGCCAGCATTCTTCTTACGTTGGTCATCGGTAAGCTCTGAGATAGGCATCCAAAACAACCCAACTGGTACCGATGGCCCATCTTTTCGTAAATTGTAGATAGAAATCTCCAGTTCATTAGCCTTTTCTAGCGTCAACACAAACTCCTCCTGCCATCGATCGATTTTACTAGGTTTGGTCTGCTCTTTCACTTTACCGTCGACTTTAATAACGACATAGCTTTCCAGTTCTTTCACAGATTCCAAATAGCGACCCGAAATAAGTTTTAAGCTCAATACACCAGTCATTGGGCGGCGGATACCAGGTTTCATCCATGCCATGTCCACACCTAGCGTACACTATATTAGGATATTGGTACTGGGTTGTAAAATGTACCTTCTTCCTCGGGGTCATCTTCAAAAATGCCAATGTTGATACCTCTATATTTCCCCAGAGCCCGCTCATAAATTCGACATTTCTCGGTTGAGTCAACGAAATGGGATCTCACTTGGTTCCAGTTATCGCCGACGTTAGGGTCTTTAACATAGACACTATGAAGCCGAGAATATCCATCCTTTAAATTCTTTTCGACATTCAACTTATACTCTATTTCCTGGAACCGATAAGCCACTAATTCACGTGATAAGCTGGAATCCGCCTTTCTCAAATCTGAAAAATTAATTTGGTAAAGCTAAATATAATATACCTAGAGCAGTCTGCTTTGGCTTTTCTGCTCCCAAATTTAATTTTCCCATGCTTAAGTCATTGCCTACAGAGATTAATTTTAAAGGCAGTATAAAAACATGGGTACCTGAATTGACGGTAGAATCAGAGTTAGAGCGGGATAAATGACGTCGCTCCATCTTTTCCTTTTCCGACCTTAAAAATAGGATGTTGCGTTCATACAGCTGAATTTGTTGTTCGATATTAGCTATAGAGTCATGGCTGATGCTTTTCGAAAGGATCTGTTTGGCTTTCTCTAAAAATGTCTCCTCCTGTTCGATCTTTTGGACAATCTTTTTAAGATTGCTATCGAATTCTTTACTCATAGATATCAGGCTTCACTATACTATGCTTATCAGAGCGGGGCGTTACTAAATTTAATGATATATTAATATTGAAAATTGCCAAATAAAATGGTAGCAATAATCCGTCGTATGGAAAAGGTTTAATATACAACGAGAAGGAGGTTACCTTTTACTACCAAACGTGCAAGAACTGAATATTAAATAGGTGGTAAGCGATGCTTCAAAACTAAAGTTTATTAAAACGATGCAAGATGGTTAGAATATTCGTCCGGCCAGTCCTTTGAACGAGATAACCTTTTGTTTACTAATTTGGTGTTAGTGGAAGGCGATTACATCATCAATTTTCTTTGATAAGTGGGAATAATGATTGGAATTCCAAAATTTGCCAAAATACTCCGTCACTTGTTTTGAGCAGATAGCAAATACTGAAGATATACAGCCAAACAAGGATATTAAACGCGTTTGCATATATTATAAGCATACTATTGACATATATATACGTTTAAACCACTTATAAATCAAAGGCATAACCAAGACAAATAAACTCCCTTAAGAGATAGCAGGAGCAGTATCTAAAAACAGATATATTTAACAGCTACGTTTATTAAGCATCTCAAATAGCAATGACACTCAGAACATAACACAAGGGACCTGGGGCACGGGGTATGGACATGGAAAGTTAAACACACAGCAGACAGTAGGTAAAAATACTTGGACAAAAATACCTACTGCCGGAAAATAAACGAAGTTCAAGCTAGACACGTTTGTCTTCGAGCCACTTGTTAGCTTCGACAAACTGTTGGGTGATCTCGTGAGGGACTTCCAGCTTAGAGTTCAAGGCAGTGATGGCAATGACGACTTGGTCCCAGAACTCGAAACCACGTCGCATCTCATCGAGGATATCAGCCCCCGAAGCGAAGAACTTGGGCAGTTGGGAGGGCTCGAACCATACCAGGTGGTCCTTTTCAGGCTTCTGGCAAACTTTGGCTAGGTACTGCTTGGCCAACGTACCAACGGCTGTGTTGGGTTCGTGGATGAATGGTAATCTAAAAATGTAAAAGTTAGAGGCATGGCAAAATGGTTAAAAGTATGTCATGTACGATCTGAAAAACAATTACTTTGTGAAGATCTCTTTGTGGGCGGTGAAAGGTTTAGCAACTTCGGAGTTGAGGAATAAGCCGAGCGTGACCATCTCCAACTGGTGGCGCAAAGTGCGGATCATGAGCTTGGTTATACTTTGGAAGCATAGTAGGTTTCTATCAACTGGGACCTTCCCAAGGTGCTTTCTAGATGGTTTGAATTAGGATGGTATGCCATTGAATATCAGAAAACTAGATCATCAGTATAAGAAACTTACCGAGTATGACATAGAAAGGAGGCATAAAGTGCGAGCAAAAAGACGTACATGTCTACGTTCAGGTTCTTAAATGATAGTTAGCATTGGTTTGTCGCATATAAAATACCTGGGATATGGGAGCAGTTGGTTTCCTTGAAGGTGGGTTCATACAATTCATTGTTAAGAGCCCCCAGTTTAATAAGCTCTAATGCTAAAACTAATCCTTCCATCTGATCACGAGGCAAGCCGACAAACGTCTTTATAGATTTGTAAAGACCGTATCCGAAAGGATGAGTTTTAGAATTACCGGATACGTACAATAGGCTTTGAATAATGTAGTGGTTAGGAAAAGCTGAAAATAAAGCCAATTACCCGCGAAGCTCCATGAAGCGCGCAATTGCTGTAATAACTACTTGATCGGCAGTAGTCATTTTAGGAGATGGGGAAGCATCGTCCTGTGCCAAGAACTTTTGGTTTCCAGAGGCAAGGGTAAAAAGGTTCAAGAAGGACTCGCCATCAAACTAAAATGGGTTAGTAACGAAAGCATTATGTCTCGATTTTACATCTTGGCGCTTCTTTTCTTTCTGCAAAAGCTCTTGATTACATCTCCACTTTTGAGTTTGAAGCTTAGGCATATGGATTGAGTCATACGAGATCAGGTGGTGCTCCTGTTCAGGCTCAAACCAGTATATAACTTTCTAAAAGATGTACATCAGATGCGATATGGAAATAAAAGGTACCACTTTGCGAGACTGGAAAACACCGTGGAGATGGCGCACCAATAAGGCCAATGTCTGAGAGCGGATGGGCAAAATATCCTTTAAAAGACTTTGATACTGCTTATACTCGCCATTACACAACGGGTGAATGTCTACGATTACACCGGATATAAGGGAGTTAAGTACCTAAGAAGAGTAAGCGGGAAAACTAGCAGGTAATCCTTACATGTTGACTAATTAAGCCCGAGCTTAAGTAGTAATAGAGTTCATCGGGGAAACGGTGGCCGATAAATTCGTGCAGATCACTAGAGCTGCTTAATAAATTTCCTAAAACCTATACTTACCTAGGGCACTCTTCCTTATTAAAGTAGCTGACGATCCCTTTGTTGGAGAAGAAGGGGTGGTACTTGATCGCGGAGACAGTCCTGCAAAAGTTATCTATGTAGTTTGATTTCGCAACCTATAATTTTAAAACATTAGAATTCAGTAGATTTGCTTATAAACCTCTGGATGTTCTGCAAAGGCAGTAACTACGTTGTACCCGGTTTTATACTGTCGCAACATGTCAATGGCAGCTATATGTATGTTAATGAAGGCAACTTACAAAACCAGTACATTTAAATTTGAAAGGGATTCCTTCAGATACGAGCGGTGGGAAGGTTGAAGAGTAGTCAAATCCAGACAAAACGCAGATGTCCAAGAACTGGTCACTATTCATCTGCATTTCAGTTAAAATTCGTGATTTCTGGATAAAGGTGAAATCCTCGTTTTTCTTGGCGATTGAAGTTAGAATAAGGTTTAGTATAGATTAAAAATACCTCAAAGTTAATAGAAGTAATGATCTTGTCAACATCGAACAATAAAATTTCGCTATTAGCAACAACGGCATGGAACTGATCCTCTTTAATCATGTATGCGATCTAAAAGGGTAAGCCTATAGTGATAAAAGGGGTATATTACCTGTCCCCAAGAAGAGTAG
Organism: Capillidium heterosporum; assembly: GCA_016630905.1. NCBI lineage: Eukaryota > Fungi > Entomophthoromycota > Entomophthoromycetes > Entomophthorales > Capillidiaceae > Capillidium > Capillidium heterosporum. The sequence continues at coordinate 1,550,092 of WBMQ01000007.1, forward strand.
GGGGCGCGGATAAATGGCTGGTCATTTTCAACAAGGACCTTCAATACAAAGTTCATAAGCTCCGGCTGGACAGAAACTAAAAATCGGTAGCAAGTTAAATTTGAATTAAATTTGTCTAGTACTAGAATTTTCCCATAAATTAGCTGAAGTTACAGAATCCCCATTCTCATATGCTTCCCAGGCTTGGGCTCTTTTCGATGGGCGTATATCTTTCGTAATAAATGAGGGGTCTTTTTTTATTGGCGTTAAAGAGCTGAAAACAAAGGTGACATCAATCTCATGTTTTCTTATATTAGAAGGATTAGTAAGGGTAGTAAAATAATATGTTACTTGTAGTTTTTAAGCTCTGTTAAAATATGGGTCTCCAAAGCTAAAGGTACACCTCCCATAGCGACTGGTGAGAACTCCTTTCCTTTGCCAGAGAGCAACTTTTTCAGCCACATATGCCCTTCGATAGCTAAGCTACATCCTTTGAGGAGCGATAATGGGCAACTCTGTACGAGCTGACGATCAGCCAGAAAAGCTAATAATTAATTTAACGAATTGTTCATTTATAGTACTTACAATCCAGGTTACGAATAGTCATTTCAAGCAAATTTCAAAGTAAATTTCGACAATATGTTGTTTATTGAAAACTTGCCTAGAGTAAATGCAAAAGATTAATAAGGTTTTCAAGAAAGCGTTCAGGGTTGGAATAGGTTGGTTCTGATATTGCGTTGGTACCAGATGTATAAGTGTAGAAGTTGGGACTGACCTACTATAGTGCTTGCTTAAATCAACAAAGTAGCTTCCCTCTTTCTCACCAAAAATTGGCGTAACCAGCAGCTTCACCATAACCGGATAGCTGATTGGTAGTATTTCACCTGCAAACCACAGATCTGGATCTGGGTTGGTTTTGGCTAACCATTGGCGATAAAATCTCCATTTATAGGATTGGCAATTTTGATTGCGTCGATAAGAGCCTAAAGAATTTGATTTTAGTTTCCAAGTTGGCTAAGAAACAGAATTTAGCGGCTCCATTCGAAAAAATCAAGAAAGAATAGCATAGTTCTAATAGTTGCATTTATATAAATATTGCTTGCATTGTTCAATTAATTGTGAACAAAGCTTTATCATTTATTATCAAAAGCTTATATAATCATATGTATATAAGCTATATCATATGGATAAATAATCATATTAGTGCATATATACTATACTATTTGAATATATATTCCTATAGTTATGTCTCAAAATAGTTAAATAAAGGCAAAATAAGAATCGTAAACACGCAACAAGAGGTTTACAGCTACTTTCTGAGTATTATTAGAAACTTATATACGGTGCTTTCTAATGGAACTCATTAAATCTATATACCATAGAAATATCCATGATCTATATGCAACATCAATGGTCTTTTTACGAAGCATTTTCAATTTGCTTAGCTAAACCAATTTATCTTTTCCACTATACACGATTCTACCATATGTTATCATAAATTTAACCAATCACATGCAACGTAATACGCTAAATGGGAAACTGAGTTCTGATACAAGCTTACACTTTTAACCAACCTAAACTCAGATGCCAGCCTGTGAACCCGTACCAAATGATGAGCTCAATGTATTAGAACAACTAGTGATGATAAGAAATCAGCTAACCGTTCTCAAAAAATACGGCAGCAACTACAAACCCCAAGAGATTATTGACCTGTACGACCAACTCAACAAGCAAGTTGAGAAACTCCTCAAAGTTCGAAATGTCAAAGAGCGCCGGGACCCTAACTACCACAACCGAGTAGACGATGTTATTGACGATGTCTATCAGTTACTATCCCTATTTTGGATGGCTTTAGGGAAAAATTTCGAAAGCCCGGCTACTTATATTCAGCTCATTTCAATTGAGGTAGGTTTTTCAAACTATATAGATATTTATTCCGTTTTAGCAATGCCTAGATCACTTGTACGACGTCGGGATCTATATTATAGGTAGGAGTTATCTTTAAAACCAACGCTAATAGTATTTTAAAAGATGATGTCGAGCCCTTTGAAACTCGTCTTAAAGAATTAGCAGGTATAATCGAAGAAGAGGATAAGGAGCGAGCTTCCTGTAACGAACCCGTCAAATCATGCTTAAACTACCTAGTACATAGGAAGCTTGACCATTGCCGTAAGTTGCACCTTTTTTCAAATGACTAACCTTGCTTTAGGAAGTGTCCTGAAGCGTCTTATTGATGATTGGAACGCTATGAGCAACGTGCTGTCGCCAATTCAAGTTAAATTGGTAAATTTCCGGAGGGAACTAGCCATCCAACTGGCTAGTGAGGAGGTCGACTTTGAAAAGGTCAAAAAGATTCAACTGGAGCTGCGTGAGATCGACAGCCTGCGCGTCAACGGTAAATTTAGGGCCGAAGATGGGACCATCCCGCCAGGCCAAGCTCAAGTCTGTGGTCTCCTTGACGAATGCTTCGAAGAAGCTAGTAGTCTGCTAAGCACCAAAGGGCAGATCAACGAAGCTTTGAAACCCATCTACGAACGTCTTATGGACATGAAAGTTCAACTCTCCAAGCTTTATGTCACGCGTCGTTGGACTATGCGCGAAACAGGATTTGTGGACCTTCCAAGTACAACTCAACGAGATCGATTCTCTACGTAAGCAGGGCAGCTTCCACGATTCCGAAGGCAAGCCCCACGAAGGGCAGATGATCCTGCATTTCCTGCTGCAAAAATGCTACCGCATCATCTACCTACTCCTAGTTTCCTCAGAGCCGGTAGCTGAATCCTTGATGCCGGTCCACAACCAACTGCTTACGCTACGCAGATGCCTCACCGAAGTCAAGACGTGGGGTGGACCCTTTGAAGGTATGGTTTGATTTTCAACATACTCGACTAACCCTTTACATTAGCACGTGAGCTCTTCCCCTACCAAATCAAACTGGCTAGCATCGACAACTTGCGCACCGACGGTAAATTCTTGGACGAGCACGGCTTGATACCCGAAGGCCAAGCTGTTGTCATGGCCCTCCTCAACGAGTGTTATGACATAATGCTCGAACTTAAGGATATGGTCGAGGAAGATTGACCTTTATATGCCGATAAGCACATATATGCACCCGTAGGCATTCCTCTTTGAGCGAAGTGTGCCGAATTACTAATACTTATAAACCTTTTCTTTTGGTAGGTTTGCGTATATTTGAAATTCGTTTATGTAGTAGTTTATTAAATTGGAGTGTTTTGCCATGGGGTTAGTTTGGGGCTTTTTCTATACATAGTATTTGAAATTTTATTTGTAGTATCGATACTTTATATTTGATATTTGATTATATAGGTGGCCAAATTCAATTTATATCGCTTATAAATAGACTGGCTTCAAATGTTTTTATCTAAAAAATCGAATTGTATCTTTGAAATTTGATAAGCTTTTAGCTTCTAAAGCATAGATTACTTTAAACTACAAATAGCAATGCAAGTCTATTAATCTAAATCCATCAATAAACAGCCATACTTACTAAATATATCAATTTAGTCAAAGTTTACCAAGCATTTAACCAAACATCAGCTCCAGTTTTAAATGATAAGGATTAGCAAAAAGTAGCGACTTTTAATTCAACCCCATTAAATTTTCATGTAAAGTGCAACCCAAATCGATATGTCAGTAAAGTAGGAAGTGGTAAGGTCAAAGGATGGAGTAGTGTATTAATTTGTTGAAGGCGTAGGTTGTAGAACCTAGGGTAAACAAGGAGGCTTCTAAGAACGCAAGATCCCTTCTACCGCACTCTGGAACGTCGCAAGCAAAGCAGGGTTGCTACTCAACGGGCCCGAGTTGGGTACAACCTTAACAGATAAATTAGCAGTAGTAACCCCAGCACCCATATACGTCAACTCCATCACCAGCGTAGTGCCTTCCTCCAATTTCGCGGACATGAAGAGGTAAGTCTAAAATAAAGCAGATCAGCATCTATCCCAAATTGCAAATATTACCTTCCCGTTGACATTTCGATCCGCTACCGTAAACAGATTGTTGGTATGCAACTTGTTCCTCAAGTCGTTGGTACTAGCAATAGGTCGCATGCCATTGACCTGGAAGATAAACTCTTGGACACTGCTAAGCTCACGCCAGTAGTTCAAAAACTTATCTTGATCCAACAAACCGCCTTCGACCAAGAGGATATGTAAGGGAATAGTCGTCTGCGAGTAAGCTACACCCAAGTCCGTCTTGAAGGCAACTTGCAAAAGGTCGATGGGGTTGGTAGGGGTGGCAAAGGCATCGAACTGGCAACTGAGGTCCACAATTGTAGTGGTAGTTGCTCCAGGTACTAGTGTAGAAACATCTAGGCCATGTACCAGATTTAAACCGAAGCTATTAAAGGAAAGTTAAACCGCGATGTTTCAAATCAAGTAAATAAGTGGAAAATAAAAGCTTACGTATTCTTGTTGAACTGGATGGCAAATTCATTTAAAGTTTGTTGAGATCGGTTGTTGAACTGCAGTGCCATCTGTTTCTTGCCCTGGCGTCGAGCGAACGTAACATGGACTTCAATTCCATTGCTCGATTGTGCATCGAGCAGCAATGATTTGGCGGGGATGTAGGTATCACCTAAAATTAATTTAGCATCGAATATAACCCAAACCATCTTACCTATGGACATCTGATTCATAGAATCAACTAAACTATCAAAGTTGGAAGCTTGGCTTGAGTTGGGCTGAGCTACGTAATCTAAATTTTAGAAATTAGCCAATGGCAATCCAAATTAATAATGAATCTTAGTAAAAATCATTGGATAGAAAAGGTGGAGTAATCCAGATTTCTCCGAAAAAACTGGGAAATTTGCTTACCGCTTAATAGATTACCCGAGTTGTTGGTAGAACTAACTTGGCCAAAGGGCGAAGCTGTCCGATTGACGGCACCGAAGGTGTTGCCATTGGGTCCTGTGCTACCAAAGACGTTGCTTATCGGGCTTCCTATACCATTATTCAGACTTCCACTGGTAAGGTTAGGAGACGAAAACCCGTTGGCGTTCTGGTGGGTGGCGAAGGGGCTGGCCACGTTACCAGAGGAATTGGTATTGGCCGAGTAGTACATGGAGCTTTGGGTATTGGCGGTATTGAATGCGTTAGAAGTACCGGCGGTGCTGCTTGTTGCAAAGTAGTCGCTGTTGTTGTTGGTAGTAAACGGTGAGTCTACCAATGAACCCTGGCCCATAGCGTTGAACGAGTTGAAGGTGCCTGGTTCGGTAGAGAATACGTTGGAAGCAGACATGTAGGCTGACTGAGAGTTCTGTCTCGAACTGTCGTACATGCTCGAGGAGTTGGTGCTGCCGTACATGCTGTGCCCCAGTAGGTTCGAGCCATAAGTGACGTTGGTCTCTGCTAACTCGCCATTACCAAAGTCGGTAGTCGAGTTGAAGTGTCCCATGGCCGATGCAAAGTCGCCCGAATCGAGGTCCAAAAGGTTGACGATCTGTCCATTGTTGACAGGGGCGACGTCGTTGGTATATGGATTGTTGAAGAAGTCATCAATAACGACATTGTTCGACTTTTCGGCCTCCGTTTTCCTAAAGTAAAATTGATTTTGAGCAACTGCAATAACAAAGATACTTACTTGACAGCCTTTGGTTGTACTGTAGATCCAGTTTGGGATGGCACCATAGAATGTAACACCTTGGAGTCGACCAAGAACTTCACTTTGGCGTTGGGGATGAAGGAACTGGGGACTTTGTGATACACAGAAGATAAAGTAGCGAGGTGTAGCAAAAGTTCGTCTAGCAATCCAATTTCTATATTTTCAGTTTCAGTCGAAATATCGGGTTTCTCGGAGAGTACAACAGCCTAAAACAAAGATTAGTATTAATGCCAGCTATAAAAGGTACTTTAGCTGCTGCAGGGTCCATAGATAGCAATCGCCAATAGATGAAGCCACGATCTCTGAGATCGGGATTATCAACCTCCTCAGTCGACCATTTTAGAATCTTGGGTACCAACTCTTGACCTACAGTAGGACGCTTGATGAATAGTTTCACGACGGCTGTGAGCAACGATAGTTGAACCTACAATGTAAGATTAAATATAACTATAAGAGGCTACCTCAGGAGGATCCTCTTTAAACGACTCCATGAAGCTCTCCAAAATCTCATCCGAGTTGTCTATTCTATCGGCGTATTGGCCAATAATCCAGATCATAGCCGCCTTTGCTTCAGGTTCGTCAAGACTGTCCAAATTCTCACATAGCTTGCCAATGATACTTTCGTACTTGTTTGGGTATTTACGGAAAATGTCCTATAGAAAAGAAAACATCAGCACTACATCCAAACTATACTAAAATTACCTTGATGACGACAATACCCTCTTGGACAACGTAATTGACTTTGGTTTGGATAAGATCCAACAGTGCCGAGATACAGCGCTGCGTAGAGCTAGGGATCTTGATAGCCAATCGACCAATAGCCCTTACCGATTTACGTACGAAATCTACATCGACTTCCGAAGCGTACCTAAGGACGTTTAGCTAAACATCAATCATAAAAAACTTACTCGACCAACTCGTTGAGAACCTGTCCAATGTTGGAAGCGGTAGCCAGTCTGAAGATAATCTCCAGCTTGGCTAGCTTGACGTAGATGGGGTCATTGTACTTGCAAAAGAAAACTTTGATTTCATCTTTGAGGATGTCGGGGTGCTTCTGGATAACTAGCAAGATGTTGCGTAGCACGACGTATTGAACCTCAGGTCCAGTAGAAAGCAGAGTTACTTGATGTAGAGGTGGTAAATATATAATATAATAAATTAAACGTACCTAACGGTGGTGACAACTTTTTACAGAAACTTTTGACGTCGTCCTCTTTGCCGAAATAGTTGAGGAGGTAAATGATAACCTTGATGGCATTCAAGACGACACTGGAGTTGGCGTGCTGCAGACGGGGGGCGATACGTTCAGCTAGCATCTCAGCGTCTCCAGGTTCTTGAGGGACGACGTAAAGTAAAGTCTCTAGGATGTATGCTTGTCCCCATCTAAAATTAAGATGGTGTCAGTTGAAACTTTAAAGTGAATTTACTCGTTGCATTCGTTAAGGGCAGCGATTAGCTTACTGGCAATCCTCAAGTTAAGCTGCAACGAGAGATCGGGGGATCGCTCAGAAATCTCAGCAAGGGCAGCGACAGCATTGGCAACGACCTATTTAGGGTTAAAGATTGCATTTAGTAGATGTCGATAATAAAGTGTAATACAGTTGGGTTGGCATCAAGGAGCAAATCCTTAAGCTTGGTAATGAAGCCTTCCTCATCCACCAAGTTACGGTCGTACATGTACAGCTTCGCAACACAGGTTGCAGCCGTTTTACGTACGTAAGGATCGCTATCCTTAAGGCTTTTGTGCAAAGGCTCCACCAACTCGGCCATAATCTTCTTAACTTGGATGTAACTCATGGTACGTATAGCCAAGGCTCTTATAAGTGGGTTGTTGTCGTTGACGTCCTAAAATATGTTATAAAATTTCAAAGTCTCAGTTACCTTTAGGAAGTAGGCAGTGGCATTGACCGCCAAGTCGGGTTTGGCCCTGGCGTAGTTGATAAGGTAGAGGTAGACCATCTTTTTTATCTCCAGAAGATTGATGGACATGCAACTGACGACATCGTTGAACAGGGAGGACATGTCGTTACCCATTGTCATGTTGGCAACGATCTTCTTCATAACCATCTTCTTCCTTTGGTATTTGGGGTCCTTCTTGTCGGAATTGAGCTCAGCTCTGAGCTCTTGAATCTTGCCTTTTGGGACGTTAGTTGGGGATGCTCTAGTATAGTAGTAGATGGGTGTTCTGCTTACCTCGTTGGAAATACTTGGCATCGGACATCTTTGTAGTTGTAGCGTGGGAACTCGATATAGGTAAACTGTATTTCCGGAAAAAACTGGTTTGTGTTTATGGTTTCGAACTTCAGAATTGACAACCTTTCTAATTCAAAACCAAAGTTTCCTTTGAAATGCCCAAATGATCTTATATAATCAGGCTTTTTAGTTGGTGGATAAAACCCTACCCTTACTAATCGAGCTTGTAAAATAGGGCAATTGTAAATGCATCCACAAAAGACGGTGAGTGTAACTGATCACACTGATGGAGATACCTGCCAACCAGTTGAATAGTATACTTTAGCCTAAGCACGCAAACTTATCAACATATCACCATATTCTACCACCCTCCTGCACTATAGTAATATCTAGAGAAAGGCTGGAAAGTATAAGTATCTAATAATATAGATTTAGAGTGTGGAGCTAGTTGACAGCATATTAAAAAAGATATTAGACAATATCGTAGCAAACTTAAGGCTGCTATAAAGAATAGAAATAGTTCAAATATAAGCTATCTAGCTATTTTACTATTTGTTTTGAAAGTTTAAAGCTATATATACTTTTTATATTATGTAAGCCGAAGCAAGTGCACTTAATTCATTACTATATACTTTAAAAGTAACTACTTTTGCATCACTATACCTTGCATTATATCTTTTAATAAAGTAGTAGTTTATGGCTATTTCAGTAGGTTTTATATAAAGATTTGCAATAAAGATAGCCAAGATATCACAATTGCTCAACTACATCCGATATAATATATTACTTTTAAGACAATACACTGCTTATACTTGGATATATTATCCAACTACATGAAAATAGCAATGCTCACATAGTTAAACCAATTTATTATTACATTATATCAACAATACCACTAGAAAAAACATATGCAAATGTCAAATAAATCGCCAACTCACTCACCCTGGTATCCAATACCACTCTTCTTACTGAAGAACTTGACCTCGAAACATTTGGCATCTCCCAATTGACCCGGTTGTCTTGGAGCCTCAGCATTAAAGGTAGAGCTTGAACTCAAACCTGAATTAGAATCAGAGCTCGAATTAGAAGGTCCGTCCCTCCAACCCATCTTCTGTAGCAACTTGTACCCAGGATTTCCTTCACCTATCTTAGCTACATCTTTAAATATAACTTCCCCATGGATCAACTTAGGCTTTGGCAGGTCTAACTTTAACTTCTTTCTTACTTGAAGTTTGGGGTGCAAACTTGTCACTGTCAACGAATTTGAGATCGTCAAACAAGTTTTGGCTGAGCTCAAAGACGTCCAAATGCTTGGATTTGAGGTACTTGGTGTGATAGTCGACTAAAAGTACTTTGAGGGTTAACGAGTTGAACTTCAAGTTGGAACCACGGTGCACTTCTTGGCCTATTGGGACAAAGTTAGTAGGCAGAAAGTTGGAAAAATAGTACTTGTTAAAAAATCGTTGGATTGGTGGCGTTTAGGGATGATGCTGTGTTTGGTACTTACAATAGCCAAAAATTTGGTATCGCCTTTACCTTTGGTTACTGTCTTGAGCTTGTACATGGTAGCTAGCTCTTTGACGTAACTTCGGAATATCTTTTTGGCTGGGAAGCATTGGTACTCTGACTTATCAGAACTAATAAACTCCCTTAGCTCAGCATCTATAACATTGAGCTGCTCTATAACTTTCTTATTTTGGTAGAGGGGTAGTTTAAGCTCGTTCATAAGTACGGTTTCCTTTTCTATCAGCTTGGCCTTGGCGCTCTCGGCAAGTCTACGGATCCTATGTTGCTCCTTCTTCTCAGCCTTCTTCTTGGAATTCTTCTTCGTCTTCTGAACCTTTACAAGTTCAAAGTCACCGATTTGTTCATATTCGCAGCTCTTCATGAAGGCAGGTAGTTCGGCGTCTCCATCCATAAAGTCTTCATAGAACTCTTCAGAACTTATTTCCTTTAAACTGGAACTCTCTAGTAGGTCGGTGATCTCTTGCATAGAAATATAGCCATCGGAGGATTCTACTTCGACATCCATGCTTCTTAACTCCATCATTGCTGTTTAAATTCAAATTTGTTGTAGTTGTAGTAGAGATGTGATAGAGCGGGTTAAATTTTGATTTGAATTTATCTTGTCTGAAAAGCAAAGTATTCCCAAGATTTCTAACCGTGCTAAGCCAGGCTAATTTAATTGGAGGATTTCCTTCTATTTGAAGTGACTCATTTCAGCAAAATGTAAAGGCAAGGCAAATGCAGTAACACTCGCAGTCTATTTAGCAAGCTGGAAATTATTTGTGACTACATCGACAATCAAAAGATATGGTAAATGTGAAAATATAAAGCTATCAGTGTCTTTAGATGCTCAATTCTACTATACAATTTAGCTATAAAGAATTTTATCAAGAAACTATAGCCTACTTAAAGCAACAAGAGCATATAGTTTATTAACCTTTACCATTTTATGTGTAGTTCTGAACAAAAAACTTTTCTATATATGATCCATATACTTATCAGCATATGCTATTATAATTTACTTATCACTAAAAATATATAATAGGTCACTTTCTAGTTGATTAATATAGATAGTGAGTTTATATGGGAATCCTACGATTTATCTACATTTTTGAAGGTTGTGATTGAGAGCCATACTAGAGTGCTAAACATTAAAATTAAAATATTTTTGAATTTATACCTACTTAAAATATATTCTTTCAACCAACCACCACTTCAATAGTTCACAGTACTATATTTAACAAGATATATCTCAACTCAAAGAATTCCATTTTTAGAAATATATTAAATACATCCCAAATTTGGATTATGCTAATATCAGCATTCTATCATCTAGATATATAGTATTAAGAGTCATGGATGCAAAAACAGCTTCAATAACTTACACTTATCAAAAAGTTTGAATATGATCAGCATAGTTACAATTTATCAAACTTATAAACAATATCAAAATAATAGCAACTTGAACAAAATATACACTATACCAAGAAACAAACAAACAAACCCAACATTTACTCTAAACTACATAATTCTACCCCCTCCACCTACGAATCTCCACCATAAGTTGATTGACACTAACTGGTGTAACGCCTTCGATCGCTTCAACACTTTTCAACTTATCATCCAAGCTACTTAAGAACCTCGAATAAGTCACCATCAACTGAGCCATGAGTGCTTGTCTGTTACTTAAAGCTTGGCTCTGGTTCATAAAACTGGACTGACAGTTGTTGGCCAATGTACTCAATTTGGACTTCCAATTTCCATTAAATTCTAGGATAAGAGTAGTGAATCGGTCCTTTAGTCTATCTACCGAATTGTTGGTAAGTTGGTTCGATTCGTACTGGTCCAAGAAGGTCATCAAAGGGCCGAACTGTGAGCGCAACTCCAGGTCCAAATAGACTTTGAGGGCACTTTCGTGCTCCACCTTGAAGAAGTCGACCATACTAGGGGTCGCCTTGCTAGAATACGACTCCAAACTAACAATAACATGGTCGTAGCAGTTCAACAGGAAGACTACCTTTTGACGGGAATCTTGGATCTTCTCAGAGGTACGTTCCATCAGATTTTTGAATTCGGTACGCAGGCGTCCCAAACCATTGATGAGCATAGGTTCGTTAAAATCCAAGGCTAAAGTTAAAATAGACCCAGTCAAGTCGGAGAACTTTTGAACGACATCAGGCACTGCTAGGTCTTTGACTCCTACATTAGCACCCAAGTTACACTTGCGCAGGCTGGCGATGTGCCCGTTGATGATACTTTGGAACTTGGGCCATAGCAGACGTTCGTTATGGTGGTAGTAGATAGTGTCAACCAGAGGAATGTTATGGCGCTTGACTACTTCTTCTTCAAAATGATGGTTGAGTCGGATGCAAAGTAAAACGCCAAGGGCGTCATTGGCAGTGTCGACGTACGATTTGAAGACAGTGCCAGCCCTTTTGAAGACGGCATCAAAGGCTGCCTTGAAGATGTTGTCTACCATGAGTTCGCTGGGTAGTTGGGATTTGGCCTTGCCTTTGAGGTTGGGGTGGGTAAAAAATTTGGAGATGAACTGGTACTCTAAGCTCAAACTGGCAGCTAAAAGGATGTTGAACGATTTAAAAAGCTCTTCAAAGTAGTAGTGTTTGGTGTTGGCGACTGCGTCTTCAACTCTAATAACTGAGAGGTACTGAGGGGCAAAGTTTAAAACTTTTATGCGGTCACCCAGTACATAGTTGTTGGATGGTGCTTTGGTAGTTGGTTTGCTGGTGCTAAATGGTGAATAGTCCAGCAATGCTAGTCAAAAAGGTTAGACTTGATAAATGTACATGGTCCTTACATTTCTTAGGTGTATTGTCGGCACCCAAATATTCATCCTTGTCGTGGCCTTGGAGCTAGTCCATCGAATTTAGAAAGGCATGTTAATGGTATATTTTACTTGCAGTCGTTGCACCCCTTTCAGATACAATCGGAATCTGGAGGCATGGAATGAAGCGGTATAGTTCATATAGTGCTGAGCAATTTCGGCAGCTACACCAACGTGCCTTCGAATGACAAAGTAGTTGAGTTGCTTATAAGGTAAAAGTATCTGGTCCTGAACCAAATTTAGGTTGAGGGAGGGAATTTTGGTTGCCGGATCGATCTCCATAAGTTGGGCTGTCCGAGATGCATCCAGCTTGCTGAAGGTATCCAAAAAGAACTTTCGAATGGTACTAGCGGCCTAAATATACGTTAGCTCTATGGGTTTCTAGCTTTTGTTTTACTTTGAACCGTAGCTTGTCATGCTCAGGGCCTATAGTCTTAATAGCTTTAATTACAGTTCGATTTTTAACACGATCCGTTGGAGATAAGTTGATGGGGTTGGATTTTGCTTGAGCGTAACCGATCTTGGCATCGAGTTGCGTTATACAAGTTAGGTACTGGTCACTCACTTGACCATTCATAATAACCCTAGTTTCAAATAAATAATTCAATTTATATAAATGGTTTACTTTATCATTTCTGGAGAAACGGCTAACCCATCCACAATCCTTTTAAACTTATCGTGGACATCCTGAATAATAGAAATATATAAGTTCAATTTAACGATGTGTATAAAGTTTGATTACCAACCGGTTTTGCAGTTTGTTTTGAATAGTCTTACTATCCTCCTGTAAACTTTTAATATCTTTGTTCAAGGTACCTAGGTGATCTCTAAATCCGACCAACAAGTTCTGCATGTCCGTTAGAACGTTATCACAAGTCTTTGAAATGAAATATTAATTGGCTATTTTCAAGTATAAAAAGGTACCTCTATGTTTTTGTTTAAATTGATAATAGAGGGCATGAGTTCCACAACTATAAATAAACATTAAATTTAACAACAATCTCATGCGTAATACTAACATTTCAATACCAAATCGGCTTCAGCTTTGAAAAGTTGTTGTTCGGTTATATCGGCATACTGTCTAAGATCAGTATCCTACTTAGAATCTATTTAACAAATCTACATTGCAAAAAATTACAAACCTCAGTACAAGCTTCTTTAACTACTGTATCCTCATGGAACTGTGAGAGTCGTTCTACTTCCATTAGTTTCTGTTGACAATTAGAAGTTACCGTCCGCTTCGTTCAAACTGGTTGGGTTATTGGATAGGGTATCCGACAGAAATAAAAAGTCCAAGTCGGTGTCGTTTTCATCGGTAACATCTTTTAAAACATTGTTGTTCTCATTAGCTGTTAGTTCTTTGAGGTTGTTGACTGGTGTTAGTAAGGACTAATAAATTGAAATCAGGGCTTAGTTGAAGTCGAAAATTGGAAATGTAAAATTTTAAATAGAAGCTTACTTGTACGAAGGCTTCCATAGATATTACTGGTGCTGTTGTGGGTCAATGTAAGATGTAGTCAAGGTAGCAGCGTATTGTAGATTGACTTGGGCTTTTGACTTCAATTGATTAGCTGGAAGGAATAGTTTGTTCCTTTTATTTTCAAAACTTCTTATTCCCATTCCATCCAGACCTATTTGCAAATTTAAATATGCAACTCACAATAATTGCTCAGAAAAGTCAAGCCTATAAAGCTTTCATAGGATTCTATAGCATCTTTTCAGTGAAACTTATCAACTGCAAAACCTACTTTAATTCTTCCTTTATGTCACTGAACTTTCCTTAATTGGGAGTCGGGTTTATTTTTATATGATTAATGGCATATTTCCTTATTGAAATTTAGAACGGCTTCTAAAGATCTAAAATTGGCAACTTATTCACAAGTCATTTTCATATACGTTGAAGCATATAGTATTTGTGTCGTTTATAAACTGTACACACAATATACAAAATTTAGATGGTCTTATAAGTAGCCAAATTATACTTTGAAATAAGGAATAATACTAAGTCTTTGAAGACGAAAGCTTTATGATATAGGTTGCCATCCTTGGCAGTTTCTCCAAAGGAAATAGCACCACTATAGATTATTTCAGAAAGATCCAACTGTATTTAGATGAATTTTCAATAATATAGCTACTATAGGTCAAAGAAAGCTTTTTGCCCTTGAAACACAATCAACTATGTAAATCTTTGTTAAAAATCTATTTAAAGTAATGGTAGGCAGCATGCTTTGAAATATACAACAAAAGTTGCTGAAGTGAGCTAGAGCTTGTTGGAGTTTTCTTACTCGTATATATTTAGCTTTTTAATCACATTGCACATCATCTATCAACTGATTAAATCAACTCCAAGCCAATTTATTTGATTAAAAGTATCAAGTTTCTTGACGATAACAAAGATACCTTCAAGTTCTCTAACCTTTTACTTTTATTTTGAAGCTTGAACTTGACGATGCAAGCAAACAGTACATTAGTTTCTATAAGTATATCTGAGATTACTTGAGCAAGTACAAGGTTTGACAATTCAAAAGCAGATGAAATCACCTTTCCATTCAAAGAGACTCTCCAAAATCATAAGAGCTGAGTAACTAAGGTCGTTACTAACCAAAATCCAAACTGCTGTATCACCAGTATCCGTGATCAAACTTTGACAATGCGATGGCTGAATTATGGTCAAAGTAGCCTTAGCTTGTACCAAATATGTATATAAGTTACTTGATTTCTATATCCAGCTTGACAAGCTCGCCTCAAGTTAACTACATGGTAAATTCCTCGTCAAATAAAGCCCTCCACTTTTAAGATTTTCTCTCCAGAGACAAGCTTTTTTCCAAGGCTATATCGACACTATTATAATACGATCCCCCAAAAATCACTACAATATGTCAAATGACGAAAATAAAACCATCTTGGTATGCTATTTGGATGTATATTAATCAATATACTTCTTTAATTGGAAGAGTAAAGCCAACATCTTAGCATTTACACCCGAGTTAACCTTGATAGCTGCAGTCATTTCCACGAGTACTCAGATCTAGGATATCTTAATCACAGGTAAAGTCCCTGAATTGAAAGTTGAGTTTGATGGAACAGGTGAGGATCTTGTTACTCCAGAATATGCTTTATTAATTCTCCAGTTGTATCGATAGCAAGGTTTGCATCTGGAAAATACATTTTAAACCGTATGAAGCTGACATTAGTAAATAAAGTACACTTCATATTGTCAGATTCCGGGCCTTTATAGCTATTTTAACATTTTAAGGCACTAGATATTTATTTACTGATGAAGTTTAGATCGTAAAAATATAAAATGGTGTTCCAATATATACCATAATAGGTAAAAATATGTATGTAAAAAGTCTAAAACAAGGTATTACTTTGAACTTTATTAATAGTTGGAAGCGAAGAGAATATATATAAAGATAGAGGATCTGCCAGTACTTTAGCCAGGGTCTCAAGTGATCTATAGTTTAGATTTTCACTAGGCTGAAGAAACCCTACCAGCAGCTTTGAAAACTACTAGAAATTGAGCAGATTTGACGGGTCGAGGTATAAACAAGGTAAAAGTTGGAAAAGTAAGCTTTCCAAAGGCATGGAAAGCTTGTAGAAAGGGAAGCTTATTTTACAGAGGAAGAGGATTGAAGCCAAATTTCGGAGTTAATTGTGGAGTAAATAAGGCTTGTTGGTAAGCGCTAAAATATCATCAATACCACCATCCGAATCCAACCAAATGCGACTCTGGTTAAGGTTATTATTGGGAGGTGAGCCTGAAAACGAAGATGAATCATTGGTCATAGTACGGCTATGGTTGCCTGCATAATTTTTTTGATTCGGCTGCTCCATCGAATAGTTGAAGTACTTATAACTGTCCCAAGTGTTACTATCCCCAGAACGATAGCTATCTAAAGGTTTACTAAAGTTGGGGAAGGGTGGATCCAAACTGAACCCATCGAAACTGAAGTTGAATTTGGTAGGTCGGTGGAAGCTATAGGAATTGGGTTCCAAATCATACTTAGTGGGGAAAGGATGTTTGGTAGAAGGTTGGACGGTCGGTATGAAGGGGGTTGAGCTTGGAATTGGGGCCGAATTTAAGAAAGGGTGGGAATTGTTTGTTGGTGTCGGAGATGGGCAGCTTGGCAGCTGGGTCGCTGTGTAGGTTTCGGCAGTTGGAACCAAATTTGCAGCTGTTGTTGAGATAGAAGCGACAAATTTCGCGGGGTGGCTGTGGATCCATTTGATCGTTATGGTAAGTGGCGGTAGGGATGACGTTGGCGAACCAATTGTCAGTGTAAGTATCGGTGTAGGTGGATTCCACTTTTGGTCTACTTTGCTGTTTGAGCTGCTCATTGTCACTAGGTTGGGGGTGCTTGAACCAGCAGTGATCCTTGTACAGGCAGTACCCATTCTCCAAGTAGTACTTGCACAGGTTCTGGTCCTGCTTGCTGTTGCGCTTGGCTTTATTAATTGAAGTTGGCATCTTCAGTTGGCACGCTTACTCTATCTACAAATTGGTACTTGAACTAAAGCTCGATATAGTTTTTGGATGGAAGGGGAAAGAAAGTTGTCTTTTATAAATGCTTTTCTCACCTTTATTTAGTCGGTTTTGTAAAACCTGATTGAGTATAGTTCTACACCTTCAAATTCAAACTTGTATGGAAAAGTCTAGTGAAATAAGATTCAGATTTGCAAAATTTTAAAATTTACACGCTTAAACTAATGAAACTTTAAGGTTTAAATTCAAGTATTAAACCTAGTTACATGTCGATATATATGTAAATAAAGCTAAACTTTGCTCTCTAGGATGTATGCGTCTGTTGGCATATGTATATTGGAGATATAGTATGGGCCTCCTCCAGTCGACCACCTCGCAGCTTCTTTCGCGCCTTAGAAAACTGTGACTGACTTGCATAATTTGTGTGACATCACGGTCTCACTTGCTTATAAGTCTAAATCCAACTATGAAACTAAAACACTAGCTAATTAGCTAAATTGGCCGTCCATTATGCTAAAGCTATTGGTTGAAACTAGTGAAATGCTGGTTTTAAGTAAAATTCAAAGTAATGCTGTATCGAGTTTCTAAAGGCCTAATAGAAATGGGTGAGTTTTGGAAGTAGGGACTTCAAGGTTCAGTTCAATAAGCTGATCGTTTGGCTACTGTTCCAATATTTCCCACAACCCTACTTTGGCATTTTGGTGTTGATAAACTTTTGGTAGATTGGAAATGTGTAGAAAAGCTGCCTTGGCTTGTTACTACTTTGGAAAATTTTAGTATCTGCTGATAACAGTGTAATAAACATGATAAAGTTTCGAAAGTTTGAACGAGTTTTGGGATTTATATTCAAATTACTGGATTCTTCTCAAAACTCCAACTATAAAAATATACCATCAATAACTATGCAAAGTTTTAAATAGCTTTTCTTATAAACAAATTAATACTCCTACAAAAGAAACAATCTGTGCATTAAAATAAAATTAAAAACATCGAAATCCACTAAACCTCTAATACTCATCTGCCAATACATTTATCCTATAAATACGAAATACTATCATCTCTTCAAAATCCATCATTCCTGCCTCAATCTCCACTCTCTTTTCTCCAACCAAGCCTCTTTAACCGCCCTCTTGATCTTGGGCGTCGCCACCAAAAAGTTCATCCTAGCCAATTCTACCAACTTCTCCACCTCCTCCCTTTTATACTTAAAGTTAAAGGTAGAACAAAACCCTGCTGTACTGGGATCCAACTCCGAACTACTAGGTAGATCCAACGACTTTTGTAGTGGAAAGTATAATACTCGGATGGGTGGTTGACCTACCTCCATATCGGTAACCCCATCTTCAGCCTCAACCTGAAAGTTGGAAGGACTAAGTTCGTCGAGGTCAAAGCAAGTGAACGGCAGCTCCGCATCGACCTCTTCCCAAGGGTTGGCGGGGGACTGCCATCGCGATAATTTACGTAATCTGGCATATTGGTCGGCCTTGGAGAACCAATTTGTCATTCTAATATCATCGGAGGCGTCCAAGGCAATGAGGACATCGACTTTGCGTTCAGGTCTCACCAAAGGGTACAGAGGTAAATTGTTATCCATCCCAGCATCCATCAGCGAGATCAACGGTGCTTCAGCTAAAGCTTTGGCAGTGGCTTGTGGTGACTCGTAGGGCTTGCCATCTTGCCGCAGCAGCTCGGTGTTGATATCCAAGTCTTTGAGGTTGTCGGTGAGGTTGAGGCCAAAGTAGGGATTGTTGAAGTTGGTGGGGGTGATGGGATGGATGGTGACCATGTGGTCGTGATACTGCTCGGACAGCTGGCCGTACCAGCTGGAGAGTGGGGAAGGTAAGGCGTTCTTGACTTCATCGGCAATGTGAGCTATTGTGGCGCAGAAGGCTGAGCCAAACAGGCCTAGGTAGAGGCTGGATTCCATCTCAGCACAGGTGTCCAAACTATGTCCAGATTCGAACTTGCGGCCCAAGGCCCACATGGGGATCCAGGCTTGGAAGTCACTGGAACCCATCTCGAACGGCGTAAATTCGAACCACTGGAACTGATGAGTGGTGACTAGGGATGCCTCCTTATCTTTGTTGGTGTCAACATCGGTGCCATCCCCCTCCTTGGAAATTTCCCGGATATCATGACGTACTGCTGTATAAATAGGCATAGGTTGACTGCCATCTTTGAGATACTTTTTTTGGTTGCTAAGTTTCAGCTGCTCCCAGTCCAGATGGGGTTCCTGGTTCATACCTTTGTCTTGATCGCAAACTAAAAGTCTTGAGGATAAAAAAGTTCCAAAGACATCGACTAAGGAAAGTGGGGTCTCGGCATAGAACTTTCTCACTAAACCGCTGAGGATAGGTTCGGCGGCGTTGGGGGATTGGGCAACCTTGATGAACTCACCGAGGTCGGTAGGACTCGTGCTGAGTCGATTTTGCAAGTGCTCTTTGAGATGGGTGAGGTTTCTATCTCCCACCGTAAAGTATCCGTTGATGAACCAGCAGGACCCCGAGACACCGGCTAGGTAGGTGATGTTGTCAAAGAGGCCGCTTTGTTCGGCACCTAGCATACATCCTAGAGAGTTGAGCATGGCACGGTACCCGCCCCCGCTTTGCAACTGGTTAAACATAAACTTTTAAATGCGGGGTTACCTGCCAGCTACTGCTATTATAGGTATATCTTGAGCTTCGATGAGGTCGCGATCAACCCCAATGAAATCGGCGAAGGAATCCTTCATCTTTTGTAAGCGTGCTTTGACAAACTCCTTCTCATCTTCAGGGATTTCCGACCCTTGCCTTTAAAAAGTTTTAGTAGAGCTTGCAAAGCTTCTAAAAAGTAAAATGGAAGGGGTAGTACCGAACTTGGGCCTTCAACTCTAACTCAGGATAGAACTTGGAGATTTTGGACCGCTCCAAGATGCTTTGGGCATCCTCAGACCTGACTAAGGAACTAACCAAATTGGAAATGGCGTTGTCAACAACTTGGCTCATAGCTGCTGAGGGGTTGGGAAACGAGTTTTGCAGGTCAAAGTCAGCCCACTTTTTCTTACTCAAGGTGTCGTACATCTCCTCAAAGGCACTTTTCATTTGGCCTGGTACCTCCTCCAACTTTTCAACTAAAGTGCTGACGTTTTCCTCCACCTTTTTCACTTCCTTCTTTGTAGTCTTACCTAAACCTACCGCTTCATTTACGTAGTTTTCAACGAACGTCAACATATCCTTCTGCATCTTGTCCAAATCGATGTCGAATAGAGAGCTGCTTTTATCTTTGTCGCTGTCGGTGTTGGAGTTACTGTCGGCTCGAATCTTCTTTATACTGAAATTGGCGTATAGGGAACTCCATTTATCCTTCAATTTGTCAAAGGTACCAACCGATTCTTTAGGGCTCTCAATTAAATAAGACACTTTTGCACCTGCTCTTTTCGACTTTTCTCCTTTGCCATTGGTATCATCTTTATTTTGAGTGGACTGGGTCGAATAAACTACTGCAAAACTGGTTACTAGTGAGAAAAATACAACTATTATCAAAAATGTTTGTTAAAGCCATATTTTTATAGAAATATAGAAAATAAATATTTAATTACCTTTCCTATAAGCATTCCTATTAGCCCTTATATTTCTGGTATTTGGTGTTCTACAGTTGCTATTTAAATTTGCTCTCTTATAAATTTGTCGAAACATCTAAAGCTAAACAAACCTGAAGCTAATCCTTTTAACCTGGTAGTAATCAAAGTGACGTTTGAATTTAGCACAAGTTACCAATTAATTATACCAGAACCAAAATATTACGTAGTTTCAACAAAAAACATACTAACCAAAAATCAAATTAGATATAAAGTAAAAGGTGCTATTAATTTGTATAATGGAGCTGCTACTTGTCAAGTGATTGTGTATAAAAATTATTATGAATTTAATAGTTTAATAAGGTAAATGTACCATGGAAGCAGAGCTTGAATATTGGAACCAACTTAATCCCCGATCTACTTGCGCTTCTTCTCAGCCCAGTGCACATCTAAATCCTGGTTCTTGACAGCCCAATTGACGTCGTTATCTTTAGGTCGTTCAGCCCAATGTACATCTTTTTCTTGGTCCCTGACAGCCCATAGCACATCTTCACTTTGGGCTTCTACCCTGCCTGCTTCGGCTTCACTTTCACTTTGCGCTTTGATGGGCTTATTAGGATTGGTATTGGTATTAGCTTTAATCTCAGGCTTTGGGTTGGAAGGTATAGGGGTAGGCTTGTTGAGCTTGCGTTGGATCTTGGAGGCCCAGCTAGTATCCAATTCCTGGTCCTTGACGGCCCATTTGACGTCCTGAGTATTCGTATTCGAATTAGGATTAGGATTGGCGTTGGTGTTTGTATTGAACTTCTTGACTGCCCAATTGGTATCCAACATCTGGTCCTTTACCGCCCAGTTGACATCTTGGTTTGGTATTGGAGTTGGAGGTTGGGGAGGTTGCGGCTCCTTCTTGTCAACGCTAGGCTTCTTATCGGCGTTGGTATCAGACTCCAAACTCTTGAGTTCAAATTTGGATTTGGTTGAAGAGTCTGAGTTGGTGTCGACGTCGGAGTCCAGTGGTACTTTGGGAATGGCGGCTCCTGATAAAAGGTTGATTAGGAGGAAGGTGATGGTGAAGGCTTTGAGCATGTTTAGTTAAGTTGTAAAGTTAGATATGCTTAAGTTTTATTAAATTTTTGATAGAGTGCTAAATGAGCAGCAGCGCTTATATATTAAGTTTTGGCTGGTTTAATGAAGGTATGTACAAAAATCTGTTACGATTGATGGATGGATTGTCAAGTGTTTTGGATTTGGAGCTGGAATTTCAGTTTACTGTTGAAATTTTTTGAGTAGGCAACGCAACCTGATTGTGAAAGGGTAGCGTAGATGTAACGGACTGATGGTAGATCATAAAACTTTGATTTTCTACAGTGTAAACGTTATATCTAATGTACAATTTACGTTGCTTTGACAATTATACGAAATTCTCCTTGGAAAAGGTTTTAAAGTGTCGTTAATCTGGTACTGCTTTTCGATTTAGTGTGGAAGTAGATGTCCTACTAGCTTTAAAAAGATCTATGCCATAGGTTGTGTAAGTAGTGAAAAGTAGAATTGAACTTTGGATTATGTTGGATCCAACAACTAAACTACCAAATGAGTTCTTAGCAAAGGCATACCTGCCTTGAAACTTACCTCGATATTGGTAACAAATGGCATTCAACTCCAAAAAGCTTCGAATTCTTTACCAATTTTTGGATATTTTTTGCTCCCTAGCATCAAGCCCGCTGAATCCTTGTCTACCCACCTAATACATCACTTGGACCGAACCGTTTAGACTTATTTAAGGGGAGTAGTCTACCAAATCACTAGGCATATATACCTAAGGCATTATAAAAAACCTATCTGCTTCATTATGAACTCATTCCACGTAGAATTCGATTTAAGGTTTATCAAGTTTAAAGTCATTGATTTTCTCAACGAACTTTATAGACAATACCTGCCATTTGGACAGTTACTTTAGACTATTCAAGACTGTGAGCTAAATCAATTTTTAGCTGAATTGAGTGAAAAGCACCAGTATGTTAAACTTTGAATACATGATGCTCAAAGTTAATAGAGTTGGAATCAATGGTTAGATAGCTAAGTAAAGGATAAAACACACTTAAAGCTTAGCAGATTTAACTTTAGGATGAAATATATAAATAGAGCCATGGTTTAAACAATATGTTTTTAATAGAATTAGACATATGAAATAAAATCAACATTTAGCCAAATTTGATGGGTAGCGTTTTGAGAATCGGCTCAGTAATTATCTTCCTACCTCTTACCTAAAATTCCAGGCTATTAATATTTACTAAACATGT
Source organism: Capillidium heterosporum (assembly GCA_016630905.1). Lineage (NCBI taxonomy): Eukaryota > Fungi > Entomophthoromycota > Entomophthoromycetes > Entomophthorales > Capillidiaceae > Capillidium > Capillidium heterosporum. Next base: position 1,572,576 of record WBMQ01000007.1, read on the forward strand.
CATCAGTCTTATTTAAATTTTAAAATAGAAGTAATGTAATATCATAATATTGTGCAATGTCTATCGGCTATTCAATGCATAATACAAAAGTTTTCAACTGGGATTATCTTTTAGCATTTAGCATGAAGGCTTGGATTAAATTTTGACTATGAGTCGGCAGAGCTAAAAATAAACCTTCTATGTTAAAAGCCAAGTCTACTATGGTGATGGTAGATAACAAGCCCATAGTGTTGGTAAGCTTTATGCATTGGAAGCTTGCCGTATAAATGTAGGCTGAAAGTTCGACTTCAACTTTTGGTTATAAACATTTAATTCTATTCAAAAGTATCTAATAGTCCCTAGTGTTGAAAATGATCCTTATCGCCAAAACTCAACTTCAAAACCTAGCTTTGAGCTTCCTTTTAATCAACCTAATAACTTCATCACCAGTCCCTCAGACTGATGACTCAAGTAACTTATATCCATTGAACAGCTTCCCCAACATCAACGAAAGCAACTTTCAAATCCCAAGTGGTAATGGCCAATCCGACCCATCCTTATCAACTTCTTCAATAGCTAGCTTGATTCCAACTGATAGTTCAAGTCCTTCTTTGGCAATATCTACTGACAGTCCGACTTTAGCTACTGATTCATTTATACCTACTGACAGTATATCTTTTCCAACTAATAGTTTAGTAACGAGTTCCGATATCAGTATCAGTTTCCCAACTGATCAACTTGCAAGTAGCGGAAGTGTTCTACCAACTGGAACTATAGTTCCAACTGATAGTTCACTTCCAAGTGACTTTTCCTATCCTACCAATAGCGTTCCTACTGATTCCTTGTACCCAATTGCGAGCGATAGTAACATAGTTCCAACTGATACCTCTTATCCTACCAATGTCCCAGTCTCTAGTAGTGCTGTTCCTACTGATTCCCTATACCCGATCGCAAGCGAAAGCAGTCTAATTCCAAGTGACACTTCTTATCCTACCGATGTGCCAATATCTAGTCCTGTACTTCCTACTGATCAACCACTATTCACATCTACTGAAGCAGTACCATCTCCTAGCTACGACAGTTTGAGTACCCGACCTACTAAGAGATCTAGATCTAAGAAGACTAAAAAGACCAGAACTAGAACTTCGGTTGATGTCTATCCTACTGCTACTGGATATCCCGTTGATTCTCAAGTCCCTACTCCTATAGTATCGACTAGCTATCCGGTATCATCGCAGGTTAATCCTAATCCTAATCCTAATCCTAACCTAGTGGCAATCAAAACTTGGATGTGATGTGGGCCACCAAAAACCAAGCTTTAGATGTCTTTTGGGCCACCAAGAACCAGGCCCTAGATGTCTTTTGGGCTGTCAAGAACAAGAAATAAGAAAATTCAAGTTTGTGTAATAAAAGATGTTAGCTTTAGTGCTTTTTTGATATATGCCTTTTTGCTGTGTTTTTTATCAAATGGTGGATGCCCCTATATAGATGGTCTTGAGGTTATAGTTATAGATGTGAAAGTAGCAAGTAGATTTTATTTCTAGTTTCCAGGTTGATTACTATCCAACTGATAGACAAAAATATTCTAGCTGATTGACTCAGCTGTAGAGGATGGACAAGTAACACGACTGAACTACCGATTGGATATCAAATTCAACTATATAGTTGAAGCAAATGCTACCACCACCTACCCAACCCATAGCAAATTGGATAAGTTTCTAATAGACGAGTAATGTATCATTTGTAAATAAAATAAGTTTGATAAGCTAAACCTAAAAGTTTAAAACATTACTTTAGTATGCTTTTACTCAGATATATATCTAAAGATGTGGGTTCGAAGGTGGAGCGGAGGTAGGAGAGAAGAAATTATCAATTAAAAACTTAAATTATACCTTTTCCTTTTTAGGCTTTCTTAGGTTCAAAGGGAGTAGAGGTAAGAGGCAGTGGACGGACTACCCACCCCTTTTTCCTCTTCTTAACCTGAGCTTGGTTGGCAGAGACAATAGAAGCAGATGGAGGATCAAGGGCAAGTAACAGCGAGTGTAGTATCTCCATTATTTCCCATTTGGGCAGCTTCTTAAACAAGCAATAAAGTATACTCTCACTTGTATAGAACTAGTTAGCTAAAATGAGATCGTGGTTGTTTATGTGATAATATCCCTTACCTTACGTTCCTTGAGCCCATGCGTGTTGAATTCCTTGTATTTATATAAGTTTTTATTCATGTACTTCAACCTTGTTAGATATTCGGAATCTATATATTTGTTGATTTCCATTCCTGCATATTTGGAATTGCCATAGCTTATTAAAGAGACATGATTGATAAAAATGCTACCTTGATCTACTCCCAAACTTGGGATTCTTTGCTTAAGTTGGTGACCTCCAGGTTACCGACACTTGGATTGAATCTAGATTCCTTTGAATTGAGTTTAAAACCATATAAGTGGCTACAGACCAAAGCAAAGTACAAGATGATTGAAACGAATACAACTACTGTAAGCTTAAAAAGCAAGGTCACTGCTCCTTAACTCATAGGCTTCAATTGCTACCGCTTTTGTTGGTTTATCAATGATTATAATCAATACATTGGTGATCAATTGGAATGCATTTTTGGCAATGTATACCCACCTAAACTTGACAGTTGTAAATTAGGATTCAATGGCATGTCTACTTTTTTCAACGTTTAAAGTAATCTGACCTTTGACTTGGAGTTTCAAAGGCAATCCTCAGACTAGGTCCATTTAGAAGCTTTTCTATTGAAGTATTTCAGCATTTAGAATTAAGCATTCCGAAATTCTAATTAAATTGAATACCATACTATTCAAATAAACTTTGTGAAGTTTTACAAGTTCAATTGGCTAAAATCTCAAGTTCTTGTAAACAATTCGCTATTATTTGCACACTAGTTTCGGATCAAAGTTTACTGTATTCGTTCTAATATAAATCTGTAAATTCAATATATATTAAATAGTAATTCAGAGATTTATTTTGGAACATAGTCAAAATCAAAGTTCTTGAATTTCTATATTAATAAAAGTTTTAATTGATTGAAAATTGATAGGAAAAATCGTATTGGGAACATGTATAGTTGGATAAATAGGCAATGTAATGAGATCAGGTAGACTATATTGAGATGGAAGGTCGAGAGTAGGGTTTCAGGAAGAACTTTTGTCTATGGAATGGAAATGTGTGCCGGAAAAACGTTTGGAAGGCATCGTTTAGGATAATTCCATCCAAACTTGTAAATTTATATCCGATGTAAAAGTTTAAATATTTTAATTATGGTAATGGTAGTCTTAACTGGTATACTTTGATTTTTGGTTGATGGATATGGGTATAGTCGGTTTTACTTTTATTTCTACAGCTAGAGCTAATTCAAATATTTTGGAAATAGAGTTGGAGCTTTTGTTTTAAATATATAGGTGTGATGACTCAAACTGTATATTATTTATATCGATCAGTGACATTTTGATTGGAACAAGTGATAGGGGCATTGGATGTATTTGAATTCAAGTCCAATCAAATGCCAATAAGTAGATTGGGATATAGTTGGGTGTTTTATAAGGATGTTATGAAAGCCTTATAATTGTATATTCAAAATGCAAGGATATGGACAATATTTTCCATTCTCTATCCGACTGTTTACTAGTAAAGCTTTTAGATGGTAGGACAGGCAATCCAGCCCAGTATCGTACGGACAAAATAAATCTACAAAATCCGATGGAGATAAACATATTTTAATTAGCACCTGACGATGTATACGGCGCCAGTGGTACATGACCAGACTAAACTAAAATCACGAGCGTAATGGATCTATTTTTAACGTTCCTGGGATGGTTCAAGCCCATGTGGTTTTAAAAGGGGATAGGTAGATAACTGATGAGGTCCTTGTAGCTGGTCGGAGGCCGGAAGATGATTCTTTACTTTGAAAACTGGTTGGGATAGCAAGTCATACTACTTCCCAATACATTTAGATTTTAATTAGACAGCACAGCTGACAGTACCAACTTTCCAAGTGACTAATTGCATCCTTGACTGACCCCAGTGCTTGACATCTGATATAGTTGCTCTTTTAATTGGCTGGGACTGTCCAATTCTAAATGGAAACCTTGCCTTTTGCTGTTGCTTTAAATGTGCTTCTGTTGTAGGCTGTATGGTGGTCGTTAAAAATGCGACGCTAATGTGATTAACTTTAATAATTGTCGCGGATTAGTTATTGGAACTGCTTCAATGCTAGGCTAGACTCTTCCCTTGACCTTCACTATGAAAACTTTTAGGTTGCCTTGTGACGGCTAAAAGGCTGAAATCTATGTCACCATTCTATGATTAGTTTTGTGATTGATCTATTTTGACCAATTTCTTGGCAGAAATAACGACTTATTTGGCAGTATATTGTTTTAAGCGATATCTTAAATGCTTAGCTGTATGGTACATATATATCAAGGGACTTATTTGAGAAATAAGCAGTCATCCGGCCTATGTTAAAATATGTAAAACATTACGTGAGCTGGTGCAAGGGTTATAGCCTAATTCTTTGTTAATTTGCCCAATGTCGAATGAAAATTTATAAAGGTGGCAAACACTATATAAACAGGCCTCTGGGAACTTTTCTTTAGAATAAACCTATTTATTTGTTTTGAGAACATCCATCATGAAATACAACTTTACTCTACTTGCCCTGGTCCTAGTGCTTGGACTTGTCAAAAGTGACCAAGTTCAAGCCGACAACTCCAACTTGAACCAAGTCTTCAACGATGTTGCCAAGCAGTACGGTGTAGAAGCTAACGTCCAAACCTCGGACGTCAAGGAAACTTCCAACTTACAGCCTGAAGCTAAACCTAACACTGCCAATCAGGATCAGGTCGCTAAGGACGTTACTAAGGATGTCAAACCCGATACCAAATCCCAGGAGCCTAAGCCTGAAGTTAAGACTGATGACTTGAACGATGTCAAAGTTGAAGAGAAGTCTGAAGTTAAGACTGACGACTTGAACGATGTTAAAGCCAAGGAGAAGCCTGAAGTCAAAACTGATGACTTGAACGATGTCAAAGCTGAGGAGAAGTCTGAAGTTAAACCTGAGGTGAATGCTGACGTCCAAACTGGCGATGGCCAGAAATCTGAAGACAAGCCGGAAGTCTCCCAAGATCAGGAGCAGATCTTCAAGGATGTTGCCAACCAGTACCAAGTCGAGTCTCTAGAACAAAAGCCTGAAGCTAAAGCTGACGAAAAGGTTGCTGACTCTGAGAAATCTCTTTCTGCCAGCGTTACCTCCAAGTTGCCTACCGAACCCGTCACTCGAACCATCCTTCCCCAGCCTACCTCCAACCCACCTTCCAACTTGGACATCAAGGAGGATGCCAAGGTAGCTACCCCTGAGAAGAAGGTTGAGCAGGCCTTAGATGTCTACTGGGCCGTACCTCAGTTAAAGACGGATATCTATTGGGCTTTGAAGACTGGTAGCCCTACCGTCATCCCTCCCGCTGTACCTACCCCTGAAGCTCCTCAGTCTAAGGTTAAGTGCAGCAAGAAGGCCGAAGCTGTCTCAACTGTTGAGCCTACTCCCATCTCCACCACTGGCTCTGCAGCGGTCGAATCCTCAGCCACTGAAGCAACCCCTACCTCCCAAGCCTCTACCGATGCTGTTGTTAGCACTACTTCGACTTCCAGCGTTTCCGCCTCGACCACTTCCAAAGTTGCCACTTCTACTACCACTTCAGTAAGCGTAGCTGCCCTCGAGGACCAAGCTCCCCAACCTACCGATGAGGTCAAGGTTGAAGGTGAAGGCAGTACTGATGTCGTTGCTAATCAGCAGAAACCAGAAGCTGAAGTCGTAGTTGAAGATAAGCCTCAGGTCGTCGCTGGTGAGGACAAGGTCGAGAACTAGAACTAGAAACTTTGGCTTTTAAGTTCGTAAATGTACATTGTGTATATCTCCATCCAAAATATTTTGTGCTTTTCTTCATCAAGCTTATTAAATGCATCTATAAGTAGATTTGGTTTATAAGTTTTAGTATTGCTGAACTTTACATTTGATTTCGTACTAGTTTTACACTGTAGTTAATTCTTATATAGCTATTCAGTCTAGATTTTTAGTTTTGATCAATAAGCAATTATTAAATCAAACTTTATTTGCAAAAATAGATTAGTCAGCTAATTCTGCTAATACTCCCATTACACCTACAACTTCATAAAGTTATGTTTAACCAAACTATAGGTTTAGTTGGGAGCTGAGGGAATAATGAAGCTTTGGTTGAAATGGTAAAAGGTCAATAAAAACTAGGGCAGCTGCTTTAGTTTTTAAAAATCAAGGCTATAGCTTTCAACTTGAGTAGTACAAGTATGTGTGGTGGTAGTATTTAAAATTTACAATAGATATATGGGCTGTGAAGTAGAGGGCTGCAATATAGGAACCGTGGTCTTTGAAAATCAATGATTTTAATCGACTCATCTCACAAAGCTTTTACAGTACATTTGATTCATATTTTAACTCATAAATGAACTCTATATATTTAGAAACATTTTACATCCATACTGTCTTTGATCGTTTTAATTTGAATATACGATATAGAGTTAAATCTGTAGCTTTACAGCAATACAACTATTACTGCTAAAACAGATTATACCAGTTACTTCAAGTAGTTAACCTTTAGCGAAATCGTTATCATCGTATGTTTTGGCTTAAATTGGTAGTAATCCGCCTTGATCAAAGCATTTAAAGAATTACGTGGTTTGTACAGAGAATATATGGTAGTCCATAGCTAATTTTTTATATCAAATAATTTTGAAATGCTGATAAATACTATGTAAATGCTTCCGAGGTAGCCATCTTCACACTTTTAAACTATTTATTTGAATGCTACACCATGAAATATAACCCAATTTTGCTCGCCCTGGTCCTAATACTTGGTTACATCAAGGGAGATCAAGTCCAAGCCGACAATTCCAACTTGAATTAAGTTTTCAAGGGCGTCACTAAGCAGTACCATGTAGAAGATACCTTCCAGAGCTTCAATATTAAGGAAACTGCTAACCAACAACTTGGAGTTAAACCCAACCCTGTCAATCAAAACTAGGCCTGCTCAGAACATCTTTTCTCAGCCTATCACCAATCTAGCTTCCAACTTGGATTTCAAGGAAGATGCTAAAGGAACTACTCACGAGAAGGTTGAGCAATACCTCAGCTGAAGATCAATGTCTATTATGCTTTGAAGACCAAGAACTTTGCTGCTACTCCAGCACCTATTCCTTATTATACCTATTCTAAGGTTAGGTGTAGCAAGACTGAACTTACTCCGGTACCTGGCCTTATCCTCACTACCGACACTGTAACTGTTGAGTCTTTGGATGTTGATGTGATTCCTACCTCCAAAGCTTCAACTATTACCACAGCTATTATATCGATGTCCATCACTTCCAAAGCTGTTATTTCTACTACTGTAGCAAATGTAATTAATTTTAAAGATCAAGTTCCCTAATCTACTGATGAGGGGTATGTTGTTGTCAAAATGGTAGCTGAAGGTGAAGCTCAAGTTGCTGTTAGTGAAGACAAGGCCAAAAGCTAAAGCTAGAAACTTTGTCTATTAGGTTCGTAACATTACATTGAGTATGTTTCTATCAGAAATCCTCTATATTTTTACCAAGCTTGTTAAATATATCTATAAACACCTGTGTTTTGTAAACTTTTAGGGTTTGATATTTGTGTATTTCGATAAGCTTTTGCGGCCAAGTTTTCAGGTTTCTCATATATACTTTGGCATCTAGCCTATTTAACTTGAGTTACTCATATCAAGTCAGCTTAAGATTAGATAGGGTCTCCTAATCCTACATGTATGTAGATAAGTTTTATAGATATCAATACCCAGCTACCTTTTACAAACCCTGTATCGAATCGAAGCTTCGGCTTCTCACCAAAGCCTGTTGGATTGACCACCAGCTTAAACGCCAAGTCGAGGGATGGTAGGATGATAGGGATAAAAGTACCTCCCCAAATTGTAAAACCCTATCAATCACAGCCCTCACTTCTAATTAGAAATCTAACTTCTGCAAACCCTTAATTCAGCGCTCCAGACAATTACCAAATAAATCAGGTGACCGATATTGACCCAAATTGAAATGAAATGGAAGGATGGTGGTTGCGTAGCTTCAAAAATAAGCCAATCATATCGCCAAGTGTGGGGAAAACTCAAGCCCAAACTCAATAGCCGAAATTGAAAGGTTGGAAGTATAAAAGGTGTCAGCAGTTCCAAAAGTTAGATTTCTGTTTCCTAAACTTAGACGAACCTAAAAATTATATAAACATTAGAAGATTAGTATACAATGGTAAAGTTTTCCAATCTGGTAACCCGATCCACCCTCAAGTCCAGCTTCAACATTACTCGTAGTTTCGCAGCCCAAAGTGGCAGTTCCGAGTTACGTCCACTCTTGGTAAAATTTACTTTTATCCATTTATTTTAACACCGATAAAAGGCCAGCAACCTGACCATAACCAAAACCCAAAACCCCAAACCCTTACTGCCCAACGAGGAATTGAAGTTTGGTAGGACTTTCACCGATCACATGTTGGTTGTTGATCATAGTGTTGACAAGGGCTGGACCGACCCCCAAATTTTACCATACGGTAAGTTGAGTATGGATCCCGCCTCCTCAGTCTTCCACTACGCCTTCGAGGTAAAGCTTATCTACTAATAGTTTTTGCTAAACTTTTTATTCAAGTGCTTCGAAGGTATGAAAGCCTACAAAGGATCCAAAGGTGAACTGCGTCTCTTCCGCCCCGAATTGAACATGGCCCGTCTAAGTGCCTCATCCCAGCGTATTTCTATGCCGGTAATTTCTACACCTCTAGCTTATATTAAATCTACCTAGGCTATTGACGGTACTGAGATGATCAAGCTGATCAAAGAACTCGTCAAAGTCGACGAACGCTGGGTCCCCAGCCAGAAGGGCTACTCGCTATACATCCGACCCACCGTTATCGGTACCCAGGAGTACATCGGAGTAGGCCCCTCCAACTCGGCCAAGGTCTTTGTTATCACCTGCCCAGTCGGTCCCTATTACCCCACCGGGTTCCAGGCAGTCTCGTTGTACGCCACCACCGAGTTCGTACGTGCTTGGCCCGGAGGCACTGGTGGTACTAAGATCGGTGCCAACTACGCCCCTGCCATTTTGCCCCAGATCCACGCCATGGGTAAGCGTTGCCAGCAGAATCTGTGGCTGTTCGGTCCTGAGGATCACTTGTCCGAAGTTGGTACCATGAACTGCTTTGTTCTGTTGAAGAATTTGAGTGGTGAGTTGGAGTTGGTTACCCCACCTTTAGATGGCACTATCTTGCCTGGTGTCACAAGAAACTCTATCTTGAGCTTGGCTAGGTCCTGGAACCAGTTCCAGGTCGTAGAGCGCCCTATTACCATGAGTGAGATTGTACAGGCTAGCAAGGAGAACCGTTTGGTCGAGATGTTTGGTGCCGGTACCGCCTGTATCGTGAGCCCCATCAAGGAGATTGTGTACAAGGATAAGAGCATCGCCATTCCTTTGGATCCTAACGATAGCCAGGCCCAAGCCGGTCCCATCACCAAGAAGTTCTTTGATACTATCTTGGCGATCCAGCACGGTGAAATTGAATCCGACTGGTCTGTCGTAGTTTAGTTGCGTTTTGGGGAAGCTTTCTTTTACTCGATCTTTGTGAAATAAATTTGAAATTTAATGTTATATTTTGTTAGTTTACTGTAAAAATGGGAGGTGTTTATTTCAAGATATTCCAAAGTTTACAGCTCCAAGTTGATCTCCACTACAAACTCCAGCCCTAAGTAACAGTCATTCAGTACAGAGACTACGAGTCCCTTCTTGAAGTAGCTTTCCAGAGCCAAGAAACTCAACTCGAACTTCAGCTTGGTCATGTCCTTCAACTTACTTCCAGCTGCAGGTTCGGGGACGCTGACTCTTCTGAAAGTTAAGACTTCGTTGCGCTCGGGGTCGGCCAAAGTTACCCAGAACACTTCACTTTGGAATTTGGTCAGACCGGGACAGTACGCCTTTCCAGTGTAAGGACGGTTGCGCTTGACTTCTAAAGTTCCAGTAAGGTGGTTGACTACATTCAACTGCACCTTCATCCGCTTACTACTTTCATCCACTTGGTCGAACTTGATCTGAGTTTTAGGCAAAAGATCTAAAGCATCCATCAATTTTGCAGCCGGTTGACTATCCAGCTTCAATACTCTGACTGTATCCAGCTGTTGGCTTCTAGTAGAGTACACCAACTTAGCTAGGTAATCGATACGAAGTTTCGTACTAGCCAACTTCTCCAACTGCTTGTCATCTTCGACGTAAGGTAAAGTGAGTAAAGATGGCTGATCCGGCCATCTACCCTGCCGTACCGCTTGCAACGCTGACCCCACCATTAGTAAAGTATCCAGATACCCTAGGTAAGCAGCGACGTCGGCCATAGCCTGCAAAATACGTACCGCCTGATCCAAAATGGAGCCGGTATCGGTTACATAGTCGGGCATGGGGAGGGGGTAGTGGCTCAAGTGGGCCATAACTAGAAGCAAAGCCTTGGCGTGGGGGGAGTCGTAAGCTCTTGGAGCGACATCGTAAGGTAGCTGACGCTCCAATTCCTGGTTGACCAAATCCTCGTTGTGGCGCACGGCATGCTCCTCGTACTCAACGCTGTCACATAGGATGCCGAGAATGGCAGGCAAAGCAAGGTCAGGCTTCAACTGGTGGTAAAAGTTGCGGATGGTGGCGTGGCTCAAATAGTAGAAGGAGGCAATCTTACCCAGCTTGGTAGGCTTGATAGCGTCAAAGCTGCTGCCCTCAGAGTCGGGTTCAATACACTTGGCATCCATCAGCTTGTCAAAGGTGCGATCTACCAAAGCGGAGAGGTACTTGTTGACGCTAACGTCTTCACCATCCTCCATGCCGTAGTACGACGGATTCATACGTAGGCGCTGGTACAAATAAGTCCAGGTCAGATAGTCCATGGCGTCCTGCTTTGATCGTACACTCTTGGCCACGATTTCAGCTAGCATATGGTCATCCAAACAGGTGTGCAAACTGGATTCCACGGGGAAGGGCTCATGCAAAAACTTCTTGAAGAAGTTCTTCTTCTTGTCGGTAACCAAGATGCGTGCTATGCCCGAGGTGTCGAACTGGGGTCGACCGGCTCTTCCCATCATCTGCAGAATGTCGGTTACTGGGTAGTCTACGTACCCCTTTGTCTTGGCATCGTAATACTCGGTACCTTTGACTACGACCAAGTGGGCCGGGAAGTTGACTCCCCAAGCCAAAGTCGACGTAGCTACCAGCACCTGGATCTTGTTGTTGCAAAATAGTTCCTCGACTACTCTTCTGTCACCTTCCGTCAACCCAGCATGATGTAGGCCGATACCGAAGCTCAACGTCGCTTTCAAGCTGGCGTCCTGAATCCCTACCAGCAGCATCTCCAGCTCCTCCTCGTTCAATTTCAAGAACTGCCTTGGATTTTCCTCGTTGCCACAATAGGCTATCAAATCCTGAGCCGTCAAGCGGGTCTGCCTACGTGAACTTACGAAGACAATTACCGGTTGGTTGGGGGAGTGGGTTCGAATAGCTTTGTAGGTGGGTCGGTTCATGGAAGCCATGCGGGGGCAGTAGTGCTTGCCGCTAAAACCGTCGATGTAGACCTCTAAAGGTACAGGACGCACCGAATGGCGGAAATTGAAGAGCCCCGTAGTGTTGATGTTCAGCCACCCTGCCAGATCGACAGCGTTGGCCAAGGCAGTAGATAGACCGACCTACCCGCACCTGCTTCTTGGTATGGTTGGCGATGTAGTTCATCCTACTTACAATAACCTCCAGGATAGGTCCACGGTCGCCACCCAGCAAGTGGATCTCGTCGATTATCACCAAGACCACCTTGCGTACGTAAGCTCGTGAATGCCACCCACGTGAGATACCATCCCATTTCTCAGGGGTAGTGATGATGATATCCGCCTTCTCCAAAGTCTTCAAGTCGGGCGTGATATCCCCGGTCAACTCGACCAACGTCTTACCCATGGGACCAACTAAACGCTTACGCCAATCGGCAACTCGTTCTCGGACTAAGGCCTTGAGTGGAGCTACGTAGACGACTTTGCCGTTGGGGTTGTCCCTGAAGGCAGCCCACATGGCCAGTTCGGCAGCCATTGTCTTTCCGGAACCGGTCGGCGCACCTAATAGTACGTTCTCCGTATCATGATACAACTTGTAGAAGACTTGGGTCTGCACCGGGTTGAAGTGGCTGAACCTTTTGGTGCAGATTTCCTCCAAAGTTGGGTTATTCAAGGCACTTATTGGCAGTGGGCGCAAATTCAATAGGTCGGTATGCTGGGGGAGTAACTTGGGCAGGATCAAGTGCTGGAAAGAGACTGGTTTCAAAGTTTCTGCGCCGATCCACCGATCAGATATAGCTCTTATGAATATCTGGTTGGGGAGTGGCTCGACGATAGGTATAGTAAATTTGAGCTGCAACGGCGTGTTGATCGTCTTTTTGTGCAAAATGAAGGACTCCGAGTGGTACAGCTCCATTTGGTCAGTGTCTTCGACCCACAACCACCAGTGGTCGGCGTGCCCGTGTACTTTGTCATCCCATTCAAAGTCGGGAGTTATGGTAACACTAACTCTCAGTACTGTTCGTGTAATTGGATAGATGTCCACTTGCAAATCGACGGTAGGAAACTGCTGCACGCATCTAGCTAGGGTAGGCCCCATCCTTGCGAACCTAACCATATCGCCCAGCTCTGAAGAAGACATAGTCCTCAGCTCTTCAATAGATACTTGGTGGGTGATTCCTTCCAGTTTAGCCCTGATGTCCATCGGGAGGTCGAACTGGCACAGTGGGTGCTCAAAGGACCACATGCGTCGCTCGATGGACTTGCATAGCGACAGCAAGACGGCGGCAGTAGGCCCCCAGTTTCGATTCAAAGCAATCTCAAACACAGCTCGTAAGATTCTCCCCGCATTCTGAGCAATGTAGTTGATATCACTTACCAAGGCAAAGTCCTCGGGGTAAGCCTTGGAAATGTACGACTGCATCAGCACGTTCACTTTATCGGCTGGCCCGTTGATTCCGTTGGCCAGGTGGCAGGCACAGTTATCCTTCAACATCTTGTTCAACTCAACGATCTCGTTGTCTCGAACTTTGATGTTCTCAAACTCTTTACTGCTGCTGACCATGTTGAAGACGTTGGCTTCCGCCATGCGACTACGCATCTTGCTGTTCATAATCTCGACGGAATTATTGGAAAGGTAGTAAAGACTTGAAATACGACCCAGGTCCTTGGGGGTCAGGTACCCGGTCGCTGGATCGAATACGATCATCTGGTTGTCCATCAATGTCTTGGCAGCCGATACAATTAATTCACGTCTACGGTTGCTCAGAGATGGGTCATCCTGGGCCTCCTCGTAATCAACCCCATAAATCATGGGGTTTCGCTTCATCCGCACATAGAGGAAGGTATAGCTCAACCAGGTGACAGCCTCATCAACGTTAGTTACGGTACCTAGACAAATCTCGGCACACAGGTTGTCAACTAGGTTACCGATGAATCCAGATTCGATGGGATGCTGTTGGGTAATCGCTGACACGTAGTGGGCTAACTTGTCCCCCGTCGTAAGGATGTACCCCACGCCATGGGTCTCATACTGGGGACGACCAGCACGACCAAAGATCTGGAGGACATCCAAAATGGACAAGTCGACGAAGGAACCCTTCTGGGAATCATAGACCTGAGTACCACGGATGATTACGGCGTAGGCTGGCAAGTTGACACCCCAGGCAAGCGTAGCCGTACAGCACAGTAACTTTAGGGCACCGTTGGCAAACATCTTCTCGGTCAAGTTACGGTCCGACCTTAGCATACCGGCGTTGTGGACTCCGATGCAGTTCTTGTACAGCATACGCAGTTCACCGTTACGTGAGCTAGAGACTTCCCGGCTGTGTAAAGTATGGGCTTCCAAGTTGGACTCGTTGGGGGTGAAAAGATCCATGCACCCGTCAGCAGCCGCCATCTCCAGCATAGCTTTGGCGACTCGAACCGTCTCCTTACGCGTGTGGACGAAGATCATGACTTGGTGACCTTCAGCTAGCAGAGCCTGACACTTTTCGAAGCAGGCGCGATCCAAGTTCAAGTTGCTGGCGTTGGACCCTGGTTTTCCACGCACACCCAAAAAGTGCTGCTCCAGGGGTACGGGCCTAAACCCTCCATCAAAGTAGAACAGACCTTGGTACGGGGAAACTTTCAAGAACTGGGCCACGTCCAAGTAGTTGGGTAAGGTGGCCGACAGCCCGACGATTCGAATCATGGATTGGGTAGCTTCGACTTGGCGCAACGTTCGAGCGACAATGCTTTCAATGACGGACCCTCTCGAATCGTGGAGTAGATGCACCTCATCGATGATCAACAGCTTGATCTTCTGCACGAGTTCGGTATCACCGGTACCTTTCCTAGTAACAACGTCCCACTTCTCTGGTGTTGTAACTATGATCTGGGTATTTAGTATTTCAGCTTTGCTTAGCTGCATATCTCCGGTCAACTCACGGACTTGAATCCCCAGCCATTTCAACCGACTACCCATCTTGACAACGACTTCAGCAGCTAGAGCCTTCATAGGAGCTACGTAAACAATCTTGAAGGCCGACCTCTGGATCCGCAAAGCTGAGGCGTTGTCAGGAGTGGGAGGGGGTGAGCAGTACAGAGATAGGGTACGGAGGATGGTGAGCATGGCGACGTCCGTTTTACCGGCACCAGTAGGTGCACATAGCAACATGTTCTCGTTGGTCTTGTAGGCGATAGGGTAGACGATTGATTGGACTCGGTTTAGTGATTTGTAGCCCTACATTTAACAAGACATTAGGGATTTAAATAGATAAAAATTTACCTTGAACGAGTTTTTGCAGAGAGAATCCATATCCTCTAACAACACTGTTTTCTCGGTTGTACGCGGTGGCGCCCTGCTGGTGATTGGGATCGTCAGCTCGTCGTAAAACTGAAATTTGATTAGCCAGCTGTAAATTGTATCCAAGACTTACTTCTCCATTGACACGCTCGGTGCCTTTAGGCAATACGAATTTGGAACCGAACATCGATAGAGAACTATTGGAAGTATCGGCAGCCTGATATATATTAGGATAGTCGTGCCCCTTTGTCTATCAAAACAAATGTAAATATCTGTAACTAGGGTTAAAAGCAGTACCTTTGAAAAGGCAGGATGAAATAACGATGGAAGGAGTCTGATTTAAAGCTTCTTCTCGGATACGGCGTAGCTCCGAAGAATCAAGAATAAAACTGCTGTTCTTATCTAATTAAAATACATGAATAAAAAGCAAAGTCAATTGTAAATACCTTGGCTCGTACCCTTGTTAGCCTGAGCTCCCTTTTTGATATCTTTACGTAGTTTCTTCAGCTCCTTCTTTTCCGACTCAGTCATAATCGTAACCTGGGCTCCAAACTGACCTCTATTTCCATTGCTAAGCTCTTTGACCCGCTGTCTTTGTTTCTGTAAACTGTTCCCAAATTCATCAGTATTTAGCTAAAAATGGATAAGTATTTGATAAGGAGAGGGTGCGTACCTTAGCTGATAGAAGTAGGTTGAGTTGGTCACGGTGCTGTATCAATGCGTAGAGGAAGTCCATATGGTCGAAACCCAGCCATTCCAACAAGTTCTCTTGGATTGAATCGTCTGAATCGTTGGAAGTTAGGAAGTTGGAGATGACTTCAAATAACATAACGGAGTCGAAGTTGATGGTTGGGGAGATCCTGTTGCATTCCCTTTAAAGGCAGATTAATACAATAAGCTAAAAAACAACCCACTTTGCCAACCAAGATATATCGTAGAATACTTCACTCGATTCCTGTGTCGGCTCAATAGGTGAGACTGGAGTTAAAGTTCCACTGTCCGGTAAACTTAGCTCAATTTCATCCAAGTTTAAACTTAAGTTGGAGATTGGGTAAAACTCATAATCTAAATGGTTCTCTCTTTACAAGTTTAGGAATCATCTTTTAAAGTAGTTACCTGACGGTGTTGGTGAGCTCTTCAAATTTCTTAAACTGGTCGTTTACAAACTGCTGGTAACTTGAGTAGGAAGGGTATACTCCATCTCTATTCTCCAAGATCTTCAAGATGTTGGTCGCGTTGATCTCTTCCATTTATAACCTGTTAATTTAGTCGGTTTTTATTTGGGTTCAGGCTTTAGTTTTAGGTTCTTTGAAGGTTGCTTTGGGCTTTTATAGCTTGAACGAGCTGCGTAAATTGAAATTTCTCGCTTAGGCTAAAAATATGGATGGAAGGTTCAGACATTTAGTTGCAAATAAACCAAGTATACTTGATATAAGATATACTGAAATAAGGAATGAATTGAATGCTTAGAATAGGATTTATACTTTTCTTGTATAACTGCGCCAAAAGCGACATGTATCGAGCAGTACAGCTATTGAAACTTAATAATAGATAAAGCTACTTCAATCAATTAGTATAGAACCATCAGTCAATTGATCATATATTTTGAATTTTTTACTATACATCAACTATATACTTTATTTACCATAGTCTTTTATCACTGAATTTGGATACCAGTGATACTTTACGAATTTTAGGTCAGATATTTAGATTGCAGTGCAACTTTGGTTTTGATTCACTATCGCTATACTTTTAGCTTTGAAAATTTGAGCTAGGCTCAACTAAACTAATCCTTTATTCAACTTTTAATTCCATTCCAATAGGTAATAGTTGATCAGTTGAATCATCAAATTCCTATCAATGAAAGGGTATATAGAACGTTGATAAACTGATCTTGAAATCAAGTATAAGTTTGAGTGTAAAGAAAATTAGTGCATTTCCATAGCACGATATTGAGCCATCGATTTGAAATTAACAACTGGAGCATACCTCATTAAAAAGAAAAAGCAACTTGACTTGAGTTATCTAGCAAGGTTTATTTTCTAGCACATTAGTCTTTGAATCAAAACTAGATTAATATTCCAAATATCCATACCAAAGATATTGAAATCAACCTTTAAAAAGTTGATTATTTATTATCCTATAATCCGCTATGAAACTTGAATAGGAGTTGAGTACTCCAAACCCACTTTATTCAAAATAGCACAAGCTAAAATTAGAAAAGTATATACCAATATATTAATTAAATTAAAGTTCTTCATCATCACTTGCAAAAGTAATTCCTCCGCATGTTGGATTGAGGTATGATATTGGCCCAACTAAACAGACTAAACCGGGCATCAGTAAGGATAGATAAGCTTTGCTGTATGCGATCCTTCTGGACCGAATTGTCAGGACAAGCCGCCACGAAATTCAACCACTGTTTGTCCTACATCCAAACTTTAGCTTATTATTAAGAAAAAAACTACC
The DNA here is from genome assembly GCA_016630905.1 of Capillidium heterosporum. NCBI lineage: Eukaryota > Fungi > Entomophthoromycota > Entomophthoromycetes > Entomophthorales > Capillidiaceae > Capillidium > Capillidium heterosporum. Next base: position 1,589,934 of record WBMQ01000007.1, read on the forward strand.
TGTTCGCTACCAGTTGCATAAGACAGATTGAGGGTCAAATCGAAATAAGCTTCACTCAAAGGCCCCACGTACACATCTTTAGCTTCTCCAACGCCAACTTTGGTATAACTGCCGATATCATATACCTATTTACATCAACTTTTTTAGAAAATTTCAAATTCGTTAAAATTACCGTGGCGTTAAGTTTGTTCATAAACAACGGGTAAAAGTTATCATTCCTCAACCGAACTTGGTACACCAAATCCAACTTGATGGAATTATAAGTCTCGTTCCGGAAGTAGTTGGGGCCAGCTTTCACTCTAATTTCTGAACTTGGTGCGAACCCAGGTAACCGTAACCACAAGAAAAAGAGAATCAAACCAATGACAAACAACGAAACCGTAGTAATAACTACACACATCTTGCCAGTACAGAAACAACAGCCGAAGCAGGATCGTTGTCGAGGTTTCTTGGTACCAAAGTCACTTTGGTGTAAAGGGGTGCCGTTGGGTGGGTACCTTGGTGAAGTTGCGGCTGGGTTATAACTTTGAGGGTTGTTGGTTGGGACGTTAGCTGCTTTGACGTGACTGGGGAGTTGGGATTGTAAATTGGCGTACCGGTCGTTGTAGAAATTGCTTAAGGGACGGTTGGTCGATGGGGGGTCGAATTCTCCGTACTCTCTATTGTCATCGGCATAGCCGCCTACCAGCTTTTTATTCTCGGCATCACTGTTGGTGTATTGGTGCCCAGCACTGTACTCACTTTCGGGGCTAGGGTTTCGGTTGAAGCTAGCTGAAGTTACGTTGCTGGGTAAATTGGACAGCTCGACGAACTGGGAGTTGCGTAGGTCGGAGGTGGATTGCCCACTCGGCTTGCGTTGGTGGACGAGGCGTCCCTTGGGTAAGTTGTCGTGTCCGTATTCAACTGGCACTCCGCCTTGAGTGGATTTTTGCGAGTATTTGGAGGCTGGCCGGTACTGCCCTCTTACATCGTTTCTGCTGTAGTCTAAATTGTTAAATAGAATTGATGGATAAATTTACTATCAGGCTCATGGTAAGTTTCGTTGGATTGGTACGGGTTGATTTGGTTACCTTTGCCGTAAGCATTATTGGGGTACGATGTTGGCTTGTACTCTTCGTAATAGGTATCGTGGCTGTTTAATTGTTGAGGGTCGGGACGTGGAGGGACAATTCCGCCTTGTTTATTAAACTTACTTTCGGCTGGCCTGCTAAGGTTTTCGTTGCGGTTGTAGTTGGTGTATCGGTCGTACTCCATGGCTTTTTAGATTCAGAGCTAAGTTCAATTGCAAATTAACTTGGTCAAAAGGGTACTAAACATGGATTAGCGTTTGAGTTGTAATCAAAAATTAACGGAGGGGCGATTGCAATAGAACTAAACTAGGAAGTGGAAAATTGGACCGAGTTTAATTTCAACGAGGATGTATCAGAATTGAATGTTTCCTCTGTTTAATGTAGCTCATATATGATGCAACTGATAGTCAATGAAAGGCCTTTGTTCACACTAGTAGGACTACTTTTGAGGAACAGTCTATTCTCCGGTAATATATTGCGGTAGCTACATCAAGTGAAATCAGCCCAACTTGCAGCCGCTACTGATCCCTTCAAGCTAAACAAAGCTATTCCAAATGCCCTTACATAACTTTAGTTGAAATTGTATCTTTTAACTAATTGATATGGAGAAATTGAAATAAAAACCAGGAATAATTACATAGTTCTTTAGCCATTATTGACTATAAATTGCTTTCATATGGTATTTAGAAACCTTCTATTTCCATTTCTATTATGTTTTTATACTTTCCTAATAGCCATCTAAAGCACTGTTAGTTTAAATTAAATTCTTTAATTGATTCTATAAACCTCTTTAAAGCACTTTATTTACTCTAAAGCAAATATTATAAGAATGGGATAGGATCTTCAGTCTTTAAAGATTGATACGTATAGGAAAGTAAGAATCGGCTATTTGAAGAAATTGATTTGTTTGCATTTGTAGGATCTTTGGATCGTATATGGTAATTTGATGGAAAGAGGACCTCTAAACCAGCTTTTAAAATGATATAAATGTATTAAAAGAAAATTGCTTGATATAGTACTATATTAAACCTTCACTGAGAAAGATTCTGACGCTACCTAAACATCAACAAAGGAGATATATGTATGGGATTGTAAGTGTACCTGTAGTATAAACTAAATATATCCCAAACTCGTTTATAGATGCCATTAATTAAAACTGCATCGTGCAAATTTGAAAATACCAACAAAAATTGAGTTCCACTATCTGGACTTGTAAATCCATCAACTTACCGCTTAATCCAATCATAGTTTAGAAAATTGGATTCTCCACACTCTATTAGCTTAGCATAATCATCAATTGATTGAATTGTAAATGTCACTAAATCTTATCGTAGATTTAGTTTTGGCAGTAAAGTCAAATCTATCTTTGTTGAATCAACCTTCAGAGCATTAGATAGATATCGACTGCAGTTAGCTTTCAGTCTTCAAATCTCATACAAACCAAAAATGGAAGATGTGCCAGCCGAGTTCAGCCTTTCCAAGTTGAAGTCTCAACTTCCCTTCCCCAACGTATCTATAAGTCAACTTCAATTTTATCAGCCACTAAATAGACCTATGAAATTGTTCTTCGTTGGTATGTCGAGCCAGCATCTTTACTCAAGACCGGGCCTCTTTTCAGTAAAAATAGATGACAACAATACGTATCAAAGCCGAATGTTTTCTGGGTTGAAATCGCAGCGTTGGCAGTTAGTCTTACCCTACAAAGAACTTTACTCGGGTAACGAGTTGACTAAAAGTCAGATATTGAAGATGGAGAGGAAGCGAGCTACTAATACGCTAGATTTGAACTTTTTTTTGGATAATGATAATTTGATAGTATGTTGTAATAGCAAAATTTATTTGATAGACCCAACCAAGGTAAAAGGTTTGAGCTATAGGATATTGGCATTTATAACTTGCTTTTAGGATGGCTTACCATATAAATTACTTACGACGTTAAAAGGTGGCTTTCACAACTTTGGACTGGGTGGAGTTAGTAATAGATGGTTGGCGTTTACCGACGCGTGCAACTTGTTCGTAACCAAAGTTAAAGAGCAAAGCCAACCTGTTCAGTTAACTTTCGACGTCGATGAAGCCGATAGATACTTGAACGGTATACCTGAGTTCGTTATGCAGGTAATTTTTTGAAAATTTGGGTTAGGTTGTTAAATTTCAAAAGGAAGAGTTCGATCGAACTTGTGGCTACTTTTGGCAGAAGGACCCTATCGATGGCAAGAACAAGATACTGTATACTAGGATCGATCAAAGCGGTGTAGAGTTGGTTAAAATTGATTTCGATGAGAAGGTGAGGTACCCTAAGCCAGGTACTGATAATGCTAGCTGGCAATTAAGGGTTTGTAAGTTCGATGAGTTTGAGATGGCTGAGGTAACTTTTAAAATCTTGAGTTTGTTGTTGATCTATTTGAAGCAAGCCAAATTTTCAACTTGGATTCTAAACTTTTGTCAACCGGCGTTGGAGGCATATACTGGATTCGAGTACTTGGTTCGGCTTGGCTGGATCCCTAGACGTGAGATGTAAATTTTACTTCATTAGCTATTTATATTTACTTGTATCAGGGTCTGGGTGCAGTTATTAGACCGTATACAGTGTACGACAGTTGTGCTTGCCATACCCCTATCATACTTCCAACCCATCGATACAAACTTCCAACCCCTTCAAGTTGATGAACCTGTTGTCAAGCTTTGGGAAGAAACTAGCACCAACTGGATCAACGTATATCGCAAATTCCTATCCAATGAATCTAATAAATCCTTTGTTTTAGATCACTGACCTTTTTTACTTTGTGACACCTACTGTTGATAACAACTTCTTTATCAAAGTTGTATGGACGAGTGAGCTGTCCGGCTACCGACATCTCTATTCCGTTGAAGTTGCTGATGCTGGAGGTCAAGTTCAAATTACACAACTGACATCTGGCGATTGGACAATATTGGAAGAAGGTTTGTACGTAGATCGGCTGGCAAAACAAATCCTCTTTGTGAACAACGCCACTACACCCATTCGATCTCAAATAGGTAGGCTAGATCTTAAAAGTTTGAAGTTAAGCAGTGTTGGTGATCCCAACTTCTACTATAAAATCTTGGGTACTAGTAACGATGGGAGATTCGTGGCAGTTTGGAAATCCAACTCGGAAAGTCGGTCCTGCGTCGAGATTTTAGATTTGGAGGTGGAGTCGGCCAATGGCACCGTTACACAAAGTGATATTACTAGGTTGAATGACTATCACGAAGTAAATACTTTGCAATATAAAGCTAAAATTAGCCATTTTCAAGTTCAGGTTGAAGGTGAAATTTAGTTGATTATTTAGTACTAATAAAATTTCAAACTAGGTACCATGTTGCACGCAAAACTTATACAGCCGACCCACCTATCGGGGCAGCAGGTATCGCCTCTAATACTGACCATATATGGCGGCCCCAAAGTCCAGGTACTGAAACAACTTTACACCAAACTTATAAATTCACAACTAGTACGTCACCGACACCTACCCTTTGCCCGAATTCACAAGGTTGATCGCCTTGGCCATGCAGGGGTACAGTACATTGATCGTCGATAATCGGGGTAGTGACAACCGAGGCTGTCAGTTCGAATCGGTATTGAGTACGAGCATGGCCCAAGTCCAGCTTCGAGATCAAGTCGAAGTTATTAAGTGGATGCAGACCCAAGAGGAATTTAATTGGATCGACTTTCGAAGGATTGCTGTTAGTGGGTGGTCTTATGGTACATTATTTTTTGCATATTTGAATTTAAATGGTGATATTTAGGTGGCTATCTGGCCCTTATGGCGATTGCTACTTATGGAGATATCTTTAAATTGGCAGTTGCTGGTGCCCCCCTCTGTGACTTTGCTAGTTACGACTCGGCGTACTCGGAGCGCTACCTCAAGCTCTTACCGAAAGAGGAAAAACTTTATAGAGAGGCTTCCTTACTGCAGTTGGCCGATAAGTTCCCGGACCAGTAAGTTTTTGATGTGAAAGGGGTATTAAATTGATTTGGTATGAAATTTTAGGCCTAACCGTGTATTTATTGTTCATGGGGCTTTGGATGAGAACGTCCATATCAAAACCAACACTTTGGCTTTGATAGACCGATTGGAAAGTCTGGGTAAGCATTACCAGCTGAAAGTTTATAACGACCAGAGGCATGGGCTAAGGTCTTTCCAGGCGGTTGAAGATTTCGACAAGAGATTCTACATGTGGATCCATAGTTACCTTTAAGAGCTCTGGTGGTAGTCGACTTTGTTCTTGGGGGAAGTAGGTCGGCATTAGACTAACTTTTTATAATGTAGTTGTACAATGTTACTTTGGCAAATTTGGTGCTTAATAAAATGTTGATAGAGTTCATGTCTTTAAATCAGAAATGTTGTTCTAAGTAGTAAAAAATGTCTATTTGGATGAACATATCGCTACTAAATAGATATATTTTGACTTTGGTATTTTAATACTTTATAAATTCCAAAACTATGATATCTAGTAGAGTTCGACTTAAGATTAACTCAGCTCTAAATGAGCTGTACTATATAGTCAAAGAGATTAGCTATGGTACGGTTGATTGAGGGCCCACTGAGTATATCTTTTGAGCTCAATTGAATTTTTTCAAAAGCTGGTTTTGGATTTGGTGGATCTAGCCTACCTAGATACCAACTAGCGGTGGTATGATAAAAACTACACTTTGAAACTTAATGAAGGCGTAGTGCCCTAGAAACCTTGACTAAATTTCTACTTATGCCTGGCAACGGGTGTTGTTTTTAGAACTTTGATTAAAATTTCGACTATGTTTGGTAGCAAGTAATATCTTTGATAAATCAGCTATCTATTGTGGGAACTATACGTCTTATAGCTATTATCTAATTTAGGCTATCGCTTTACTATAGTTTGCTAAAAGCCTTTTTTATGGTAGCATAAAATCAAGCCTTGAATACTGAGAACATGGCCAATATTTTTATTTTTAATTTGGCAAAAATATTGGACCACCTATGCAAACTATCATTATTGCACACTGTAATTATGCAAGCTCCGATGGCATACAAGTAGCAAAGGTATATAAAGAGATGGATAGAATGAATTTGCTTAGATATATCAAAAAAATAAAGCCAAGATGAAGTATAGCTTAGTATCGATAACCATTTCCGTAGTCCTAGGTGCCTCTCTGCCTATTACTGACAAGGACCTGTTGGATGTTTTGAACGCGCCAACTAATGCCAACACAAATCCATTCGCCCAGCCACCAGCTCAAGCTAGTGCTCCTTTTATCTTCGGCTCACCTACCTTTAACAACAACAATAACCTAGCTAATTCGGACATTTCTGATCTATCCAAACTTCCCAAACCCAACACTTATGACTCCACTGCTTCCGATATATCCGACCTATCCAAACTCCCCATATTCAATGACTCCAACCTAAATGGCAATGACCTTCCCTTACCTAGCCTTGCCGACAATTCGAACTCAGATTTACCTTTTAAGTCAGATAAAGTTGACCCATTCGACTTTCCAGATATACCCTCCCAAAATTCAATAAGCGTTGGTGATACTTCACCCATCAAAGATGACAGTAAGGACATCAACTGGGCTGTAAAGAACCAACCGCTGGACGTCAAATGGGCCGTCAAAGACCAAGATTTAGACCCAATGTGGGCCGCCAACAAGGTTAAAAAGATTTGAGAGTTGGACTAGGAGACTTTATAATAAAAAATAATGGTATATGGTTTGAATTAGTTTGTTGATTGTAAAAAATTTGTAGCTACTTCTACTGATATGAATTAACAGTTTTCTTTATACATTTGAATGAAGGTACGATGTAGAAGCTCTATACCGGCATCCGACATTTAGGTTAGCAGATGATGTTAGTGAGGTACTTTGATGTATTTTTACATTTAAACCATAGTATGGTTCAAACCAATTGAAATTTTCACTATTAATTGGCAATTAACAATCAGTTTAAAGTTTAATATTAAATGTCAAGGAACAAGGAAATAATCAGTGTATATGACGTTTCTGAAGGTTTATAGAGCTAACTTGATTTAAAATCAGAGTAAAGATCTAGTTAGGCTTTTTATCGAAAAGAATATAAACTATATATAGATGAAAAGTTTAATTTAGAAACTATTTCTCTTCAGTTTGGGTTTACCTCCCTTTCATCTCAAGAAAGACTACACTACATAGATCTAAGCTAAAATAAAAGAAACTTATCAACCCTAAGAGACAATACATCTATATACAAAGATCCAAACAAGAAATACATTTTCACTTTATTCTTACTTAACCTTTCCAACCCAAATCACTATATCAAAAACATAAAACTAACTTTACTTCAAGAACCAGCTCCAGTAACTCACCAGGTGCCCCGAACCATCACCCCCCTCCTAAAATTAAACTTGAAACGAAATCAAAGAAAGGGATCACAGCTGATGCATCAGCTCTTTAGCCATCTCCCTCACCAACACAGCCGGATCATTGAGGGAAAGCTGTTCAATGGTAGCCGCTATATCGTACCTACAGTTCAATAGCTGGGCCTTACTTCCATTTGAATACCCCGAATACTGACTGCCCCCATAATTGGAAGAGTAGGGGGTTGTCAACGCTACTTGCCCATGGTCGAGTAACGATTTCAAGATCTTGAGTAGGCTGAGACGTACTAGAGCTTTGGGATGGGTCCTTATCTTCTCAATTAATTTGTTGTTGAACTTGGATTTTCTAGTTATGGCTAATGCCAGTTTGGGAGAAAGCCGTATTATTTTGGGTAGAGGTCCGATTAACCCTTCAAATACGATGTTGTTCCTCGAATACACAAAGGTTCGGATGAGGATGTCGAGGTACGTGGATTGGACGAGGACTTGCTCGACTTCCCTAGGGTCCTCTTGCAACCTAAAGTCAATGAAGTTAGAATAAGTTGAGTATTGGTGAAATTTTACCAGACTAAAATAGCTTCCAATCCGTTGGTCTGCCAGTTGGGATCGCGTAGGAGTCCCAAATAGAACTGCAACCCGTTGTTCTTCCATAGGAATCTTGCGGCAGACTTTGCCGGCGTGGGCCATGTCACATAGGACAGGTAAAGCTACATGCTTGAGAGGTGAGTTGATGGCAACGATCTGCTGCAGGTGGGGAATGAGGCCGGCCCTGGCCGCCAGCTCCTGCCTCCTCTTGTTAATGCGACACATGTTGTACATAGTATTTAGCACGTGATTGCAGATCTCCTACAAGAAAGTAAAATTTAGTGATATGGGAGCTAAATGAAAATTTACCGAAACTCCAAATTCGTTACGTGGCGTCAAAAAGTCGGTCAAGATGGAGATGGCATCGGCCCGTTCTAAGGTATCTAAGGTGTTGGGATTCATCGATAGGTTTCGGATACATTTGAGGATGATTATAGCTAGGCCGATTGGTAGCCTTTGGATCTCGCGCAGCATACCTTGAGTAAAATAAGTAGATGGCAGATGTTCAAACTTACAATTCATGATATTGAGCGAGGTACCCATGCTTTCCTTGACGTAGGAGTCGGCCTGGGAAAAGATCAAAAACAAATTGACTATTTTGGCTGTGTACCGTATTACTGAAGGTTCCCTATTGCTGAGCGTAAAGCTCAAAATATGGGACAAGGGTTCCAGTAGCCCCAGCTTGGTGAACAATCTACAGAAATCTTGCTTGGGGGTCGGTGTCTAAAAAGCGGGTTAGTGTTTGGGTTTAAGCTTCTGACTACCTGTAGCTCAAATACCGAGGTGATGCCGTTGATGGCGATCCAGGTGAAATCCCGTTGTTCGCTGTAGTCCTCAGTAATGAAGTCGACTAGAATTTTGAGGCCTCGACAAGAGATGAACATCTGCAAAGTGAATGTCGAGGTGTGGCACAGCTGCCTTATGAAGTAAGCCACTTCGAGACGGACGTTCATCGAGTGCCGTTTGCTGGCCAGTCCAATGATGACGGGGATGCCACCTACCAAACATAGGTTCTCTTGGATCTCCAGGTTGTTGTAGACAATCTAGGGGAATTTAGAAACTTTTGCAAGGTAAAAGGTACCAAGTTGATGATGCGTAGCAGGGAAGCTAGAAGGTCGTTGGAGTCGCACACTTCCAGCATCTCTAGGATGGGTAGGATCCCATGGTAGTTGAAGAATTTATACCGCATCTGGGGGTTTTCGATCAGCAGGAACTCCTAAATTTGGAAGTCAGTATAGAGAAGTTGGGCTGCAGTATTTTGATTTTTACTAGTTTGAGGCAGGTGTCCAGCAATGTTCGCTCGTCTTGGTCCGGCTGCAGGAGCTTAATCAACTGGCGGATTTCGGTCGTCATGCGGGCAAACTTGTCGCGCAGGATGTTGGCTTGGAGATCGGTCTGCTCTAAACCCTCTTCTAAACTTTGGAAGGGGTCGTCCTCGTCCTCGTCGGCTGGTAAATTGGAGACGACCGTATACTACATTGTACATGAGTAATTGAAATAAGCCAGCTAACTTACCGAGGAAGGACTGTTCGATCTGTTACTCGCCGACGCATGCTTAGAAAAGAGCTGCCGGGTGTAGGGATTATCGACTATTGAAAGTTCAATAAAAGTTGAAAATTAAACCTTACAAATGACGGCGGTACCAAACAAGCTGTCGTAGTTGTCGTCAGCTGCCTCAGCATACTGGGCCAACGGATCACTGGGCTTGTCGAAGCGATCTTCCAAACCCATTTCAGCTTGTGGTTGCAACTATAGACGCGTTAGCCCAGTTTCATGACGAATTTACCTTTAACAAGTTTAACTTCCTTATCATATCGTTGTCGGATCCTAGAGAATTGCAGTCATCTCCTGAATTCTGCTTGGATTTACGTCCCGGCTTCTCATCTAAGTCTAGGTTAGCATGGATATCAATTATTCACGAACCTTTCTTTATCTTGTTGATGTTGATGTCACTGCCCGAGATATCGAAATCATCATCCCAGTTATCCTCCTCTTCTTCGGGTTGAATTGAACTTAATTGGTTCATGCGGGATTTCAAAGGATTGGTGGGGGAGGCCGGTGAAAAGTCCATCATGCCTTGGCTGGGAGGTTCTGGGCCTACAGCTGTATCAGAATTTGATTTTGTTGATAGTAATACCTTTGATGGTGATCTGGGCGTAAGTAGGGCTTAGTCGGGTCTTCAAGTTGTCGCTGGTATTTTGAGGTGACATATTCCCTATGTACTGTAAATACAATAATCGAAAATTTGTGTACTTTTCAGCGCCTCATTCCATTCCTGAACTATCTTGAGATCTTCATCAAAGGTAATAGGGTCTTCTTTCCTTCGAACCTCCTAAATCCAGTCAGCGAAATAGCACATTTAACCTTACTTTTGTTCGTGCGTTGTGGATCCAAGGATGCTTAAGTAACTTTTTTGAAGACACACGTAGATTGCAGTCTTTTTGGAAGCATTGTAGGAGAAAATCGTTGACGGACTTTAAGAAATTAGGTTAGTAAAAGTATGTCTTTGAAATGATATTTGGATAGAAATAGATGGACAAATAAAAATTACAGGTGAGGCACCTTGGGGCAAAGGCGGGTGGTCATCCTGTACTATACGGAACAATGCAGCCATAGGATCAAGGAAATGGTAGGGTGGGTTGCCTTCCATGAGTTCGATAACCGTACATCCTACACTCCTACAAAAATACTTAGTTGCAAATAGCAAACATCGCATCTACCAGATATCGGAGGTTGTGGTTGCTCCTGTAAGTTCAATTACCTCTGGTGCCACTGAAATAAAATTGAGAAAACTAAATTTAAACATAATTACTCCAATAGGGTGACCCAACTACTGAATTGTCGTCGTTGGCTATCGTCGCAACCCCAAAGTCGGCCAACTTGACCAACCCTTCCTTTGTTGAAAGTATGTTGGCGCCCTTTATATCCCTATGTATGACTCCCTGCTCGTGTAGGTATATCAGCCCGTCCAAAACTTGGGCTATGTAGACCCCTGTTAAATTTTCGGGGAATTTTCCGAACCTTTTGTAGATGCTCTGCAATGATCCATTCTCACAGTACCTAGTTGAACCCTTAGCTTAATAGTTGAAAAAACTGTACTCTATTATTATGTTCATGTATGTGTTTGTTTTGACGAATCCCATGTACTTGACTATGTTTTGGTGCTTTACAATTTACAAAATGTTTAATGGCTATCAACAAATTAGCTTACATTCAGCTTCTTGAGCAGATCTATTTCTTGCTAGCCCTAAAAGTAAATCAATGGTAACCAATCTGAAAAAATACCATCATCACGTCGATACTAATTTTGTTCAAGTTGACCAGCTTTATTTGCTTGACAGCAACTGCTACCCCGGTTTCCATGTTCAGCCCGCGGTATACGGTGCCGAAGGCGCCTTTACCGATGCAGTCGCCTAGTTGCTAAGTTGTTTAGTTTGAAGTAGTTGGTGTATTACGTAGCCGTTGATAATGTCGCCAACCATATTTTGAAAAGCTTGTGAACCTGCGTTCCAAAGTTTCGAGTGTTTGAAGTGGAATTGCAAGAACCTTTTGAACTCGACTACTTGACCAAAAAATAAGGCTGGATCTACGTCATAGTCTATACCGCCACCCCTTTGTTGAAAGTTATAGAAGCTTGCGTTGAATCTGGTATTCTCCCTCCAACTGCAGTTCTTAGAATAGGTAGGTTCATCATTTCAATCGTAAAATTACTTTTTAAGGGAGTTAGTCTAATGTATTAATTTAATTTAAGCTGGGGATTGCAATTGTTCCATTAGGAGCACGCTCTTGGAAAACAGGAATGGTGTAGGATGGTAGGGGACTAAATCAAGGGTGAGCTTAAGGCTTTATTGCTCGTTTTCTCGGCAAAGTGCGATACTATATCCTCAACGGATGCTTTTTCAGGTTTCTATATAGGTTTCATTATACTTTATATTGGCTAACTATTGGCAGGAATGGTCCTAAAGAGCTTGGAGCGCTATATGCCTAGTTCCCCAAGTGGCTAGAAGCTACATTATTCTATTGTAGACGGGTATAAAGCTGTAAGGAGGGCTGAGTTTCAAGTAAAGGGGTACATGATATGTAGTAATTTGCTGTGATCTTCGGCTATAATTGCCCCCATCAGATCGAAACGATATAGATGCTAGTTAGCACGTTACATATGGTTTGTAAAGAGCTGTTTCAAGCTATTTTAAATCTGCCTATGACCAGTAATTGGTAAGCTACACTATCGCATATAGAAATAACTTTGAATAGTTTTTGCCTAATATAGCACAAGGAATACTTTCAATATATATTACAAAATCGCTATAATTTTAACCATGTGCTTCAAATCTGCATTTGAATAAACTATCGCTTTGAAGTATAAATCCCTTTGATATATTTCGGCTACGTATACTATATTTAGTTTGTATTTAAAGCGTTCTGCTATACTAATGGGTTGGCGATCTAGGAGCACCTATACATGTACACTAACTTACTAGTTGACAAATTATAGGACCTTGATACTGTTTCTAGCATTTGAAATTGGACATTGGCATCATAGCAAACTGTAGTAAGCCACATCCCTTCTACAACACACAAGACTTGTATTGTAAAAATCATCATCACTTTAACTAATCACTGATTCTAGTTCTTGGGTGATAGAATACCAGTTCTGAATGCCATCAATTACTTAAAAGAAATATGGCACCTTTATTTATAGTAGGCCCATTTCTAATCTAGATCAATCGGTATAAATGTTGGCTAAGGTATACATGCCTCAGCTGAATAGAATTGGAAATAGGTGGGCTAGCCTGCTACTATACTTTCAAAACCATGTTATTTTAAGTGCTAGTTTATAATATATACAAACAAGACATTAATAGCCAAAAGCTTTAGTTTCATATTTATTTGAGTGGTAACTGGTATGAAGCTGTTACCTACTATATCCATAGCTTTGTATAAACTTCTTTTAGTTAGGTAACGTGTAATAAAAATGACCTTTGAGGTTGGTTAGAAAATGATGCTTGCATTCTAGGTATTTATAGACACTATATCGTTAGATATCTATATGCTTGATCAAATGGAATTTTAATTGTATATGCTCGAGTATTCTACTATGAGGTTTTATTTTTGATTGGATTTTGTCACTGAATGCACCTACAACTTCCAAGCCACTTTAGCTATCAGCCAATAAGACATTCCAATTGATTGAAAGCAACCACTCTATATGTTCCAATTTAAAGTGCTATTTATATCCAGCTTACATAGGAAAAAGTGACATACTAGATGGGAACATAATTTGTAAAAATTGTCTGATCAAGTTTTTCCATCATCCAGCTTTACTTGGCATTAACCCTCAAATGAAATAATGATTCGTCAACATTTTGAACCCAAGTTGAAGGGCTAGTTTTAAACTGGCTAAACCCCTAATTCCAAAGCAAAAGTTAGAGTTCTTTTGAGAGGATGGCGAACCTGAGTATGATGGGTGCAACAACTATAGCTATGAAGGAAGAAATAGGTAAAGAAGAATTCAAGACGAGTTCGGAGACCATTACAACTGATAGTTTCTATGAGCCTGAAGATGAGTTTTCGTTCAACGACGTTTACAGTAGGAAGCTGGAAGTGGATAAGGAGGCGTTAGAACGCGCATTACAACAGATAAACGCTTTGGAAGCTAAGCTCGACAAAGAGAAGCTGGAAAAGGAGGAACTGACAACTGAATTAGAGCAAGCCAAATCAACGCAAAAAGAAAGCGAAGCTAAAATTACTGCTTTGACCGATGAGCTTGAGAATTGTAAAGAGAAATTGATACCCGATCTGGAGCAAAGGAACTTGGAATTGCAACGCGACATGGAAACCCTGGGTGAGAAATTGATCGACGAAGCTGAGCGTTGTGCTGAATTGCAGCACTCCAAAGAGATGCTGGAAAATGAAATTGAGGACCTGAGCCAAAAGCTGTTCGAAGAGGCTAATGTAATGGTAGCTGATGAACGTAGGGCCAACCATTTGTGGTCTGTCAAGTTTGATAAGCTGCAGGCCCAACTTACCGATACCAAGACGCTGTTGGAGTTCGAAAAGGCCCAGAGTACTGAGTTGAAAGCCAAGCTGTCAACGCTCCTAGAACCCAACAATCCTGAAGCCAACTTATTGAGCCCATCCTTCCAACCACGAAGCCGTAGAGCTAGTTCGATGTCTGCTTCCCCATTGCTACGTTCCATTACCTCAAGTGACTCGTTAGTTATCGACTTCAACGTCAGTTCCGACGAAATTTATACGGACCCCACCACTTTACTCGCTTATAAACTGGATGATATGCGGTATTTGGAGTTCAAAGGTTTCGTCCTAGCTCCTAAATCGAAAGGTATATACCTGGCCTCCATGTTTATGAAGCGTAGCTTGGCTGAGGATGTCGACCCTACCTTGAGATTCCATCCCAAAGGTAGTCCTTGGTCCCAACTCAAGGCGTTGAGTGTGGCAGCTCAGCTGGGGAACGTCAATTTACTAACTAACCGCAACCAAGTTAAAAGTGACTCGTGTTGTAGTTTGTGTGTAGAAAAACTTGCTACCCCCTTTACTTTCTCTATCAAGGACCAGACCGAACCTAATCAACCGCTGTGCTTAGCGTGTAGGAACCGATTGCTCTCCGTGTGTGAATTCTACGCTTTGGTGCGCGTGGTACGAGCTGGTGTTATTAAGCAATCAGTCGAAGCTATGTACCTGGATTGTCTCAAGATCAAGCACAAGATGTTTTTGGCTAGGGCCGGTGCCCGTTTCATCGAAAGTCGGAAGGAAGATGAAGGGACCGATAGTGACTTGGAAGGCTCGGTAAAATCTACGCCTGGCCTAACGATTGTACCGGTTTTGGGTAGGCTGAGGGAGTCTAGATCGATGCCCGTCTCCCCACTAGCTACTCAGACTTTTGATAAGGAGGAGGTCGACGCCAATGGCTTACGAGCTGACGAAGGGGAGGGTAGTCTTAAGCTCAACATCAAAGTTGAATCGAGTGAAGTTGAGACTGTCACCGAAGCTTCAGCATCGTTCGATGGGCCGGATGAGGGATCCAAAGTTGAGGAAGATGAACCAACGCTTCAATTGGATATCAACTACCGTCAACCTGAGATTTTGAAGCAGGCTAATTCCATTGTAGAAGTTCAACATCAACCGATACCGGTTCAATCAAATGTCAAGGAGGAGGATCAACTTAAGATTCCTAACGGTACGTCGCAAACTTTTAAAGTGATGGATGATAAAATGGAAAACCAACCTAAACCAATTGAAATTCAAACAGATATTAAGAATGATGGCTGCAACCCTGACCTTAACCCTTGGGCAAGTGAAATTGTTACTGATAAGGTTGAAGTCACCAAGGATCACGACACCACTAAGGGAGATGGAGGTGAAGTTACCAAGTCTCCAGCTACTACCAATTCAGTCCTTGGCTTCACCAGCTGCCGGACCTCCTCTACCGCACTTTTAGGTCTTTGACTTTTTCAATTCTAATACGTGTAGTTCTAACTGTTTTATCTTACTAATTAAATACGAGCTTTTATTCCTATGCTCTTATCTTTTTGCCTTTTAAGATGGCCATTAACTACTACCAGTTTAGACTAATTATGAAATATGCTGATGATATATCTATTAGATTTTGATTTAAGCTTATTGAATGGTAAAGTATTTTGATGCCAGGTATTAAAATGAGGTGACTGCATAGGATTCAATATTCGGTTTTTATATTAGGAGCTTTGATCACTTCATCCTTTTATTTGTAAATAGAAAAGTTGAGGTAGTTGAAAACTTGAAAATTTTTTGGGAATAAGATCGATTTTTATAAGTAGGAAAATTGATATGGACTATAGTAGTATTGAAGTTTTGTTGTATATAAAAAATTGGTTAAGGGTTTCATTAGGCTTCTCGTTTGCAAATAGGTTGTAAATGATAGAGATCAAATAGTTGATAAAGCTCAAAAAGTTTAGCATGCTTAGATATACAGTTGTCAACTCAACAGTTCACTCATGGTCAGCAGTTTTCAACCTTTCTGATAACACCGATTTTTCAAAACCCAGTACTAAAAGATGCCGATGATTTCAATAAAATCAGGCTATACTGTCAAAGCAAAGAATTTGCAGCTAAAGCCCGACTTTGAGCCAAGCTTTTCTCCAACATCAGTTTCCCAGGCCACCATCCTTACCACTTCTCAGACCGATCATAAGTTAGCTTCTGATCATGTCTACCTAAACTTAATTTTTACAAATATAGGTTGCTTTTTCCTATAAATCGTATAATAGAATCTAAAAATATATATTTAAAAATAGAAGAGTTGTCAATGGATGCACATAGGCACTTTATACATCATCTTTGATGGAGCGGCATTATACCCTAAGCCTGTTTAGGTATTGATGAAAGGATTACAGTAGTTTGCTAGTCCAAGAGGTAGGAGACAGGACTAGCAGCTTTAAAGGCAGTTGTAACAATTACTAATCTATTGTAGGACGGCGGCAATTAGTACACTTGCCCCCTCTCACTTGAGATTTGTATAAAGGAACTTTTATATGAAAGTGCTGAACTTGTTACATGTCAGCTGGCCCAAGTCCAGCCTAAAATTTGGCTGCAATTTAATTTTTATGTAATAAACCAACTTTAAATTTAATTGGAAGCGGATGCTACAGTACGATAGAGGACAAGCTACAGAACCCCACATTAAATTTTCGGTTCGACAAAACTAACCTCAATACCTACAACAGCATCCCAGCTAACTATAAGGCTATATATCTACAGTGCCTCCTTACTCGCTTTGGATAAACTTGAATATAATCCAGCTTCCCCACCAAAACTTCTGAACTGTTTTGCCCTTAAAATTTTACCTTAGGCAAGTTTTGGGATAACTTGTAATACTTGTGCACCAATTCCATTTGGTTTGCTTAACTTTGATTGGATTTGCCCGTTCTCATTAATCTGGTTGCTTGAGTTGGTAATTTTGAGATTGTTAGGAAATGAGTTCTTGGCTCTAGACAAAAGTGAAAGTATAGTCTTCAATTCCGTCTCATTCCCAACTTTAAAACTTCACAGTAGCAGCGTCAATACTAGCACCATATCAACATTTGCCATACCGACTTTGCTGCATCTATTTGATATTTTAAGCTATAGTTAGATACTTTCTTTAGAAGATTTGCCTACACCTATATTAAATTTCCAATTCACTTTACTCAAATTTATCCACCTTCACTACAACTCCCAATGGATATCATCAATTCACTAGGAAAACTCAGCTACCTATCGATACTTTTAAGTTTAGCGCTATGGCTCTGTCTGTTTACAGCCCCACTACATTGTCAAGAGACCAACTCTACCAACCAAACCCTAATAAATGCAACCTCTACCGAAACAGGTACTTTGGCCTTAGCAATGTAAACTAACTTGTTTAGAATTGAGTCGGGTGTGTAAAGGCCCCATACTCTACTGCTCCCCTTTGGAAAGCGACAACTGGTTAATAAACGAGAAGCATGTCATACGGTGGAATCCTCTGTACCCTGACTTGGTAGTAAGTGGATTGATCGATTTGAACCTCTACATCTCCGACAACTCACGGGTCCCCATATTTAACCTGACCAACTACTCCAACTCAGATGGCACTTACTCGCTTGACATACCGCGAAGCATGTTCTACCGCTACGACTCCAACCGTGAGTTCCACAGCAAAAATAGGATCGTCAAGACCGCTTGGATAACTATTCGACCGGCTGGCGACTCCAGGTCGGATATCCCCAGGGGACAGGTGTTCAACGTCATAGATCCCAACCCTCCGTTCTCCTCAACGTCAGCATCCTCTTCGACTCCTACTGCTACTTTGATGGTTATGGCGTCCAGTTCATCTTCCGATGACAGCCAAAATGGATCCAACTCGACTACCTTTGACACTCCACCCATGAGTGCATCCAAAGAGTTCCCAGTCTACGGTATCGTATTAACGACGCTGGGCTCCTTAGCCATCCTATTAATTATTCTGGGTATAATCCTCTACTTGCGCAAGAAAAAGAAGCAGATCATACTCGAAAGTGCGGCTCCAATCGATGGCAAAGAGAAAGGATTTGCAGCCTCATCGGACGCTGCTCCTAGTAGACGCTTCGGTAGTTCAAGGTCGGGACGCAATTTGGCCGGCTTTGGCTCACGATCTAGCAACCAAACCTCCGACTCGCAAGCACCCCTTTCCTCGAACCGTGATGCTACCAACCTATCGGCCAACGACGCCATCATGCTCAGTGAACACTTCCGTGAGCTTATGCGTAAACCTAGTTGGTCTGATGATCCATTAGGCGAGATCAACGATTTGGAGTACAATGATATATCTTCAACCCACCACGCCTCTAGTCTAAGACTGGAAGAGGAGTTGGCTCTGGATGGTGTTGGCCTACAGACTTTGGAATCAAGACGGAACTTGACGGTTATCCATTCGCACCCTGATGCTGATGAGAATGAGCTGACCAACAAACCTATACCTCATAACCAAAACTAACTACCCTACTAACTCCTAACTGACATACCTTTACTTTTACCGAACTCGCAAGTATCTGACCGGCCGGATTAATATAATAGTATTAAGCCAACTCTCATTGCCAAAATTTTAATTAATTGATTCTTTACAGTTGGTGTACTTGAACTTTCATTTCAAAACCATCTTTATAAAGTTCTCATCTACTACGCTTGATTAGCCAGACCTTTTACTGGTAGCTCAGTTGTAAACCTCACCGTACACCATACCAACTTAGCAATTAAAGACTAAGGCTATTATCTTATATGCAGTTTTAATATATATTAGTCTATTTTATTGCACTTTATTTGTTATTTAAGTTTAGTTTTATATATATCCAATATTTAAAACCATATCCTATTTATTAGCCCTTATGTTTTTATACTATCCTTGGTAGGTAATCCATACTTTTACATAAAATATAATTCAATTATAGAAAATGGATTTTCTGCAAAGAAACCACTAACTTAAAATTGCGGTAAATGATGTAAACCTGCCTAGCTTTGGATTCAATATCTAGTCAATTTGCTTAGGAATAAATGTAGGCAGGAAATAGCTACCTAACTGGCTCATCTCAATGAACGTAACTAAAGCAGTGTTTTTATGACGACCACCTCCCCTTCCTTTCAGTTTAGCTCTTTGATAGACAGCCTTGATTCCTATAAAGCATAAGCTTTTATGGTCCAGAGATTGAAAAAATTCTATTGGTGACTGAAATAAATTGAGTAGATAGCTATGGACTAAACTATTGAAACTGTATTAAATAATATATAGTGGATGCTAAGAAAACTAATCCAAACAGCTACAGTATAGGTGCTTGCAGATATATACATGTATTCTTCTTTATACAAGAATTGTCACAAATGCAGACTATAAAGCTTATGGCTACTCACAACTAAATGAAAAAGGTCAGTAACAGTATTCTTTCTACCTAGTATGAAGTTGAGTTGCAAGTGCTCGACATTTATACAATTTAATAAGTTTCCAAAGTATCAATGTTATTGAAAAAATAAATTGTAAAAAACATTTGTATTTATTAAACTTTGAAACATCAAAAGCACTGTATGTAAATTGGGAAAGGAGAAACAGATTCAGTAGTTAAACTATACCTACAACTTTCAAAAGGGCATTTGTACATGTATATACGCTATCCAAACCACTTAATGCCTAAAGGTAACGATACGCTTGGCCAAGTTTCGAACTTGGTTCCCAACTAGGCTTTTGATGCCACTCGCTACATGCACTACCTTTGACTTCAAATTAGATTGAACTTGTTGACTGGGTTCTTCTTGAACTTCTTCATTATCAGCATCGTCGAATAAGTCCAAGTCCCTTTTGACTTTCTTGTATTCATCTTGCGAATAGATCATGTGGCGCACTTGATTGGAACTGGAAGCTCTACCAGTGTCGACAACTACATTCAAGCTACGCTTGGTTAGGAATTCAGGTTTCAATTGAGGGCATTGAGGTTTCTGGTCATCTTTGGAGCCTTCCTTCTCAGGTAGATACTTGTAGCAGTGATAGACTTGTGGGTTGACTTCTAACCAGCAGGGTGGGCAATCCTTTTCGCACTTCTTATCCTTATTTCCCTCAATTAAGCAGGCCTTCTTGTGGGAGGTTTGGAAGTTGGGTTCGGGGATTGAGGTGGGTTGGGCTGAGGACGTAGTATTGGAACTAGTGGAGTTAGGAGGTTGTAGTACTACTGATAGCTG
Source organism: Capillidium heterosporum (assembly GCA_016630905.1). Lineage (NCBI taxonomy): Eukaryota > Fungi > Entomophthoromycota > Entomophthoromycetes > Entomophthorales > Capillidiaceae > Capillidium > Capillidium heterosporum. The sequence continues at coordinate 1,610,159 of WBMQ01000007.1, forward strand.
AAACTAAGGTGAGGAGGATAGGTACTAACGAAAACTTCATTGTGATGTATTGGATTATTTACAGTTGGTAATTTTTTAACAAACGAACTAGAGTAGTTAAAGTATCGCTTGGTTTTTGGCTTTGCTCAAAGATATATATACAGGGGTGTAATATTGTTGAAGGACCTATTTAGGCTGACAAAATTGAAATCTAGCTAGAAATTTGTCCTTGAATTTGCCCATTTCCGGTTTTGTTGGAAATTTCACCTCGGATTATTGGAAATTTTGTATAGGTTTGAGACATTGGAAGAAGCTACGTATTAAAAATTACAGTAGCTACAGCAAAATATAGCGAAAGTCTAAATATATGTATATATCTGCAATACCCATTATGGTAGTCCAAATAGACTAGTCGACATACCAGTTTAGTTAGGTGATGATGGGTATGGGATGGGATGGGATGGACATATTGGACGGATAAATTTGATCACAAATATTTGCCAAAAGACGGAGCTAAATTTGAAATCTTCACGCATCCTATTAAGGAAGTTGAGGGATTGTACTAGATGGGTTTCGCCAAGTACAGGGTGTAAATTGAAGGATGTTCTTCAGAGTGATAGATTTCATATTAAGTTCTAGCTAAAGCTACAGTTTGCAACATCCTCCCTTTCTAACTCGAAATTTCAAATATAGGATGAATACATAAACTCTCAACCTTTACAAATCTTATCTAGATGCCTCTTCAAAACTTTAGCTAAAACTTTAATATCAAATTAGCAAAACAATGGAATATAGTCATTCCATTGTTCTATTTCATTCCCATTTATCTGTGTAAGCATAATACTGAAATATTCAAATTGAGGTTCGTTATAAACAATCAAAGATCCTCAACAAGCGAACCTTCGCTTCTACTGATGAGCCTACTTGTTCCATTAAATAGGACATTGTAAGTTTATAAGTAGTATTCAAATTAAGCATTTTAATAGAACAAGTTTAATTGCCACATAGATGAAAGCTACTATAAAAAGTATTATTTTTGTGCATTTACTTTATATTGAACTGTGCATATCAACTGTAGTTCACCAAATCATTACATATTTGCACGACAATAAACTTGGAATATAGATTCAGCATTATCGCTGTGCCTCATATAACTTGATTCCTATTCCTTCAGGTAGTAGTTGGTCTTGAACTTGATCTTCACATAGAGCTGTTGATTTGAGCTTAATTCTTTCTGGATCGGATAAAGTTAATCCAGATATAGATACTCTTACTACTTTATACCGAGCCGAGTAAGTTTTTGGTTGGACTTGCAAAACCACCTAGATTTTTGGATCGGAGTACTACATCAAAATTGTTTCAAATATGTAGGTGCACTTTTGCAAATTTATTTGTAAAATCTTATCTATATGTTTTGAAGTATTGGGCTTACTTCATGCCGATAGTTTTGCATTGTCATTTTCGTTTTGCACTTTGAACCAATTTTCATGAGTAACATCTTTTATGTTAAAACTTGGGAAATAATTCATCATAACTGTGTTTCTGAAATAGCAGTCCTCGATATTGATACATCTACTAGCTAATAAATAGTAAAAGGTGTTGGAATGGGTTATGAAAAGTGGAACGGTTCTATACTCACTATCGGATCGGATTTGAACCAATTCCAAATCCAGTTAATTAGCGCATGTGAAAGTTTTAAAATTCAGCCATCCATAGCCAATGGATAAGAGCATGGAAATAGTTCAACCATCCATATCCAAATAAGGCCAATCCAATCAGCCAAAATTCTTCTAAAGGGAAAGTGACGAGGTATTAATTTATTTTTAACTCTATACCCGGAACCAAAATCCCTTATCTTTCCCATTTATAAACCGTACTGACGGCTACACTTTTGTCAAGAAATCATACATAATTAGAGTTTAACTATTAGAGCTATGTCAAAGTGGCAAAACGCACGCAGGTTCAGCAAATTTATCACCCCAAAGGCAGCTTTGACGGTAGCTGGTACCGCCACCTTATGTGGAGTTGGTGCCAACTACTTATTTAGTGAATCGAAGCTGGAGAAGGAGGCTAGGCAGCAGGATAGGTTCGACCAACAAACGAACTTTTTCAAAAACCCGACCATTCAGTTGGAGGCCAAGGATGGTGAAGATAGCAACCAGTTTCATACCTTTTGGACCCCACCCAGCCGCCAGGAACTCATTGAAAAGTTGAAGCTGAGCGCCCAGAACAAAGATGAAGAATTTGACTTATTAGTTGTAGGTGGTGGTGCCACCGGTGCTGGTGTAGCTTTGGACGCCGCCGCTAGAGGTTTAAAGGTGGCTTTGGTCGAGAGAGACGACTACGCCTCTGGTAAGTTATTTCAAAAGGTTTATATATGTTTATATGGCTCTAAATAGCCAGTGGCGTTTTTGTTCAATTAACTTATCCAAAAATTCATTAGGTACCTCATCGAGATCTACCAAATTAGTACATGGTGGTGTCCGTTACTTGGAGAAGGCGGTACGTAACTTAGACTACGAACAGTACAAGCTGGTAGTTGAAGCTCTACATGAACGCGCCGTATTTTTGACAACAGCACCCCACCTGTCCCAACAGCTTCCAATCATGTTGCCCATTTACAAGTAATTTAAATAGCAATTCTCAGACGCTCATAACGAAAATAGGTGGTGGCAAGTGCCCTATTTCTGGGCCGGTTCCAAATGCTACGACATCTTGTCGGGTAAGGAGCGTCTAGAAGCCAGTTACTTTTTGACTCGGGGCAAGGCACTCGAGCAGTTCCCCATGTTGAAGAAGGATAGTTTAGTTGGCGCCATGGTCTACTACGACGGTACATATATATAAAATACCGACGATAACCTAAATTCTGTAGGTCAACATAACGACTCCAGAATGAACATCTCGTTGATATTGTCAGCCATCCACTTTGGAGCCGTAGCTACCAACCACACCGAAGTTTTGGAGCTCATCAAAGAGACCGATGCTAGTGGTACTGCCATAAAAGGAGCCAAAGTTAAGGACTGTTTAACTGGTGATACTTTCAACGTTAGAGCAAAGGTAACCTACTTTAGCATACTGGGTTTTAATGCTTTGTTGTATTTAGGGTGTTATCAATGCCACTGGACCATTCACTGGTAACTACCGTTTATCGAAATATAGAAACTAATTTTAACAGATGCTATCCGTAAGATGGACGATCTACAAACTAGTGAAATTGTAGCACCCTCAGCCGGTGTACACATCGTACTGCCCAACTACTACAGCCCTCAGCACATGGGTCTGTTGGATCCCTCCACCTCCGACGGTCGTGTCATTTTCTTCCTACCCTGGCAGGGTAACGTCGTCGCTGGTACAACTGACACTCCTACCAAGGTGACCCACGATCCCCTCCCAACTGAGGAGGAGATCACCTGGATCTTGGATGAGATCCGTCGCTACCTTTCCCCAGGTAACCTGGCAAGTTTTATACCCACCTAACCTATTGTAGAAATGAACGTCCGACGTGGTGATGTCTTAGCTGCCTGGTCGGGTATCCGACCCCTCGTCCGCGATCCCAGTGCCAAATCTACCGAAGGTTTAGTCCGCAACCACATGATTAATGTTAGTGATAACAAGCTCCTCACCATCGCCGGTGGCAAGTGGACTACGTACCGCGCCATGGCCGAAGAGACCGTAGACAAGGCCATTGAAGTCTTCAACTTGAAACCCAAAACCAAATGCTCTACCGACACTATCAAGCTCATCGGTTCGCACGGCTACTCGCCCAATCTCTTCATCAAGCTGATCCAGCACTTTGGTTTGGAGACCGAAGTAGCCAAGCACCTCAGCCACAACTATGGTGACCGTGCTTGGGCTGTAGCTTCCCTCGCTGAAGTCAGTGGTAGGAGGTGGCCCCTGTTTGGTAAACGTATCAATGATATCTACCCCTATATCGAGGCTGAGGTCCGTTACGCCGTACGCAATGAATATGCTGCCAATGCCATTGACGTCCTAGCTAGACGTACCCGACTCGCCTTCCTGTCGGCCAACGCCGCCAAGGAATCTTTGCCTAAGGTTATAGCTATTATGGCCGCTGAACTCAACTGGGACTCCCAGAAGCAGCAGCAGGAGCACAAAAATGCTTTGCAGTTCCTGACAACTATGGGCTTAGCTAAGGAAATCGCCAGCCAGACCGAACTAAAGCCTAGTACCCAGCTCGAGCTTGTACACTCTCGAGCCCACTTCCAGCCCTACGAACTTACCAAGTACCGTCAAGCCTTTGCCAAATTAGATGAGGATGGTGACGGTCATATCTTGGCTAAATCTCTACCTAAGGTGCTGCAGCTGTCCGGATTTGAAGATGTCAGTGAAGTTAAATTGAGTCACGCCTTGACACAAGCTGGATTAGATGCCAAGTTGGTGTCGACTACACGCTCCGTGGAGTTTTACGAGTACTTGGAGGTATTGGCAGCTATCCGAGCCAAGAGTATTCGCGAAGATGATGGTTCAAGCATGAAGGGTAAGGTGGCCCCCAACAAGTTCTCAACTGATAGATCGGGTGGTGGTGTCTAAGTTAAGCAGGATGGGATAATTTATTGTAGTTAAATTCAAGTCAAAATCTATAACAACTATATTACGTTCTACATATATCTTGATATCATATCAACCTTATCCTATAAATTTTAGTGAATATACAGCTCATAAGATACTACCTATATTATAGTTTGGTTTTAAATGTTCAGCTGCTTTGTATCGGTGTTTAATTTGTTTTTAGATTTATTTCAATCAATTTTGATACATACATATCAAGGTTTTCAATCCAATATTTTAAAGATAGGATTCACACAAATACCTTCTTTATGGTAACCAAACTACTGGCTAATTGAAGTAAATGGAAACAGACTAAAATATATTGAAAATATAGCTTCATCAAATAACAGCTAACTTAAAATTTGGTGATAGGTAATGGGGTTAGCTACCTATAACTCAACCAATTTATCAATATGAGTTTTAACAAAATGAAATATAATAGAAGATTTGCTATAGAAATTAAGTTTAGATAGAATCCTAGCACTTTCTTTGGCTTCAGTTGATGGAAAAAGGTCAAGTTGAAGCTAAATATATTGATGAAAATGATGTCGAAAAGATAAAGGTATTTGAGGAGGAACCTCCAAAATTTGATTTGGGTCGTGATGGAGCAATCGGAAACCCATACAAGAATATAAAAAGTCATCGAATAGTGAAGTCGAGTTGGCTATACGTTTTATTAGGTTTGAAATCAATGAAAGTAGGTCCGTTTGGATTGGGTTGAATCGAGCTGGATATGTGAATTGTAGGTTATATAGGGTAGTTGGGAGCTGATGCTTTTACTTTTTACATTGCTGCACTACCTTAAGCCCTGCTGTTGATTATGAATCTAAAATAAAATAAATTTTGGTTGGAACATAGATAGTTGCATTTAGTTACCAACTTACTTCAGCTTATATAGGTACAAAGTAGATTTATCAGACATTTATACAACAAATTAAAATATGTATCTGAATTAAGAGAGTCCAATGAAGTACCCATCTACCTAAAAGTAAAAAGTAAAGTTACCAAACTATACTCATTCAAATACTTACCATCACTTTCTCCAATAGCTTGATACAGCGTGGTAGTTGGAACACTAGACTATCCCTATCTATCTTATGCGCCCTAAAGTAGCTGGCAACTAAATTCAAACTGTCGAACCAAATTCCCCCTTTCATTTCATTTTTAGAATACTTGCCCTCATCTTCCTCTTTACCTTCCTTTTCTTGTTCACTTTCCGAGGCTTCTAAATCTAAAGCAACTTTGATGACGACTAGAACTATCAAATTATGAACCTTCTTGGCAACAAATAGAGTGTCGAATATTTGGATTTCGGGTGGTAGTTGTTGCAAGGGGGTTTTAAATTGTGCATTGAGTTCTTGAAGTAGGCTGCGGAAGCGGTGCAGGTAAGGTTGGAGGTCTTGACGGGCATTTGGATTTACTTTAGATATAGTTAGGAAAAGTGCAGCTGCTATAAAAAATATTTACTAAAGTTTTGGTAGAGGGTCAACCCCTCTTGTGAGAGTATTAGGAAGGCTTGAGCTGGGACTAGAGATAGGTCCATCGTTTCACTTCAGCTTTAGATGAGTAAGAACAAGCAATTTGGATTTTGAACTACTTGGTTACAGAAGTTCTAATTTGACGTCACCAATTAGTATATTTCACAATGGAATTCACCTAGAAGCAGAAAACTCATGAATTTACCAAAGAAAGATGTGACAACCAAACTTCAATGACAATAAGGAAATTACCAACCCTACTATATTTCAAAAGATGGTTGAAACGAAAGGACGATTGGGTAGTGCATCTATCATAAAGTACATCAGAGTTAGATGTAAAGGATATAATTATGTATATGCATCAATCTTCTAGACATATAAACTTTGTAAAAATTAGTATGACAGAGAAGTGCAATTGCAAGATAGAACTTGACTACATTTTCTCAAGTCTTTACTTTAATATCACTACCATAGGCTTCAAAACAAACACTACATCATCTCAACCATTTCTCACCTACTACTAATATCAAAATGTTCCTCTAAAGATCATGGCGTGTTTATATTAGATAGACTTCTAAAAAGATCGATATCAATCCGATCTATACCACAGGCTTCCTTGGTAACTATTACAAAGTCTACAGAACTATATATAATCATCATCAGCCAGATCTATACAACAAACCTCCTTGGTAACAATCACAAAGCTTGCTGATATATATTAGCTTGGAATATCCAGTCTACCTGATATATGTATAAGTGGAATAGGCTTATTTTAGAAAAGTATATTTAGTAGCTTATAAATATAAATACCCTTTTCTTTGATTTCAAAGCAAGACGGATGTATTCCTTTCCTTTAAACCAAAAAAGTCCTATTACCTTTATTTTAAAAAGGGCTGTCTTATCCAATTGATCCATAACTGGCCGATGGAAAATTCATCAAGGATCTAGAACAAGTGGTCCACAGCTGCGTAGGCGTAGCCCAACTCCTTTGTATAAAGTCGAGTACCATCGGGAAGAGGTATAGGGATCTATTTATAGGTTCGGGATAGAAAGCGGCCAAACATCCAATCGAAATCCTCGAAAAAATTTGATTAGGTTGAGTCATCTTTGAATTCCAGCACCAATTTTCGACTCTAGATAGCAAAAATAATAATAACTTCCAAATATAGGAAAAGCTACGTCGGTACTAAAAGTAAGTGCCGGCCTTGTAAAAGTAAAGTACATTTGCAAGTTTATTAGGGTGGGGTAGAAGGGAAGGGAATACTGAACGGACAAAACTTATAGGTTAGGTTAACTTGGATGAGTTAGCTTAAATAGCTATAGTAGTGGTCATCGTCACTGTTCTCAGTACTATGCCACTGGTACTCCCGATAAGCCGTTAATCGCTTCCGTTCCTCACAAGTTTGATAATCCGTATATAGGAAAGGGTCGGGGATTATCTTTTTTCGCTGGTCGTAGGAGATTATGAACTTGTGCTTCAAGATGTCGGAAGTGGTAGGGCGTTTTTCGGGGTTGGTAGTTAGCATGTCCTTCAACATGCCTGCCGCTTGGTAAACAACACTTGGGGTATCGGTCGTTGGGATGTGGACTGAAGTTGTCGATCTACAGGCACTTTGGTAAAAGGTTGTGTTGGATGGACTATGGGAGAGGAAGGTTTCGAGGTGGGAAATGATTTTTTCGGTGGTTGAAGAACGAACTAGATTGCCACCTAAATATTGGAGGTCACATCGTGAGATGTAGGGTTCTAGCATCGAGCCGATTATTATACCAGCACTGTAGATGTCGATCTTTGGTGTGCATAAAGCGTGGTCCTCAAAGACTTCAGGGGCAATGTAGCCTAATGTTTTGTTAGTAGGGAAGCTTTGGTGGCATCAAGTACCTGGAGTACCACAAGAAGGGCATATCACCGAGCCGTCAATGAAAGTAGATAGACCAAAGTCAATGAGGACTAGGTCACCCTTCTCGTCGATCATAAGATTGGCCGGCGTCACGTCCATATGCACTATGTTACGTTTGTGGATGCCTTGAAGGGCCTACATAGAAAGTTAGTAAAATTCACACTCGCTATACCCACCGTAATCAGCTGCTTGGCAACCTTGGCGATATCAATGAGATCCCGCTTGTACATGTTGAAGGGTCTTAAAACCGGCAACACTAGGACGGTGTTGCCTTTGGCGTCGTCAAAGGTGTCAAGTAATTGAACGACGTGGGGAAGCCCTTTGACCATATCCAAAAATTTGATCTCCCGTTCGGCGTCCTCCTTGTCGAAGACCGTCTTAAAGGCTAGGGGGGTGAAGTCACAGGAGCGAACACCGAATTCGACTTTGGACATGGTAGTCTATAAAAAGTTAGAAGGCATGGGCTAGTTGGAACTTACCGAAATTTTGGGGAGACAGTTGTTGATCAAGTAGATCTTGTCATTTACCACTATCCTACGTTCGCAAGGAGCGACGTAGGCGTGGGCCTTCTCGATCTCATCCTTGGTAGGGATGTTGGGAGACGGAGGGGTCGTTGAAGTAGGAATATGGTCATCTATAGGTAAAGGTTAGAGGCAGGGTGGTTCAAATTGTAATAAGCTTCATAACTAAACGTTATGCCAACCTAAGTTGAAAGCAATACTACAACGCAACATTACCATCTGAAGAATACAGAGGCTCTTCGTTGATAACGAGGGAGGGAAGTCGACTTTTGAGCCTAAGTTTCCTTCTAGTTGACGAGGGATGCTCCTCAGAGGCTGGGGGCATGAGGAAGGTTGGTGTGGCGTTCAGGGTTTTGGATCGGAAGTTCTGTTTGTTTTTGAAGATGTTTTTGTTCATTATGGAGAAGGTGGTGCTGACTACGTTCATCGCTTTATGTTTAGGTTCGTTTATGTTAACTGGCAATAGAGTTGGATAATGTGGGGAGCTATTTAAAATGTTGATAGTGCTAAACTACTATTGTCGGATTTAGGTTGTGACTATTAGAAAGTCGTATTTGGTTAGAATACTGGAATTGAAGTTGAGTGTTGAAGAGTAAAAAGATAAGCGAGTCGTTACATTCTTATGGACTTGATCACATAGATTTATACTTCTTTTGGCTGGCAATCTATTTTTATCAGTCCAGATAATTCGACTTTTTCATTAGGCTTCTACGCTTGCTATTGGGCAGGTGGAAATCGGTTCAATTAGCAACTGGCTATCACATTGGATTAAAAATTCTTATCTTTAGTAGGACTATTGGATTAAGCCTTAAGTTCGCGGGGAAGAGGTGCTCAAACCATCCTAAAGTTCTGCCTTTTGCCAAGCTGGATTGGCTCCATTTTGTAATTTAGCTTGCTTGGAACCATTCTGCTCCGATTTATTGGGCAAAGATCTGCGATTGCATCTGTGGAAAGCCACCTAGCTTTTGTGAACGCATGCTAAATGAATTTCTGGCAACTTGCTTGAAAATGAGATTTAACCCTCCACACAATAAATTTTCATGCCATTTTTGATAAGGGATGGATGACAGTTTCTGGTTCTTTATCCGTTTTGGCCCATCTGGTTTAGCAATGTAATGTTTCAATAGGCTTGATTTGGGCTAGAATTGAATTGCCTTCCTGATGTATAACTTTCACACTGATTTTCCTGAATCTAGTCACATCATTGAAACTTTAAACGTCACCAACTACACTGTCTTTTCCACAAAGGTGTTTATACACTCTGAGAATCAGCCTGCTTTCGATTGCCCACTTGCATATTCCTACCCATCAACCTTTATCGGCGACAGTGAAGGGTTTTCTTTGAAAACCTCTTTTGCATCCCCAGAATAGTTTTGCAGTACTGTGCGTGTTGCGCCTCTTCAAAGCTAAAGATGATATCAAATTGAAACAGGTCAAAAGGAATAAACTCGAGGTTTGGATTGGGTAAACTGATGTAATTATGCAAATTTTTGGAGGTTAAGCCGTAGTTTTATCATAGTTGGTCCAAGTGACCCTATCAAGTAGCTCCGTTAAATCCTTCCTGTAAAGCTTTGCAGCTGGGATAAGAATTCGTAGCTTATTCTCGATAGTAGTATCTCCGCCTCTATTACTATCTCTACGCGCTTTGACTCATCAAAGGCTAAGTAGTAGCAAGAATAATCCAGCCCGGCTAAAAGTAATGGCTTTGCTCCAATTGCATGGCAAGGAATTAGTTAGTTCAAGCTTGGTAGCTTAAAACTACGTAACTTTAAAGCACTAACCTTTTAAGGTGTGTAAGTTTTACAAGGGAGCGTTGTTGGATGCTGTTATGGAAACAAGCCAAGCCCAACCATCAATAAAGTAAAGGGAAGCTGAACGACAATCGGAATTTCTTGAGAAACCTAATCCAAGGAGTAGGGGGTGCTATCTCCTTTTGATATAGATACAAGCCCGACTAATGAATTTGTCACAGTCAAGTTTCGTTCGATCCTATTTTTAACATGTAAGCGTCTTACTGATATATTTGTAGGAATAGCTGTCCTATTATTCATAATGTTCTCGCTATAGTTGTGCTGAATAGAGTATAAAGTTTGTATTCATTCATGACATGACGATTCTAGCACATTAGTATATCTTATCAGTCCATATGTCACGCCTAGTATTTAAACGGAATGTTGCAAAAGATCTGTATTCTATAGGCAGCATTTAGATAAAGGAACAGTCATCCTGGTTTTCAAGATAGAAGATAAAGCTCGGATAACATTACCTATCGAAACAATGTGATGGTGTACATTTTCATGCAGTCTATCACTTGTATTTTTATCAAAAGTCGCTTTGTGGAACCATGGTTTTCATTTTGTCCTAGAAGCTTTAGGTTTCATAAAATTCTGTAGAAACAGTTGACGACTTTTACAAGTTTATTTGCACTGAATGGTAAATAACTTGCATTTCTTAAACCCTACAAAGAATATCTGCAATCCTTTTCTACACCAATTTTCATCACTGCGTTACTCAATATTCAAGTATTTATATGTGATAAACAACTATTCACTTTTAATAGTGATAAGATACTCAAATTTAACATTACTGCTCCTAGACCTTATTCGTACCAGACACCTTTCTTTTACAATAAATTGCTGCTTAAAATACTAGTAGCAGTGTCTTTTAGTCCGCTGAGATTGAACTGAAGTATTGGTTCACAACTCAGTAGGCTTAGTCCCATTCTTTATACTAAATCATAGTGCAAAGTGCCGAGAAAGTATATAGAATTGTTCGCCATTTACACTGGTTTGGATTACTGAACAAAGCTCTCAAAAACAACCCACATGCAACTGTTTGGAGAAATTGCAATTTTGCAAATTTGTAACGTCTCTTACAATTGGCTAATTGACAAATTAATTAGTCTTAAACACTTCCCTTTACAAATGAAGTAATTAAATGGAAAATTTTCGGTTTATCGTTAGTTTTAAGCCTAAATTAGCAAGTATAATTGAAATTCATCCCAACTTTAGTTATTTCCACTATTTTATCCAGGATCTTGCCATTATTAATCCAGTAACAGCAGTAGGAACGGAAAGGCACGTTCAGAAGTCTAAGCAATGGCGAGCATCGAGATCAAGAAGAAGGATATCTACAAGATAGTTTTGGTAGGCGACGGTGGTGTTGGAAAGGTACATTTATTGCTTTGTTTATAATGTTGTTAATTTACCTTGTTCTTTTCAATTCAGACATGTTTACGTAACCAATACATCCACCAACGATTTACCAATCGGTACAAAGCAACCATTGGTGCCGACTTTACAGCTAAGGAAATACTCAAAACCAACGGGCGTAAAGTAATGCTACAAATTTGGGACACGGCAGGTCAAGAGCGTTTTCAATCGTTAGGAGTTGCATTTTACAGGGGGGCCGACGCTTGTATTTTAGTTTACGACGTCAACAACTACTTGACCTTTGAAAACTTGGCTCGATGGCGTAACGAATTTTTAAAGTACTGCAACTCGAGCGACCCCGATCACTTTTTATTTGCCGTTGTTGGTAATAAAGTCGATTTGGATGACAGAGTTGTTACTAAGCGTCAAGTTAAAGCTTGGATAGATTCGGTTGATCCCGATGGCAATAAAGTCTTTTGGTTCGAAACTTCAGCAAAATTAGGCACCAACGTCGAATCCCTCTTTCAGACGATTGCTGACCATATCCCCGATATGTTGCCGACCGAAGTTAGTGAAAATGGCGCTTTAAATAACTTGCAGTCGGTAGCTTCTAAACAGTTCTTCTTTACCAATTCACCGTACCGTTTTGAATCCGACCCTTATGATAGGCCTTCGTCACTATATTCTCAGTCTAATGTCCTATCTGACACCAGCTCAAACTCGACTTCGTGAATCGCAGAATGGGGATGCCTACTCTAACCCTAGCTCGAGATGTTGTTTCTTTTGACCAATTTTAATAATTCCTAATCTATTATATCCATTATCATAAAAACTAACCTTTAATTTCGTTGCTAGTTAGTGTTATCCTATTTTTGATAGTGATTTTTCTTAATGTAGCGTTGTTTAGGGAATATAGCCAAGTATGTTTCGATATGTATATAAATAGGCTGGAATATGAATGAGAGATTGAATAAGCTCATATTATAAGAAAGGATAGGTATATGTTTGTGTTCAAAAATCAGTTTCTTAATATAGGCTTTTGGGTTAAAATTTTAAAATTCAAGTAGCTAACCTTTAACTTGCTTATATACATCATTGTACTTGAAAACCAGATATGCTAGTAAAAGTAGTTAAATAGGTATATTATCTTTACTTTAAAACTTTATAAAAATATTAGCCAAATCTAAGTGTGAATAAGCATATTGAAGTTAGTGTATACTGCTACAGCTTATTGAAAAGAGCAATATATCCGCTTTCATAACTATAAGAATAAAAAGCTATGTTTATATTGAATCTTATACCGCTAAGGAAATGAATGTGACTATAATACTAATTAAACAATGGTATACGAATCAATAATCCAAAACTTTTTTGTCAAGTAAAAGTATCAGGGTTATTTTACATATTTTGCTTATGTTTGTCACATATATCATTCATCTATATATTAAAAATCAAACATCCTACTGAATACATACTGCATCCTATATAGCTAGTACCAGACATCTCTACTACCATTTTGAACTATGTAAGAAATTCGCGAAAAGTGACCTCATTTCAAGCTCAAAGTTCAATTGTGAACTTTGCTTTTATTGAGAAAGCTCAAACTCTTTCAACTTCCAATCGACTCCAATGGAATCCACCGAGACGTCAACCAGCCACAATGAAGCTATATGGACGCTAGCGAGCAGTGCTATCCAAGCTACCCAAACACCCGGACAAGAAGAAGTCGATATCGAAACGTTGCTAATATCAGGATCTTTAGATGAAACCGTTAAGCTATGGTAGCAAAGCTTACTATTGACAAAGCTACTAACATTATACCAATAGGACTTTAGACTCGGAATATGATGAACTGAAAGGCATCGATAAATTCAATTCAAAACTTGCATCACAACATTCGTTGGCCATTACCTCAGTCGACATCAGTCCAGATGGAAAATGTACTATTGAAGGTTAATTTTGCTAACATGATATTTTCAGTGGCCTGTTCAGCTTCCTTAGATAATACAGTGATTATATACTCGATAGAAAGCTTCAAAGTTTTGCACAAGATTGAACTTCCGACAAGTACCATCATTTTTGTTTGTGTATTAATTTGATTTCCTAGTGAGTTCCTACAAAATCAAATTTTCACCCAACTCTACAACCGTTGCTGTATGTGGTCAATATGGCAAGTTAACGTTATTTAATACCGAAGATGGAAAGGAGTCGGCATGCCTAGATACCTTGACTGACCATTTTATCATGTCCATTAATTTTGTAATTTTTGGATTTTGCTTTTTTTCTTAACGATATATAGTCCCCCTGTGGCAACTACTTGGCCTGTGGCACTAACAAAGGACACGTGTACACCTTCCACTTACCTACCCAATCAATAAGCCAGAAGTTTATGGGTATGATTTAAATTGTTTTCATTTGTTTAAGTTTCTTTTTGATTTAGGCCACAACCTACCTATACGTGCTATCGTGTACTCCACCGATGGGTTGCAGTTGGCAGTTGGATGTGATGATGGCAGGATAACTATCTACGATCCGTAAGCTTTCTTTTTCGATTTATTTTGTATATCTAATCAAACCCAAATAGTCTACATCAGAACATCATCGGCTCTTTAATAGGGCATTCCAGCTGGGTCACATGTTTGCTCTATACGAAAGATAATACTGGACATCACCAAGTCTTGGTTTCTAGGTAGCTTTTTGCTGAATCGATTGACTTATATTTAAGTTCCTGTGATACAACACTCAAATTTTGGAATCTAACTACCAAGAGCTGTGCAGCTACCCTCAAAGCCAACTCACAAGTAAGTCAGTTGTTTGACTCGCTTTTAATGTTGCATTTAGGATTCAGGAACCTCAAATCAGATCTGGACGTTCGTAGCTGTACCCTCGGACGGCCAAAGCGTATCGAAATTTGTAGTTGGCTTGGAATCAGGTGTTACTAAGGTGATGGATCAGCCCTACTTTAATATCTAGAACATAATAAAGGTTAGGTTTTGAATTTTTAATACGGTGCTGTTACAAAAAGATACTGACACTGTTGTTGCATATTAATTGTATTGTAAGGCTAAGCTATATTTTCACATTCTTGCAAGTGCTTCATCGGATCAACATACTCCACGACTCAAGTTGCAGATATTTGCAGTGTTTTCCTCTTTCCGATCTATTTGATAAATTATATTGTATAACTTTAGGCAACAGCCATCTAGGCTATTGTATTCTATTTAATACAACCAATATACTGTATATTAATTCACACATACAACTAAAGTTCTGTAGTAAATGTAATTGAACCAACATAATTCACATCTAGCCTCATATTTGAACACTAAACTACATTTAACAAAGTAACATGAACAAACAACTTTATTAACTAAAACGCTTACAACTTGATGGGATTATCAAAGGACTCTTTAGTCTCAACGACGCTGACCCTAGTCTTCTTGAACACCTTGCTACGGATCTTGGAGATCAACGTCTGATCCAAAGTTTCAGTCCGGGTACCGAACACCATGAGTAAAACTAAGAGCACGGCGATACTAATTAGTAGACCAGCCCAATCGGGGTACAATCCATAACCTAGCGGTAGGTATCCAAAAACGCACGATACTAAGAGAACTAGGACGGCGTAAGCAGACTGGGATTTGATGTGCGTACGTACGGGGAGTTTAACAGCCATACAGGTCAGAATACTAGTAGCTGAGATGGGTGAGTTCAAATCACCAAACACGGCCCCCGAGAATACAGAGCTGACCGTATATACTAGGTTGGTATCGGACTCGGTGTCTGCAACTAAGGGCATTACCAACGGAAGCATGATGGTCATAGTTCCCCAAGAAGTGCCAGTACTGAAGGAAATAATTGCAGACAACAAGCAGGACAGGAACGGGATTAGGGCGGGGTTCAGGTTCCCTTTAAGGGCACTGATCATGAATGTGGAGACACCTAAATCGTTGAAACAGTCGGCTACACCCCAAGCGAAGACTAAGATGAGCATGGTCTCGACCATATCCTTGATACCATACATCATGACCTCCATACCGACCTGGAATCGAATGACGTTCTGGAAATGGTACATAACTAGACACAGGAGGCAGCTGAAGAAGGAGGCGTACAGCAAAGCACCGTAGGAGTCACCAGCACCAGCTATAGTCGCCAGATCAAAAGTTGGATTCTCGCCTCTTTCAGCCTGGTTTACCAGTTCGTAGTATCCGGTTACCAACAGGCCAACTATAGTTAAGACAATAATGGAAAAGATGGGTAGTAGGGAGTTGACTAGACGTTTAGGCAAGCTGGGGTCTGATTTGAGGGGATCCTCCTTAACTTCCTCAATGGTAGTAGTGTTGACTTCGACGACCGAGCCTTCAAAGTAAGCGCGACGCTCTGCCTCTAACATGATACCAAAGTCTCGTTTAGTTATCAATAGCAGGCCACAGAAGATGATGGCCAATATGGGGAAGAAGCGGCTGGGGATAGTTCTTACAAAGAAGAGGAAGGGCTCTGAGTCGATCTTCAAGATGGTGAACTGGGTGGCAATCAGTCCCAACATGAAACCGATCCAGGAGGATATGGGGGACAATGAGGTCAGAGGTGCCGAAGTGACATGGACGATGAAAGCCAGCTTTTCTCTGCTCAAGGACAGTTTGTCGGTAACACCCAACATATTGGCACCGACAACCATACAACTAGCCAGATCGTCCAAGAACAGGATGATGCCTATGATGAAGGTAGCCCACTGACCCTTCCATCGGGTCGTAGCTAGTTTAGTAACGGCGTTGGTAAGTGCTTCAGCACCACCACTCTTCTGGATGAGGGATACACACGACGACAGGTAAAAGGTGAACATAATAACCTTGGCGTGGTCAGCATTGGCTAGAGCTCGGATGGTGTAGTAATCTAAAGTGCGCAAGAACCCAGTCAGAGGGTTGAAACCATTGATGAAGGTTGCTGAGATGAAGACACCCAAAAGCAGGGCCAAGGTAGCTTGCGAGGACAGTAAGGCGACCAGTAGTACGACCAAGATAGGTAGGAGGGTAACTGGGGCAGGCATACCGTGGATGATACCGTTGAAGGAAGCAAACTCCTGGCCGTTGTTGGAGAGTACAACCCAAATCTTACGTTGCACATTGTTGGTAACTTGCAAATCACTAACCAGGTAACCGGACAAGTAGTCACCCTGGGTGATTGTGCTAGTAACCTTGACTTCGGAACCTTGGCTGGCAGTTAAGTTTCCCGTACCGATGACGGTGGTTGTATCCTTGGTCCACCCTTCCAAGACTTGGTAAGTGATTGTGGGGCTGGCAGTCACTATTGGGAGACAAAGTTAGTATTTTGAATTGACATGTGAGTAGTTACCATTTTTCCAGCTCAAAGTGATATCGAGGTTCAAGAGGTAGTTGTAGAGGACTACCTTGGGCAAGTTGACGGAGTCTAAGCTCGGTAGGTTGGAGTCGAGTTTCGAGGCATCTTGCGTTAGTACGGTTGATAGGTAGAAGGTTAGTAGCGTGAGTAGGTAGCTTGGTACCACAAGTTTCATTCTAGGTTGGTGATTTATTAATTATCGGTTCAAGTTGGAAGGTGAGAAAAGAGCTACGTTCACCAGTTGTCAGATTGGACGTATGTAGCTACAACGACGTCTTTACAAAAATTAAATAAAGCTGAAACGTGGAGGGTAGGGATAAAGAGGTGGATCGAGCTTGCTTAAATAGTAGGCAGGCCTTTGACGATTGGGATAAGTTGTACTTGGCCGCACCTATACTATTGGCCTCAGTTGATGGTCCCTTGCATTATCTCCCAACCTCATTTTTCTCTTACAAAGATTACAAAGATCCAAATGGAGCACTAAATTCGAATTTGATCTAAGTTAGGCTCAAGAACTTGGTTATTCTTTAGCGATTTTATGGAGGCTAAATTTAGTTGGAAACCGATTTCATTTGTTTTCATTTGACAGACCTAGCTTGGCTGAGATATGCTTTTAGAAAGATATGATAACGGACCTTCTGGGCTTAAGAACCGGTATAAAAGGGAACTACTTGTAGGATCTGATATCGTTAATTTGGAGCGGAGGCCTATAGAAGACATATCAGTATGATAAGTAGGTTTGCTGACTCGTAAATTTATCTGTCAAACTTTTTTTAGCTTTTGCTTTACCGAATTTTGTTATCCAGAAAGTCAGCTGGACTTGGAAAATGGAAGGAAAAGTCAGCTGTACTCTTTGACAATGTTTCAAGACTCGAAATACCTGGGCTCTTGGAAACGAACCCCACAATTGACGATTTTTAATACATTGAGTATATCGGGACTTTTCAAATGGGACTTTGGCGTCCCTGCCTTTTGGTCTTTGGATTTTGAACCTGATATTACAAATATCGGTTGGTCTGCCGTAACTATGAAATGAAACCGATCCAATAGGGATGTATGTTCAAGCAAGTGGCAAACTAACCAAACCGACGTTAATTTTGCCACAGTATCCTTGAAGGATTTTAATGTTTTATGTGGAAGGTATGCGAAATAATGGATTTTTTATCCTGTGATCATGTTTGCACCCTACCGAAATAGTTTGATAGGATTGTATGCCTAGGTAAAACATTTCTTCCATTTCTTGTTGGCATAGTAGAGGCTTGATATAAACTGGAAAAGCACCATAAAGTACGATCCAAAAAGTTTACCTTCTTTTTATTATAAACTAGGTAAAAAATTGATAGGGATAAGGTTTAGCTTATAGTATACTACTTATATTGAGTTTTTACCATAATGTTTACTAATTTAGCTTTTTTTAGTTGTAGTGATAATGCAACTATAAGTTGTATAAGATAGTAAGACTGTATTTTATAGATACAAACTATAACTTTTAAATAAAAGAATAAAAATTTTAATTTAGTTAGTAATTAGTAAATAATAACTAATAAGATTTTTAAGTAAAGGTTTAATAAAGTGTATTAGTTGGATTGTTTTTTATTTTTAATAGTTTAATAAATAGAACTATAATATAGTATACTGTTTTTTAAAATAGTGTTATTTATATTAAAATTAAGTTTGCCAAAAGTTTAGTTAAATAAACAAAAGAAACTATATCAATTAAAATATTCTATACTATTGTATATATATTATTATAGTATCTTTACTTACTAACCTAAAACCAAATTTTAAAGTTTTATTTTTAGTATAAAATATAATATTAGTTATTAAATATTTAGTTACTAGCTTAGATTTCTAATTAAGTTTAGCTAAACTTAATAAGTTCTTTGTGTAAGGAAATACTTCTAATCAGCTATAGCTTCACTTAATAACTAGAATTCAGTTTTACATTCCAGATATATAGATTACCAGTTTGGCATCAATCCTAGTAATGCTAGAAGTTCTATTCTCTTTAGCATGAATTAAATGTTTTATTTAGCATTGACTGTCTTTAAATCAATTTTGTTATTTTTAGGGTTAATGATAAATGCCCAAAAAACAAGAGAAATAGTATTACTAATGGATTAGGAAAAATATCAATTACCAGTACTCAAAGAACCAACTACTAAGGACAAGTCACATATATAAGACTCATGGTGAACTTAGTAGGAGGTTAAGTTATTATTAAATAAACATATTGAATCATTTGATATTTCTTCTGCTATTAGCATAGTATAGACTCTCTGCATAGTATAATGTAAAACTGACAATTGGCATCCCTTAATAGTAGAGAGTTGCACTGATCTGAACTAAACAATAGAACTGAACCAAATTAATCTGAACTAAACCCTAAAACCCTCCTGAACCAATAAACCCAACTGTGCTCCTTAGCCTAATGGCTACTCTTGGAGTATTCCTATCTGCCCACCATCTTTGGATTAAGCTACAAGCATGAGCCTCCTCTTTATATAGCCTTATAGTTAACATTCTTAGCCTTTATAAAGTCCTGGCTACCATTGCTTTCTGGCTAACCCTAGCTAGTAAATGTTCTTTATGGACATTTTCTAACACTTTGGTATAAAATATAATATATGTCAACTTAGCTCTCAGGCTAAGTTGGGTGTCGAACATTGGAACATTAATTTTTCATAAGAAACCTATGATTTGGCTACTACTGGACAGAGCATTTTGGGATGATACAGTTACATATTCATCCCTGCGCTTTGAAATACCTACCATTCATTAGTATATATTCTAACTAATAGCAAAGTGCTCAAATTACCTAAGACCGATTTCTATTGAGAAGGTAAGTTTGGGATTTCAGACTTAATGCCGGATTTCTCTGATGGTTGACTTGCAGAGAAAGTGAATCCAAAATGCGGAGGCAGACAGCAGTAATTAGGATAGTGACTCTCCAGTTCATTAAGAAAAGAGTTCACTGACAAACCTCCAAATTATGCCTTGTTTTGGATCTACCATATAAGGAGGACAAAGGAGGAAAAGAAAAGGAGAAAAAAGGGGAGACAGAGAAGAGGAAGAGACAGAGAGAAAAGACAGACAGAGAGAGAAAAGAGAGAGAGGATAAGAAGAGGACAAAAACAGGAAACAGACCACCAAACAAGAAGAAACAGATAGGAGGACAAAAAGGACAGTAAAAGAACAAGAGGGAAAGAAAAAGAGTTTCTGGATTGCTTTCATCAATAGAGGAAAAGAGAGTTTCTGAGTCGGTTTATCAGAATTGTTTGGGACCTTTCTTTTGAGTTCGCCCTAATTGTAGATTAAGTTTGGGTTAGGTTGATTATAACATTTTAAGGGTTCCTAACCAGAAGTGTTGCAAGAATAAAGCTTTTATATTGGATTTAATTGTAGGGCAGTTGCTGCATCTATATTAGTCAGCTCACAACATGATACACATGTCATGTCCCATGCTGAAGGACTCACCAAGTTTGGCCAAACCCACTTGACTGGAAGTCCAAGCCAGTGGTCAAACACTCAGTGAGGGCGACCAGCCAACAATATATATATTGTATTATAGGCTGATTAATATAAATATAATTAAATTTTTTACAATTAATAAAAGTACTAAAAATTCTTAATTTTTACAAAACTACTAGCTAAAAATCTTTAAATATTTAATAAAACTAATTTAACTTAATATATGATTTTAAAACCTTAAAAACTTTAAACTATAAAATACTAAAATTCTTTATATTTTTAAAATCCTTAATTTTAAGAAAAACTAATTTTTTTTCATATATAAAAGTTATAATATATATATTGTAGCTTAGGAAATAGTTATAACTTAATGATATCTAAGTAGCTATCTTTTTTGTAAGCGGAATAAGTATGTATTTCTATTGAGAAGGTAAGTTTGGGATTTCAGACTTAATGCCAGATTTCTCTAATGGTTGACTTACAAAGAAAGTGAATCCAAAATGCAGAGGCGGACAGCAGTAATTAGAATAGTGACTCTCTGGTTTATTAAGAAAAGAGTTCACTGACAAGCCTCTAAATTATGCCTTATTTCGGATCTACCATATAAGGAGGACAAAGGAGAGAAAAGACAAACAGAGAGAGAAGAGACAGAGAGAAAAGACAGACAGAGAGAAAAGACAAACAGAGAGAGAAAAGAGAGAGAGGATAAGAAGAGGACAAAAACGGGAAACAGACCACCAAACAAGAAGAAGCAGATAGGAGGACAAAAAGGACGGTGAAAGAACAAGAGGGAAAGAAAAAGAGTTTCTGGATCACTTTCATCAATAAAGGAAAAGAGAGTTTCTGAGTTGGTTTATCAGAATTGTTTGAGACCTTTCTTTTAAGTTTGCCTTAATCATAGATTAAGTTTGTATTATTTTAAAGTTTAGATTTTATTTTATATAGCTAATTAATATAGTAAAGCTAGTTATCTAGTAATTTAAAGTAAATCTTTAGTAAAAGATAAAGTTTATAACTTAAAGTACATTATTAAAATATAGTATAATATAAGCTAACTATAAAAAACTAACTTAATATTATATAAAAAGTTTATATTATACTAATAATAAAGAAAATATTAAATAATTACTTAATCTACTATTAAGTTTATTATAGGCTTTATATATATAACTAATCTTTAATAGTAAATATTTTTAAATACTAGTAGTTAGTATTTATTTAAACTTTTAATATTTAAATTTATTAGATTTTTTTAAAAGATTATTATTAGCTTTATATAAGGTTTAAGAAAGTACTGTTCGATTTAACTAATAATAGTATTATAATAGAAAAATATAATATAAAGGTTTATAATAGTAAAATCAGTACTAATTATAGCATTAGTAATATAAATCCAAAAAAGATAAGTTTAAAAGAAAGTAAAGAAAGTTTAAATAAAGTAAGCTAAAAAAGTATAAAAATTAAACTATATATTTATATAATATAATAATTAAAAGGCTAACTAAAAACAATACTTTATTTGTAAGTAAAATAAATTAGGCTATTAAAGATAACTATAGTAAAAAAACAAAATCAGGCTATTAGAAATAGTTATAATAAAGAAAATAAATTAAACTATTATAATAGCTATAGTTAATAAGTAAGATTAAAAGGTAAGTAACAGTTATTTAGAAAATAGTAAGGTGGAATATTATTAAAATACTAGCTTTTAATAGTATTTTAAAAATTTAAATACCTTTTTAATATTTTAATATCTAAATACTATTTAATAAATATTAAAATCTTTATAGCTAAACTAAGAATATAAACATAATAATCAAAAATATCTAATAAATTAAACTAATTTCTAATTAAAACTAAATATAAATAGCAAATATTAAAGATTAGTAAGAGAAAATTAGTATAGTATATAAAAAAATTAATTAATAACTATATATTAAGAATTATAATAATTAGAATTACTACATTTTAAAAGTATAAGGATTTAAAAGTAGTTAGTATAAAGTTAATTAATTTCTACTAAAAAATCTTTAATTTAATTTAGTTTATAAAGTAAAACTATAGCTAATTTAAAAATATTTTCTTATACATATATAATATATAATAAATAAAAAGTAGCTAAATATTTATTATTAGTAAATAGTAAAAAGAATATATAATAAAAAGGTTAAAAAAGCAAAAGTATATACTTTTAGTTTATACTAAGAAAAATATATAAAAGAAAGTAGAAAAAAAGTATTTACTTAGATATTAAAAAAGCAAAAAAAATAAGTATTGGTTAGTTGCTTTTGCTAAGTATCTGACTACTAGCTTGGACTTTTAGTTAAGTAAGTTTGGCTAAACTTGGTGAGTCCTTTGACATAGGACATAATATATATATTGTATTGTAGGCTAGCTAATTTAGATACATTAAACCTTTTATAGCCAATGAAAATCTTTAAAACTTTCTATTTTTGTAAAACTACTAACTAATAATATATTTGTTTATTTAGGCTAATCTTTATGAAAATTCTTTCAATCCTCCAAAAATCTTTTTACTTTTTTCAAAAGAATCTTCCTTTCTTCTTATCTTCCATCTTTGATATATATATTGTAATTTAGAAGATAGTTCTACTTTGGCGTTTTGTAAGTAGATTCTTTTTTAATAAGGGGTAGGTATGCATTTTCATTGTAGTATTCTATTATTAAGTTAAAACCCAATCATTTATACTTTAAAAGAATAATTAATTTTAAATAAAATTAGATAAATTAAGGGTTGATTAGTATGATACAAATGGTTTAAAGTAAATCATTTATAAAAGATAACTTATTATGAAAAATAATCTAATATTTAATATATAATTTCTCTAAAGAGCTAAATTAATATAGTATATATTATTAAGAAAATAGTAAAAGTAGAAGAAAGAAAGAATAATAAGTATTTACAGTATATATTATAAAAAAATAAAGAGTAGAAGAAAAAAAAAAAGGTAAGATAGTAGCCTTATAAACTATTATAGAAAAAGCAAAAAAAAAAAGAGAAGAGGACAGAATAATAGCTCCGTAGGCTACTATAGAGAAGTAGCAGGAAAGAGAGGAGAAGGGAATAGTAGCCCTTCAGCTACTATAGAGGAGCAGCAGAGAAAGAAGAGAGGAGAAGTAGGGAATAGACCTTCGGGCTACTATAGAGAGCAGCAGTAGAAAGAGAGGAGAAGGAAATAGTAGCCCTTCGGGTACTAAGAGAGGGCGGCTGGCTACTAGAGGCAGCAGTAGAAAGAGAGGAGAAGGGGACATAGTAGCCCATTCGGGTATATAGAGAGGCAGCAGCAGTAGAAGAGAGGAGAAGGGAATAGTACGCCCATTCGGGCTACTATAGAGCGCAGCAGCAGTTAGAAAGAGAGAGAAGGGGAAATAGTAGCCCTTCGGGCCTACTATAGAGAGGCAGCTAGTAGAAAGAGAGGAAGAAGGGGAAATCAGTAGCCCTTCGGGCTACTATAGAGAGGCAGCAGTAGAAAGAGAGGAGAAGGGGAAATAGTAGCCCTTCGGGCTACTATAGAGAGGCAGCAGTAGAAAGAGAGGAGAAGGGGAAATAGTAGCCCTTCGGGCTACTATAGAGAGGCAGCAGTAGAAAGAGAGGAGAAGGGGAAATAGTAGCCCTTCGGGCTACTATAGAGAGGCAGCAGTAGAAAGAGAGGAGAAGGGGAAATAGTAGCCCTTCGGGCTACTATAGAGAGGCAGCAGTGAAAGAGAGGAGAAGGGGAAATAGTAGCCCTTCGGGCTACTATAGAGAGGCAGCAGCAGTAGAAGAGAAAGAGAGGAGAAGGGGAAATAGTAGCCCTTCGGGCTACTATAGAGAGGCAGCAGTAGAAAGAGAGGAGAAGGGGAAATAGTAGCCCTTCGGGCTACTATAGAGAGGCAGCAGCAGTAGAAAGAGGAGAAGGGAAATAGTAGCCCTTCGGGCTACTATAGAGAGGCAGCAGTAGAAAGAGAGGAGAAGGGGAAATAGTAGCCCTTCGGGCTACTATAGAGAGGCAGCAGTAGAAAGAGAGGAGAAGGGGAAATAGTAGCCCTTCGGGCTACTATAGAGAGGCAGCAGCAGTAGAAAGAGAGGAGAAGGGGAAATAGTAGCCCTTCGGGCTACTATAGAGAGGCAGCAGTAGAAAGAGAGGAGAAGGGAAATAGTAGCCCTCGGGCTACTATAGAGAGGCAGCAGTAGAAAGAGAGGAGAAGGGAAATAGTAGCCCTCGGGCTACTATAGAGGCAGCAGCAGTAGAAAGAGAGGAGAAGGGGAAATAGTAGCCCTTCGGGCTACTATAGAGAGGCAGCAGCAGTAGAAAGAGAGGAGAAGGGGAAATAGTAGCCCTTCGGGCTACTATAGAGAGGCAGCAGTAGAAAGAGAGGAGAAGGGGAAATAGTAGCCCTTCGGGCTACTATAGAGAGGCAGCAGTAGAAAGAGAGGAGAAGGGAAATAGTAGCCCTTCGGGCTACTATAGAGAGGCGCAGCAGTAGAAAGAGAGGAGAAGGGGAAATAGTAGCCCTTCGGGCTACTATAGAGAGGCAGCAGCAGTAGAAAGAGAGGAGAAGGGGAAATAGTAGCCCTTCGGGCTACTATAGAGAGGCAGCAGCAGTAGAAAGAGAGGAGAAGGGGAAATAGTAGCCCTTCGGGCTACTATAGAGAGGCAGCAGCAGTAGAAAGAGAGGAGAAGGGGAAATAGTAGCCCTTCGGGCTACTATAGAGAGGCAGCAGTAGAAAGAGAGGAGAAGGGGAAATAGTAGCCCTCGGGCTACTATAGAGAGGCAGCAGTAGAAAGAGAGGAGAAGGAGAAATAGTAGCCCTCCGGGCTACTATAGAGAGGCAGCAGCAGTAGAAAGAGAGGAGAAGGGGAAATAGTAGCCCTTCGGGCTACTATAGAGAGGCAGCAGTAGAAAGAGAGGAGAAGGGGAAATAGTAGCCCTTCGGGCTACTATAGAGAGGCAGCAGCAGTAGAAAGAGAGGAGAAGGGAAATAGTAGCCCTCGGGCTACTATAGAGAGGCAGCAGCAGTAGAAAGAGAGGAGAAGGGAGAAATAGTAGCCCTTCGGGCTACTATAGAGGAGGCAGCAGTAGAAAGAGAGGAGAAGGGAAATAGTAGCCCTTCGGGCTACTATAGAGAGGGCAGCAGTCGAAAGAGAGGAGAAGGGGAAATAGTAGCCCTTCGGCTCCTATAGAGAGGCAGCAGTAGAAAGAGAGGGGAAGGGGAATGTAGCCTCGGGGCACTATAGAGAGGCCAGCAGTGAAAGAGAGGAGAAGGGGAAATAGTAGCCCTTCGGGCTACTATAGAGAGGCAGCAGTAGAAAGAGAGGAGAAGGGAAATAGTTAGCCCTTCGGGCTACTATAGAGAGGCGCAGTAGAAAGAGAGGAGAAGGGGAAATAGTAGCCATTCGGGTTATTATAGAGCGGCCAGCAGTAGACAGAGAGGAGAAGGTGAAATAGTAGCCCTTCGGGCCTACTATAGAGAGGCATGCAGCAGTAGAAAGAGAGGAGAAGGGAGGAAACTAGTAGGCCTTCGGGCTACTATAGAGAGGCAGCAGTAGAAAGAGAGGAGAAGAAGGGAGGAAATAGTAGCCCTTCGGGCTACTATAGAGAGGCAGCAGTAGAGAGAGTAGAAAGAGAGGAGAAGGGGAAATAGTAGCCCTCGGGCTACTATAGAGACAGAAGAGGAGAGGTAGAGCAGCAGTAGAAAGAGAGGGAAGGGGAAATAGTAGCCCTTCGGGCTACTATAGAGAGGGCAGCAGTAGAAAGAGAGGAGAAGGGGAAATAGTAGCCCTTCGGGCTACTATAGAGAGGCAGCACAGTAGAAAGAGAGGAGAGAAGGGGAAATAGTAGCCCTTCGGGCTACTATAGAGAGGCAGCAGCAGTAGAAGAGGAGGGAAGGGGAAATAGTAGCCCTTCGGGCTACTATAGAGAGGCAGCAGTAGAAAGAGAGGAGAAGGGAAATAGTAGCCCTCGGGCTACTATAGAGAGGCAGCAGTAGAAAGAGAGGAGAAGGGAAATAGTAGCCCTTCGGGCTACTATAGAGAGGCAGCAGCAGTTAGAAAGAGAGGGAGAAGGGGAAATAGTAAGACTCCGGGTACTATAGGAGGGCAGCAGCAGTAGAAAGAGAGGGAAGGGGAAATATAGCCCTTCTGGGGCTTACATAGAGAGGACAGCAGTAGAAAGAGAGGAGAAGGGGAAAATAGTAGCCCTTCGGGATACCTATATAAGACGGGAAGCCGTAGAAAGAGAGGAGAAGGGGAAATAGTAGCCCTTCGGGCT